>OZ024740.1:242073331-242165831 GCA_964016885.1 Eledone cirrhosa | reverse complement strand
GAAATTGGGATTGATCATGGAGCAACAACTGATAAAAAAAAGAAGACGTTGTTGAAATCCAAGTGAAAAAGTGGAAGGAAATCCTTTCAAGATTGCTTGATATTATTAGATTTGGTGGTTTGGCAGTATCGGTAGAGGGTCGGACAACATGCTTTGTAGCACAGAGTTACGCCCCTTTCTGATCTGAGTTCAAATCCTGCCGAGGTTAACTTTGCCTTTCATCCTTACAGGGTCGATAAAATAAAGTACCAGTAATGCACTGGGTAATTGCTGGCCTTGTGCCAAAAGTAGAAACAATTATTAGATTCTTAGCTAAACAGAAATTGGTTTTACGAGGCCACTGAGAAGGAATGAATTATGAGAGAAATGAGACTGATGTTGAACCTGAAGCAACGGAATATAGAGGAAATCTTTTAGAGTTTGTTCATTTGTTGGCGAAATATAATCCAGTGCTACGTGACCATCTAAAAATCCAGCTGGGAAACAAGTTTGCTATTTCATATCTGCCTTCTATTATTTAGAACAAGTTAACTATGATAAAGCAATTTGCAATGATCTGTGGATAGTCATGAAGCGTCAGCGCCGACCCCAAAAAGAAAAAAAACAAATATTTGGTGAAGGATTACAACATTTTGAATAGCCATACGACATTGAATTCAATAGAGAAATGTTTTCTTCACTGGACAGTGTGATCCAAGAAATAACTTTGAGATTTCAACAACTTCATGAACTTGCTGAGAAATATGTCTTCCTTACCCCATTGAATCTTTATGAGTGACAAATAGATCACGTCTGCATTGATAAAGAGGAGTTCCTAGTTGTGAGAAAAAGACTTCAGCATTTTATTGCTGTTAAAGAGTGTAAAACGTGGAAGACGACCCCCTTAAACTTTTGCTGTTTATTCAAAGATATAACCTTGGGAACTCGGTTTCAAATATAGTAATAATGCTGCGGATTTTCCTCGCAGTTGTTGTTAGTGTTGCTAACAATGAGAGGAGTTTTTCGAAACTAAAACTGATCAAGAATTACTTAAGACCTACTATGCGCACCTTGTGGATGAGAAATCTTGCCATACTGTCTATAGAGCGACGATCGACCGATGAAATGGTTTTTGACAATATTCAAGAATTTGCCAACAAAATAGCAAGAAAAGTTACTTTGTAGTAAGTTATAGTTTTATTTTCAGAAATAAAGATGGTCACTTATTTACTTTTTTCAGAAATAAAGATTTACACTTTTTTACTTGTTTCCCTTTATGTCATTTTTGCTTTTTGTTTAACTGTTATTTATAAAATTTGGGTTTGTTTGGTGTGTATTTAAAATGTACTATATTTGAATATGTGAAAGTAATATCATAATTGTACACAGACTAATTAATATATATATATAACTTATATATATATATATATATATATATAGTCACTGTGCAAAATATATTTTTGTGGGGCCCGGGGGCAGCAAACTGAAGGGATGCCCCGGGCGGCACACACTCTAGTTACGCCACTATTTGTGATTGAGAGAGAGAGAGAGAGAGAGAGAGAGAGAAAGATAGAGAGAGAGAGAGAGAGAGAGAGAGAGAGAGAGAGAGAGAGAGAGAGAGAGAGCGTGAGAGATAGATAGATAGATAAATAGATAGATAGATAGATAGATAGATAGATAGATAGATAAAGAGAGATAGAGAGGGAGGGAAGGAGAGAAACATAAACATTTGAGAGATCTTTCAAAGATTTGCATTATATGTGTTAATATATTAGATTATTATAAATAACTATTTGGAACAGGAAAGGACAACAAACTTCAATGTCCCAAATTTGAGCTGATAACGTTTATCATTTTACGATGAAAATATTAACAGTCAATTCATTCACAAGTCATTGATATGTTTAATAACAAGATAGAAAATGATGTCTTATAAACAACTAAGAAGAACAGAAAACAACAATAAAAATGTAAAAAGGTTAAGAAACAATATAAAAGATAATATTCGAGCTTTAAACTGATTTCCAGAATTCTTCTTCTTCTTCTTCTTCTTCTTCTTCTTCTTCTTCTTCTTCTTCTTCTTCTTCTTCTTTGGATCTACCCCTTAGTCTCCTGCCAGTTGGTTTTGCCCGTAAAATCTATTCGACTATTCTTTATTGAGACATTTTGGAGACAAATCTGTGATATCGGAGCTGTAATTTCTCAACTCGGAGAAGTAGCGGCTCTACCTGGAATGACTCCCTGATCGAGCTACACACTCTATCGAGAAACGTTACTCCAGAGACCCTCCATAGAAACCCCATTTAGGCCGGTTGTTATCGCAATCGCATTCTTTCGGTCATTACACAATAGTCATGATTATAGGTAAGGGTAGACACGAACACCGGCATAAAAATAAGGAGTTTCGCTTATACACCTACTTCCCTTCTTCTGATGACCGAATACTAAATCTGGCGCATTAGTGCACCAGTTCCCATCACGTAGAGTGAACTGTGCAGTCTTCCCAAGGGGACATGTGTCTCAGTCTTCGTAGCACTGATAATTTTTATTCATGTCGAGCAGCACTCTACAGTAAAGCTATCAAGTACATGACGGAGATCACTTTCCCACGTGTTAAGTAGTACCATATCGTCAGCAAACTCCAGCCGACTGATCATACACCTGCCGCTCCTGACACCAACCCGGCTGCGCATGTCAATCATGTTCATGAACTTTTTGGATAGAAGTCTTGCACCTATATGAGACTCGTCAAATCGCCTGATTAAATGCCATTTGATATTTATTTCGACCCTTTGCGGTTTCTATTCAAACCCCACTACGTTCAAACTTCAAAATTCCGATCTTATAACTACGTAAGAAGAAGTCAATATTCATTTACGTCCGATTATGTTCTGAGTTGAAATCCTGGGATCAATAAACTAAAGTACCAGTTATGTATACGTGGGGTACTTAAATGACCAGAAATGATTTTAGCCTTGTAGTAATGTAACATTCATTTTTGTTTATTAATAAAATTTAAAAAACCCACTTTGGTCGCGAATGACCATAGAATTTGCATCTAAAATGTTACATTCCGAGACACAAGACCGGGCAAAATTATTTTGGGGAAAACCAGCAGTCACCCAGTCACCCATGGATACAGTACGCACCCTTGGCGGAGTCTGATACCCACATTGAATGGTTTCGACGTAGTACAATTTATCCGAAAACAAATACTAGGCATTCGTATAAGGACTTCAGGGCAACAAGAAGATATATACATACTCCTGCAGAACCTTCCACATGTTCTGTGGAACGTAGTCATATGACTTTCGTGGTCTACGAAACAAGCATACACCTCTTGGCAATACTATGATTTCTCAAAGACCTGCCGCTGTGCGATATTGGTCAGCTAACTTGGCCTCGACAATATACCAGCATCTCTTGGTCAGTCACTTAGCATAGACTTTATCGAGGACGGGGCTTAACAAGGAGATCCTCCTATAATTAGAGTAATCTCTCTTGTCTCTCTTTTTGAAAATTGGGATTATCACACCCGATTGCCATTGCTCAGAGGCCTTTCCAGAGATACCAGCCGCCTGGCACACACGAGTCAACCAGAGACTACCTTCTCTATTTAAGGCTTTTAACATCTTGGGACGAATTTCATTCTTCCCAGAGACCTTGCCACATTTGAACTCTTTTATTACTCTGGTGACCTCAGCCTCCAAAAGGTTAGTCATCGCTCCTAGATACACCTTATATACATGAAAAGATGTTATTGTAATCGTGTTTAGGAGATCAGCAAAGTATTCTCTCCACCACACGAGGATGTACGTCTTTGATAGCAAGTGTGGAGGAGGACTTCTAAGGAAGACAAAGTCGGTGGATGGTATATCAGAATACTTTATATGCTGATCTAAAGTTGGATTTCACCTTAGCCCCAACGTACTCGCATGTCTTAGCTTAGATGCCTTTTCTATCTCTGCTGTGACTTATCGCGCCTGCTTGAACTGCAAGTTCAAAAAGGAGCATTTATTTCCAAATCAAGCTTTGTAATTCTCCTTCTTTGCTCGGATGGCATCTTTAACTTCTTGGTTGAAGCAAGAGGTCCTCCTGCCACCCGGCACCAGTACCAAACATTTACCAGCTGAAGCAAAAAGTCCCAAACTAAACAGTCTCCACTCCGTTCTAACGTCCTTACTTTGTTCAAGGAATTCTCTGACTTTGGATGCAATAGTATCCCCACACCTGGTTCAGACCTCATTATCAGCCAGTGCTTTCCACTTTATGTCACGTGGTCAGTGCCAAGTTGTGCATTGACAACCTGAGTCATATATCCCATTACTATATATGACTCAGTCTTAACTACATTTAACCCTGCAGTGACTTCATAAAAAAAGTATCTGAATTCGGAATCCTTCTTTGGCGCATAAACTTATACCTTTCACAGAGACCTTGAAACGTTTCAATTGCCAATTGTTAAGATTTGCTCCCTTTTGAACCAGTTTTGGGGTTCTCGGGATACACATCCCATCTCCCCCACCCCCACCCCAAGGCAGCTCGCAGGCTCCTAGCCATTTCATACATCGTTGGATGGAGACTGCAATATATTTTTCGAACAGGCCACTCTACCTAAAGCCTGAACACGTCCCTTGTTACCCCGCGTGAATGACATTGCGATATGAATGCTTTTATTGCATCTAATAATATTACAGTTTTTGGTAGTCTTATTCGCTCCAGTCATCAATTTGGTAAATTTCGCAGACTCGCGAGGTCTAGGCTTTCTTTACTGGCCTTGACAGAGGGTTGTGAGTGCTTTTTACTTTTGGAATTTGTTTTACTCATTACTCCACCCCACCCACTTGTAGTTTACCACTGTTTGACCGGGGTTGCTTATTCGTCCGGTAGGAGCACGCTTATATCGCAACAATCCCTCACATCGCTATCCGCCAGCTGCGATCCATTATCTAGCAAAAGAACTCTGCCGAGAAATTTCCAGAATTTCTTCAGAAATACATTAAAGAAGGTGTAAAAGTGTGAAATATAATATTTCTCTCAGAAAGAAAGTAAATTTGAGAAGAAAGACAAATAAATAAATGAAAAGCAATATCAATATTCAACTTCGTAAAATGTTTCACAGAAAACACAACCCTTCCCTTACTTTAATACAAATATACAGCCTATTTACCTATATAATACTAAGAGTCTGTGATTGCTTGATTGTTTGTCTGTAATGTAATACAGCCAAAAGGGCACATAATGGGAAAATACTTTGAAAGGACGTTGACGCTGAAATGAGAATACACATGGAATAAAACAAGTTTCGCGTAAATCGAAGCACGCGTTCCCGAAATATGGGTTTTTCCGGGTACCTTCATAAATAGCCAAAACGGTACATAATGGAAAAATACTCCGAAAGTAACACAACCCTGCAAACCTTCATAAATAGCTAAAACGGTGCATAATGGGAAAATACTCCGAAAGTAAAATAGCCCTGAAATGGGAATACAAACGGAGAGATTGACCTTCCAATTTCATATTACGTTATATACATGTCTGTGTATATTTTAATTATTTACAAATTATTTTCAAATTTTTTACAAATCATTTTCAAATTTTTTTACAAATTATTTACAAATTATTTACAAATTATTTACAAATTATTTACAAATTATTTTCGGGTGGTCTAGTATACTATAAAGATCATCATCATTCAAATGCCGTATATATAACATAAATTTTGCTCCAGCCTTTAATAGTTCTGCGCTAAGTAACATTATTTTCTAAAACGATCACATCCGGAGTAAATTTTCCTCCAACTGCTGTTTTTCATTAGATTGCCTTCAGCTCCGTGACCTACAGCAGTCTTAAGTGTGAAGTCGAGATTTAATCACGCCAATTCCTTGGAAGCTGGCAACTGTAAAATATAAAAGAAAATCATTTCTTTTCTTGCGATGCCGCCTTGAACATGGTAACTCGAAACTTTGACACTCATATTACACACGCACGCACGCACGCACGCACGCACGCACGCACGCACGCGCACACACACACACACACACACACACACACACACACACACACACACACACACACACACACACACACACACACACACACACACACACACACACACACACACACACACACACATATATATATATATATATATATTTATTAAAATAACAGATTAAAGTTTAAGCAAAGAATCGCTGTTTTCACCCTTAACGGGATCTTCTGAAACTAACAAAGTCAATCTGTAAACGCAGAACTGCATATTTCAAAAAACGTTGCAACCCGAGGAAGACAGGAAGACGATACTTTGGTTCGTGGTAACGTTCGCTGGCAAAGAACGGGAAAAAACGAATAATACGTCATTAATAGGAGCGGTGAAAAACAATTACGCGCAAAGACAAAACCACGTTTATGGTATAAAAGAGGTCGTAGACAAATGTTCTCTTAGGTGGTGCATAGAGACGTTCTCTGGCAATGAACGAAAAAACGAAGATAATAAGTCATATGTGGAGCGTGGAGAACAATAGCACGCAAATACAAAACCACGTAAATGGTATAGCAGAAATCGTAGACTAAAATTCTAACTAGGAGACCAAATGAATCTCCGCTACAGAGTTAAGAACAAAGTAAATAAATACAATACAGAAGTAATAGAAACAAATAAATACATACACGCAAACAGATACGTACATACACAAGCATACGCAAAACCTTACCATGGGTATACAAAACCACGCACATATAAATATGTGTGTGTGTGTATGCTTGTGTACAAATAAATAAATAATTATATAAACGTATATAAGTAAATAAATACGTATATAACAAGCGCACACGCATACCTACATATAAATACACGAATGTTCGGAGACGTAAGTCAACTAAAACAAGAAGTACACATATACACACACCCACCACACGTACGAACCTGCACACTCACGCGGACGCAAAACTCCCGTATACACATAGCCAAACCCTAAATACCAGAATATGTAAAAATTATACGCTATAACAGTCAAATATACGTACGAGAAGGTATACATACCTTCACAAAACATACGGGTAATATATACTTACCTATGCAAATACGTAAAGGAATAAACAAAACATATACTTAGCTCCCACATCAAGACGTAAAATATCCACGTATAGATCGTGCTATCCGTTAGGGTATAACGTGGGGCTGTAATACAGGAAAGTTTTGTGCAATTTATGTTTACAAGCCGAAATTGCCTCAGATTTTTTGTTTAGATGTGGCCTGTAGCGTAGAGTATTTCCAGGGCCTCAGCGGCGCAGAGGTCACATGGTCTTTTATTTCCGTTATCCGATCTAGCCCTAGCTAGGATCTTCCAGTGTAACTTATATTGGGTGTATGTATTTATTTGTTCCTATTACTTCTGTATTGTATTTATTTACTTTGTTCTTTGGTCTCCTAGTTAGAATTTTAGTCTACGATTTCTGCTATACCATTTACGTGGTTTTGTATTTGCGTGCTATTGTTCTCCACGCTCCACATATGACTTATTATCTTCGTTTTTTCGTTCATTGCCAGAGAACGTCTCTATGCACCACCTAAGAGAACATTAGTCTACGACCTCTTTTATACCATAAACGTGGTTTTGTCTTTGCGCGTAATTGTTTTTCACCGCTCCTATTAATGACGTATTATTCGTTTTTTCCCGTTCTTTGCCAGCGAACGTTACCACGAACCAAAGTATCGTCTTCCTGTCTTCCTCCGGTTGCAACGTTTTTTGAAATATGCAGTTCTGCGTTTACAGATTGACTTTGTTAGTTTCAGAAGATCCCGTTAAGGGTGAAAGCAGCGATTCTTTGCTTAAACTTTAATCTGTTATTTTAATAAATATTTGCTCTACGGTTCTTATATATTTGATATATATTTTCCTTATCGAGCCCTCTTTGGATTTTAGTCTTCAATTTTATTATTATTACTATATATATATATATATATATATATATATATATATATATATATATATATATATATATATATATATATATATATATATTTATATACAACGGCGTAATTATCCTCGCTTTCATCCCCGTTCATTGCCAGGGAACGTCTTCACGAACCAAAGTATCGTCTTCCTGTTTTCCTTCAGCTGCAACGTTTTTCGAAATATTTACTTCTGCGTCCATAGATTGATTTTCTTTTTTAGTTTCAAAAGATCCCGTTAAGGGTGAAAGCACCGATTCTTTGCTTAATCCGCTATTTTGATAAATAATTGCTCTACGGTTTTTATATATTCTTATAAATATATTATCCTTATCGAGTTCTCTTCGGATTTTAGTCTTCACATTTATTATTATTACTATTTGGCTCCTCTGGTTGAGCACTCTTTAGCCTTTAAATCAAAACTCAGAAACAACACCTGAATATTTCTACGAAGAACATACCCGTACCTAGCAGGAAGAGGTATTTAAAATTACTTATTAAAAAAACGGATTCGTTCCTTAAAAGGTTGCGTTGGCGCGCCTTTTATTTCGACGACCAGGATAAAGCGGACAGTAAACAGGATAAATTTGGGTTTAAAACAACTTATAATAACCCTCCTAGTAACCCAGCTTTGTTACCTTTCGAAAACGATGTTTTGGAACTCATACAGAGTATCAAATTTCGGAACTGGAGCAATTTCTTCCAACATGACCTGAAGAATAGAATTCGTTCTATAAAGGATTCTAATGCCATGCACGTCCACTCGGACAAAACTAGTAATCTATACCAAGTGGAGCGTAGTACGTACCATCAACTGCTACATAATGCTGTAACCAAGGATTACCGGAAAACCGATCGGAGTGTTATTAATGACATCAACGATGCTGGGTTTTAAATCACTTCAGAACTCAACATCCAGGACCGGACCGAACCTCTGGTCCCTATTTCTCCCCATTTTACCCTGAAGGATACAAACCCAATTTCGCTAACAACCCATCTATTCAGCTCATTAACGCTACGAATTCTGATTTAGGTAGACTTAGTAAAATAATTTTAGATAGGATAATACCCGAAATTAGAAGCTTGGATCCTCTAGACCTGTGGAATAATTCTTTCGCAGTGATCGATTGGTTCAATAGCAACCAGGAACGTTGCCATTTTATCCAATTTGACATCAATAACTACTACTCTTCCATCACTTTACCACTTCTTCTTAGAGCTATCAATTTCGTGAAAACGCTCACGGTGGTTAAGGATATCGACATTGACGTCACCTTAAACGCCTGTAAGTCAGTGATTAATTTTGACGACTCTATTTGGATAAAAAGAGCTAATAGTACCCCATTCGACATGAGTATGGGCGCCAGCGATTCGGCGGAGGTTACAGATCTCATCGGCCTTTTCCTACTCTTCTCTATCAAGGAAGAATTCCCTAATGTAGGCGGAGGCCTGTACCGTGATGACGGTCTTTTGACCATGACCAAGTGCGGTCCCCGCGCTTGCGACAGGTTTAGGAAAGAACTCATAGCTTTCTTTAAAGGCTTCAACCTCTCCATACAAGTTGAGTCCAAACTTTCTGCTGTCAACTACCTCGACGTTACACTAAACTTGTCGAGTGGCTTGCACTACCCGTATAGAAAGCCGAATGATACGCTTAATTACATAAGTAACCATTCTAACCATCCAGACAGCATAACCATGAATCTTGTTAGAAACATTTCATTGAGGCTTTCGCGCCTATCAACAAACGAGCATATATTCACCGATCATTCCACATATTACAATGAAGCTCTAGCTCGGGATGGATTTGTTGATAAAGTAGAATATACTAATTACGAGCATAAACCTAGCAAAAAGATCCCAATGCATTATATGGTACAACCCACCATACAATAAGGAGGTGGCCATTAGCTAAAATCTTTCTTTCTCTAATTAAGAAGCATTTCCCCTCAGCACATAAATATAATAACATTCTTAATAGCAATACTGTTAAAATATCTTACTATACGACTCCTAACTTCGCACATAACATCACTAATCAAATTCAGCCAAATTACCTAGCCGTAACAATAACAACCCTGTAGCTAGTACTAACTGTAATTGTAGGAATCGGAAGACTGCCCTCTATCCGGGAAATGCCTATCTAGTAATATTGTATACAAATGTTAGGTCGACACACCCACGTCTAGTAGGGCCTACATAAGAGCCAATAGGTTGAAGCAGCGTCTTTACAGGCACACCCATTCTTTTCTTAACCCTTTAAGAAGGAACATGACGTCACTTTCGGCTTATATCTTGAGTCTAAAAGACAACCACACCCAATATAGGTTACACTGGGAGATCCTAGCTAAGATAGATCATATTACGGAAACAAAAGACCATGCGATCTTTGTGCTGCTGAAGCTCTGGAAATACTCTACACCAATGATTAATTCTTAAACAAAAAATCTGAGGCAATTTCGGTTTGTAAACACAAATTGCATAAAACCATCCTTTATTACAGCCCCACATTATAACCTAACGGATAGTACGAACAATACGCGGATAATTTACGTCATGATGTGTTAGCTAAGTATATTTTATGTTTATACCGTTACCTATTTGTATAGGTAAGTATACCTTGTCTATATCTTCGTGCAGGTACGTATACTTTCTCGTACGTATATATGCTGTATGTGTGTATATTCTATTTGTATGTATATATGTGTATGTATGTATGCGTATATATATGTATATATATATATATATTTATATATATATATTTATGCTTATATACACACACACACACACACACACACACACACACACACACATATATATATATATATATATATATATATATATATATATATATATATATATACATATATACATATATACATATATATGTATATATGTATATATATATATATGTGTGTGTGTATGTATGGGTATGTGTGTATGTGTATGTTGTGTATGTGCATGTGTAGATGCGTATGTATGTATATATATATATGTGTGTGTGTATATGTGTGTATATAATTATATATATATATAAACATATATGTATGTATGGGTTATTTGTATATATGTTGTATGTGTATATATGTGTGTTTGCACGTATGTATGTATATGTAACGTGTGCGTTTTCGCGTATATACGTGTATGTATGTATATATATATACGATATTAATAAATGGAAACTATATTTATAAAACCATATTTATTTCATTATACATATTTCAGGGATACCACATTAAATTATGGTATGCCTTCATCAGACAAAATACAATATATAACAGTTTTACAAATAGCTTTGACGTACCCTTTTAAGATACAAAAGTAATGGTTGTATTTTAAAACGGTACGTCAAAGCTATTTGTAAAACTGTTATATATTGTATTTTGTCTGATGAAGGCATACCATAATTTAATGTGGTATCCCTGAAATATGTATAATGAAATAAATATGGTTTTATAAATATAGTTTCCATTTATTAATATCGTATATCTACTCCAAAAACTTGTCGAGTGCTTTATATCAGTTATAAAAATATTTACTTGTATCCCAACAACTTTAAATAGAACTTTTGCATATATATATATATATATATATATATATATATATACAAAAATACAGGTTAGGAGGCGAGGCTATGTGGTTATTGAAAACGAAGTGTTGGACACAAACAAGAGGAGAAAAGTTTCCCTTCATCAGCTGATTACTACAGATCTGAGATGTTTCGGCGCTGTCTTGCTCGATTTGTCGATTTGTCGATTTGTCGTCCCTAGCCCGACTTGTGTCCCACCACGCTCGCGGATCGACTCCCTTCTTTTCTCTCCCTTTCTTTCTCTTCCCCTCTCTCTCTCTCACTCGATCCCTCTTCCTCCCTATCCATTTTCTTGTTTTCGGTCGCACGTGCGTCGTAAACTCCGTTTGGATTAACTCCCTTTCCCTTCTCCTCCCCTCTCTCTCTATCCATCTTACTCACCCCCTTTGTCCTCTACCGCACTCTCACTTCCGGTTTCTTCGTCTTTCTCTCTCTCTAAACTCACTTTACTGAGAATTGCCACCGAAAAAACCTACCTCCTCTGTTATTACAGCCACCGGGCTTATACCCATCGGCTTGGTATAACATGATCTATTTTCTCTTCAGTTACTTACATACATATGCCATTCCCCCTTCCATCGGTTTTTTTCCTTTTTATTTTCTTCTTCGCTTTTTTTCTTCTTCCCTTTTTCTTTCTTCCTCTCTCTCCACTTCCCCTTTTCTTTCTTCCTCTCTTCTTTCCCCCATGGCCTTTTGATGGATAAAAGGCCATTGGTGCGCTACCGTTCGCTGTTCTGTTTTAAGCAACGAAACATCCAAGATCCATAGTAAACAGCTGATGAAGGGAAACTTTTCTCCTCTTGTTTGTGGCCTGATTACCTTCCAACGCTTCGATTTCAGTAATCACATGGCCTCGCCTCCTAACCCGTATTATTGTATTTACTGCTGTGACCTCTCTACCTGTGTTGCTTGATTTATAGTCGCTGGCCGGACTTATGTCCCACCACCACACTCTTGAATCGACTCCCTCCTTTTCTCGCTCTCTTCCTCTCTCCCTCTGGCTCTCTCTCATTCACTCTCTCTCTCTCTCTCTCTCTCTCTCTCTCTCTCTCTCTCTCTCTCGCTCTATCTCTCTCTCTCTTCATCCCTCTCCTTTTTGCTTGTTTTCGGTCGCACGTGTATCGTAAACCTCTTTTGGATTAACTCACTTTACCTTCTCCTCCCTCTCTCTCTATCCCTCTTACCCACCTCCTTTTACCTCTACCCCACTCTCACTTCCGGTTTCTCCGTCTTTTTCTCTCTCTCTACACTCACTTTACTGGGAATTGCCACGGGAAAGCCTACATCCCCTGTTATTACGGCCACCGGGCTTATACCCATCAGCTTGGTATAACTTCGGTTACTTACATAAATGTGCCATTGTCCTGTGTTCCCCGTTCCATCGGTATGTTTTTCCTATTTTCCCTTTTTTTTCTTCTTTACTTTTTTGCTTCTTCCCTTTTTCTTTCTTCCTCTCTCTCCACTCACCATAAACGTGGTTTTGTTTTCGTGCCTTTGCGTGAAATTGTTCTCACCGCTCCATATAACGGTGAAATTATCATTGCTTTTATTCCGTTCATTGCCAGGGAACGTCTTCACGAACGAAAATATCGTCTTCCTGTTTTCCTTCGGTTGCAACGTTTTTCGAAATATTCACTTCTGCGTTCACAGATTAAATTTTTTTAGTTTCAGAAGATCCCGTTATGGGTGAAAGCAATGATTCTTTGCTTAAACTTTAATCCGTTAATTTAATAAATATTTGTTCTACGGTTTTATTATATATTCTTATATATATATTATCCTTATCGAGCCCTCTTCCGATTTTAGTGTTCAGATTTATTATTATTACCACACACACACACACACACACACACACACACACACACACACACACACACACACACACACACACACACACACACACACACACACATATATATATATATATATATATATATATATATATATATGTGTGTGTGTGTGTGTAGTAATATTAATAAATGTGAAGACTAAAATCCGAAGAGGGCTCGATAAGGATAATATATATATAAGAATATATAATAAAACCGCTCAAAAAACAACTACATAGATTCTTTAAAAATAACGGTCTATCTATTACCATCGAACCTAACCATAACGTAGTGAATTTCCTAGATGTCACTCTTGATCTTACTAACAAGTCATATTACCCTTATCATAAACCAGGTGAGATACTCACTTATATTAGCCCGCACTCTAACCACCCACCGGCAATCATCAGAGCGGTCATTAATTCTATCTCATATAGGATTTCAATGCTATCCGCCAACAAGGAGATATTTAATGCCCATGCAGCATATTATAATAAGGCACTGTCTGAGTTTGGTTATAAACAATCTATCTACTACATACCTAAAGGCCATACACAGAACTTCACCACAACTCCAATTACTTTAATAATAGAACTAGAAACACATTAGCATTTAGCCATATTTGCCGGAAATTTAGGGCTACCAATACCTATACAAGTAATCGTAACAGTGGCAGAGGCCTACTCCCTACTCCTAGTAGCAGACTCAGAATCAACCCTAGAATAGGAAAGAATAATAGGCTGACCATTAGAAAGCACATTGGCAATAATAGCCCTACTAATGCCGCTGCTGATTCTGCTAGACCCCGCAGAAGTAACAGGCCTATAAAAATCACCTGACTTAACCCCCCGTTCTCATCCAATGTAGCTACTAACATCCCTAAACGCTTCTTCTCCATCCTGTCTAACCCCCCCCCCCCCCCCAATAATAGATATTACAAACTCTTTAATAAAAACAACATTAAAATATCCTTCTCCACCACACCGAACTTAGCTAGCCACATCGCATTTAGCAACAATCAAAAACTAAAAAAATATAACTCCCCCCTTGCGGCACAACCACCCCATATAAGTGCACCATGCAACCACATCAATACTCATCATAGTAGCAGAAACCCCCCTCCAATCCCATTAGTACACACCAGCAGCACAGCCTAAACAACCCTGTTCCCACTAATCGCAATCCCAATTGCAACTGCCGTAACCCCACTGCATGCCCGCTTAACGGGCAGTGCCTTACACCCAATATCGTATATAGGTGCACCATTAGAACGGCCTCATCTACTAGCTCATATATTGACTCTACATTTAACCCTTTTAAGGTTCGATATAACGCGCACTCATTTTCCTTCCGCGACCCTGGCCATAGATGGTCTACTTCTCTAGCTAGACTCGTTAAAAACCTTAAACTGGCCAACATTGAACACTCACTAACTTGGGCTATCTAGGCTAGATCTCCAGCGTTTAACGGGAGAATAAATTGTTGCAATCTCTGTCTCACCGAGGCCTATTACATAACTCTGTCAAGGCCACCACCTCCCATAAAAGATAGGAATGAGTTAGTGATCAACTGCCACAACCGCAGAGCGAGCTCCTTCGCTAACAGAATATTTGACCCACCTTAACCTATAACTAAAAAACTAAAACATATTTAGTCCACTACGTAAACACCTATAAGTTACCTCCCTTCATTATCTTAGTCACATATCTCATTATAACTTTACCTATCAACTACCTCTTTGACATTATCTTAGTTACAAATCTCATTGTCGCATTTGGATCTTCAAGGAGTTGCCTCCCTCGAAACTATCTCTGTACAATAAGGTAGTTTCCCTGCAAGAAGCCATCTTGTTGTGCGTTTGGCGGCATTGTTTACTTTCAGCCTCGACAGATATCTAGTAGTTCTTTATAACATACACTTGAATCTTCCAGTGCCAAGGGACTCCATCTAGGGACCTGCTAATCCGACGATTATTTACGGAAACGTAACCCTATTATTTTATTTTATTATATTTCTGGATTGGCAGTATCGGTAGAGGATCGGACGCCATGCTTTCCAGCAGAGTTACGTCCCTTTGCGGTCTGAGTTCAAATCCCGCCGAGGTTAACTTTGCCTTTCATCCTTACGGGGTCGATAAAATAAAGTACCAGTAATGTACTGGTGATTTGATGGCCTTGTGCCAAAAGTAGAAACAATTATATTTATACTTTATACATATTAATATTTTCATTATTTAACTTTAAGTACTAAGGAGCTGCTCCATAATATTATTCTATGTTAATTATCTTTCTCTGCACCAAATCAATAACGATATTACCATTGATTGATCCAAAAACATTATATGGAGTAGTGAAACAATTGTAAACTGACATTATTACCCCCTATTTTATATTAAACTGCACTTAATGTTGATACTTTTCGACTAATGTCTTCTATGTGAGCTTGTGGTCCTGATTTGCTTAACTACTGAGTATATATATATATATATATATATATATATATATATATATATATATATATATATATATATATATATATATATATATATATATATATATATATAATGTATAATAAACAATACAATATAATTACCTCATTACCAGAGGTTTCCCGAATAAGACGAATACGAAAAACGTCCTCATTCGTTCATCGGACAAGGCAATTTAAAACATAGTAAAATATTTGAAAAGTCTCCTCAGGAAAGGCAAGAGTTTAACGGGCAAAAAATATATAAATAAAAGTAATGCAAGAGATATATGAATAAAATAAGGAAATATAGTTAGGGTATGTGTATATGTATGTATATACACTCACAAATGTACATATGTGTGTATGTACAAATGCATGTGTATGGTGAAAATGTAGGTACGCACGTACACACACACACATATATATAAAAAACCGTACCATAAAAACCGTACCATAAACCGTACCATAAACCTAATGAAAATTTAAAATATATAAATAAAGGCTCTTGCCATCCTCCTATAGTTTTTAAAAAACCTTATCCCTAATATTAGCCGTAGGATCTCTACCCTCTCTTCCTCAGAAGCTATTTTCAATAAGGCATCCCCTACTATAATAAAGCCCTTCAAAATAGCGGATTTAGCGAACCGATTAAGTACATACCCAACAATACTAACTCTTTTAATAATAGGAAAAGAAAAATAATCTAGCCCCCCCCCCCCCCCTACTCTCTAGCAGTTAAAACTCATATAGGCAAAACATTCCTAGAGCTCTTAGATAAATATTTCCCTAGAACACATAGATACTATAAGATCTTCAATAGAAACTGTGTCAAGACTAGCTACTTCTGCAGTCCCCTTATTAAATCTTATATCACCAATAAGAAATCACCCAGAGAACATCAAAATTGCTCCTGTAGAGTCAAAAGTGAATGCCCATTACAAGGTAAATGCAACACCAAAGCCATTGTATATGCGGCTAAAGTGACAACCATCAGCAACAACCTACCAGCCACCAGCGAACGATATGTGGGTATGACACAAGACAAATTCAAAATGCGTTATTACTCACATGTCGCATATTTCCAACATCCAGAAAAAAGATTCACAACAGCTCTAGCTAGCAGAATATGGGATTTGAAAGACCAAGGTATCCAATATAAATTGGATTGGTCAATTTTGAACCAATCTAAAGAATATGCAAGAGGAACAAGAAGATGCACACTCTGCATAAGTGAAAAAATATTGAATTTTACAGAACCTTAAATCACCAAAAACCTGCCTAAATACAACAACCGAAATTTTCACCAGTTGCCCACACATGAAATCACACTTGCTTTCCAGCTCATATAAACTTAACTCACTTACAGATACTTATCCTCCATAAACTCTTATTCTTCACTTTCCTTAAATTATCCTCTTTACAGACTTCTCTTTTTGATTTACTTTCATGTTTAACTTTATTTTTAATTTAATTTTTATTTTTACTTCACATCCACCAGTAACCCCCTTCCCCTACTTTTCGATTCACTTACCTTATATCTTCACATTCCACATTTTACTTCCCCATTTTCTTTCACTACTTGATATCACTTGTCACTTGCGTTTTCCACTCCAGATATATTCTGTTGTTTCGCAGCCGATTTTATATTTGTCCTCATTTATTCATACGGCTGGTTTATAATGCGTGTGACTGTGCATATGTGTGTATACGTTCTGTATATGTATACGAAGCCTCCGTATGTGTGCGTGCGTACGTATATATATATGTGTGTGTATGAGTATTTTTATATCTATGTTTTTTTTATATCTATGTTTTTTACATACTTATTTATACGTGTGTGTGTATGCATGTGAATGTATGTGTATGTGTATGTATATGTGTGTATATGTATACGTATGTATGGGTGTGTATGTATATATGTATATATATATATAGTCGCGTACGTACGTGTGATTAGATATACATGTAGCGATATATATATATATATATATATATATATATAGGTGCCTCGTGTGTATGTATGTACACATGCATGAGCTTTTGTCTGTACGTATTTGTATGTATAAATATTTTTATATATATATATGTGTGTGTACGTGCGTACCTATGTCTGTTTTCTTTTCTCTAGTGTTAATTGATTACTTTCTCTTTGATTTAAAATTTTTTTTCATTCTCATATATTGTTTCATTTTTATACATATATCGAGAATGACACTTCTTTTTACTATTGCACTCCCTTCCCTCTTTATCTTCCGCATATAAGTGACCGCGCGTGTGTGTGTGTTTATACGCGTGCATTCATACTCGTATGTGTATTTAATACCTGTATCTGCATGCGTGTTATCTATATTATCTTACAATTTCTTTTTCAACTCATATTATATACGTATTTGTGGTCACATATACACAAATATACTTGCCCTCATATATGTACTTACGCACACATTTTCACCATACACATGCATTTGTACATACACACATATGTACATTTGTGAGTGTATATACATACATATAAACATACCCTAACTATATTTCCTTATTTTTTTATATATCTCTTGCATTACTTTTATTTATTTATTTTTGCCCGTTAAACTCTTGCCTTTCTTGAGGAGACTTTTCAAATATTTCACTATGTTTTAAATTGCCTTGTCCGACGAACGAATGAGGACGTTTTTCGTATTCGTCTTATTCGGGAAACCTCTGGTAATGAGGTAATTATATTGTATTGTTTATCATACATTGAATTTTGCTCTGGTACTTACATAGAGCACTCTTCACTCCTATGATTTTTTTCAATTTTCTAACGGAAACTTCAAAATTATATATATATATATATATATATATATATATAAAGAAGAGAGCTAGCTCGGTAGTTAGATAGACATCTAGGAATTCAATGAAGCATTGCTTCCTTTTTAGCAGACAATTTGTTTTTTTTACAGCTAACTATGGTCATTGTTTATTTACATATTACAATACATGTTCCAATACATTTCCTCTGTATGTATGTATGTATGTATGTATGTATGTATGTATGTATGTATGTATGTATGTATGTATGTATGTATGTATGTATGTACTGTATTACATGTTACTGTAGCTCTCAAGAGCGACCAGTTGCATGGTCGGGTCGTCGGCGACTAAACCGGCAATTCCACCGAGCTGCATGGTGAGGAGGATGGTATTTGGATACCCTGCAGGATGAAAAACAAAATTTGACAAAGGTCGGAGGAACTCAGTTGAGTCAACGGCCATCCAAATACTGTGTACGTGTGTATGTGGATGTATGAGTACTTTATTTGTATGTACTTATGTGTATGCATTTTTTGGGTGTAAATAAATAAGTATATATATATATATATATATATATATATGTATATATGTGTGTGTGTGTGTGTGTGTGTGTGTGTGTGTGTGTGTGTGTGTGTGTGTGTGTGTGTGTGTGTGTGTGTTTGATATATCCTCGGCTGTCTGTTTGCATACGTATACATTTATATATACATTTTTAACACTTTTCTAGGAGAAGGAAACGCCGAATGGTGAGGTCACTCGATTATGTTGACCAATTCTTCTTTTCGGTACATGCTTTCCATGCTCAGAGAGTGGGATTAGTTTTGTGCAAGGCTTTTCTTCACTTAAAAAGAATTCAAGCACAGATATCGCCTGATCGATTCCCACAAATAATTAGTTGCATTGTGACTGTCTGTAACCAAAAAAGACAAAAATATTCAATGATGAACCATGATACTTTGCTGGTGCTATTCCATCGTGGCAATCAGGTGGTATTTCTAATGTTGGCTTTTATATGATTTAGTGTGTGTTTTCTTTACTTCCAAAGTTTACTCTTAGTAGGATTTATTACTCTGAATTTGAGGTCATACATCTTACGCATGCTTCACGTTTAGATAATACCTGTACTTTTTCAACTAGTATAAATTCAGTATTTTTGTGTAAACAGTATTTTTGCGTTAACAGCTTAGCGCGACTGTCTGTGTCGTTTGTTTCAGGCTTTTTATCACCCGAAAGAGTGTCGATATTGTTAGAGTGCTTAATGTTCATGCCATCAGATTTCAGTTTACGTTGGAAATTAAAACTGAAGTTTAAAAATCCGGTTGTGATGGTTATTACAATACTCTTTCTTGTTCCATGACTTTATAGCAAAGAAAATCGTCTCATAAATTGCTCATCAAATCCTCACTTCTATTAAATCCCTGAGTCATTTCCCTAGAGGGCTTAAATGTTTTTAGATACATTTTTCAATATGGTTAGTCCTTGACTCCACCTTTCTTTACTTACCTGATCACCATTTACCTCTACTATCTGGCTTGAGACAAGGGTAATTTCTACTTCTGCCTTCCCACTTCTAGATTCTCCTTTCTTCGTTCAGTTCATACTCCAGACTTCTGACCTCACCTCATTACACCCTCAGCCTTTCCGTCTCACTCGACATCTCTCCTTCCTTTACTTGACTACAACCAAAGCGACAACAACATTTTCTCTCTCATTGTCTCTTTCAAACGAAAGACTAAATTCCAAAATGTTAGGTCCTTAAATCCTTATGACAATTTAACCAACCAAATTCTTCTAGCAACCGTTGTTAACGCAGATTATCACCAGTATCCTAGGATACCTTGTTTTCCAGATTTTAAGGTCGTTCACTTCCCAGCTATAACATTTACTCGTGGCTCCATCTACCATTCCCAGGCTGTATTGTTGAATGTTTCAGTGGTACAAAATAACCTTGTGTTAATATAGTTTAACATATGCTCAAATGTTGTATTCCCCGTGACTTCCATTTCTCAACTGTCTCTTTAATTTACTCCAGATTACTAATAAAATATATTGCATGTGGAAAGTAAGAACGAACTAGAATACATTATACACAGTGCCAAAACTCTGTACTTTCAAAATATGTTTACATCTCGTTTGAAATTAAATCATAAATCCTTTGTGAATTTCATTTTTTGAAAATATATTTCATAAAAAAAAATTCTATGCGTATAATTTTTTCTCTTTCTCTCTTTAGTTTGTATATAAATTAATTTGACAGAAGCTTTCCGATTCTAGTACCAAGAACAATGGTAAATCCCAGTCATTGGTGACTATTAATGTATAGATGAAACGAGGTTTCATACTGGGGGGTTTGTTTTAGATTTCTTTCTCAATTTCCAATATTATACACCAATGACATGAATGGTTAGCACACTTTTTCGACATCTGGGTAGAATTATAATTCCTTTCATCATACATACATGCACACACACATACCCACACATACACGTGCATATACAGTAAATATGCATACACACACAGAAAAACACACATACGCGCGCGCACACACACATACATATATATTATATATATATATATATTTATATATATATATATTATGTGTGTGTGTGCCTGTATTTTACAGTGGCTTATGTTGAAGACCTAGTGATGAAGTTTTTGTCTTGCTATATTGGTGTATGTCTTCGTCATCTTGAGGGACGATGATAGAAAGGTACAACATGCTTCAGTGGGGAAGAAAAGGGTCCTAACAGGGGTTAATATTCAGTAGCAATTCTAAAACCATCAAACAAACACAAACACATACTCTTTCGTGTCTATATGTGTGTTAGCATTGGCTTTTCTTCTCAAAACGTTCGTTTAAAGAGCAGATGTGTGTGTAGGACTTTTCTTCATCGATAATTTTCATCCTTGCATTATGTAGTTTGGAATATTCTAGTTTTTGATGACATAAGCGTTTCCAACTCCGTGTTCGAATTGAGTACGCCGTTAATCTGGGACATATACTGTTACACATTCTCCGGTACCAACCTTTTCGCTTCGGCCAAAAACCTAGGAATTTTACTCATAACGCAGATGGACAAACATTTTATTTTGTTCTAATTGCTATTGATACCTTCTGCCTGCTGCTCTTTTTCACTAGATCGGGATGAGCCTTATGCCTGAGAAAGGAAATCCGTGAGGTCGGATGGCTGATGCAGTGGATATCACTGGCTATTCTTCGAAGCAACGCTTGTCCACCGAACGCAGCTGGCACAGGTTATTCAACTAAGTGTGTAGAATTTGTATTTGAAAAACTGTTTCTTTTTCTGTGCATATTTTAAATAAATAAAAAATATATATAAATAATATAATATATAACGGTGTTTGAATTTAAAGGAAACCATGCATCGTTCATACAAATCTTCTTTATCCTCAGTCGGCATAGATGTTTGCATATAATAATACTAATATACTGCACAAAACAAGCACCTTCGTTTACACTTACGTTCTGAAGCAGTGAAATCTTATAATCAAAAGAATTGTATGTGTGCAATTTATAAAGGCAGTGTGAATATACCTAGAATACTGTACAAGAGCGCACATCAACAAAAGATTATTTCTTTGTCTAAACGGGGAACAATTTATCAGAAATTCAAATATCACGTTAGATTGCTTGTGATGGAAGTCACAAATCTTCTTGCCATTATTGGTTTCAGCATATGGTTCCATCTATAGTTAGTGGCTCGCTACTTTAGATTTATGTCTTTCTAAAAGAGAAAATATGAGAAAAAGATTAGTAGTTTTAACATCGCTACTCCAATCATATGAACTCGAACGATGTGGGGAGCCCATGGTACGACTACCTTATGGTCCGAGCGAGCAAAATGGAGAAAGAGTTACCTCGGTGGATAGCGAGAGAATATCTCCACTGTTCAAATACAAACCTAGGAAAGCGACCGATACTTCAACAGTTTTCAGTGTTTAGTTTGTCGGGTAATAAAACCGGAGTCTCTCACTGAATGCACCAAGTTGCCGCTAGAAAAAGTGGCACTATGTGTTGCATCCCGAGTTAGGAGTTTACAACCAGAAAACAAGAAAATCGTTATGTAATCTGGCATTTTGCTGTCCCTTCGGCCCAACCCAACCGGCTCGAGTCACGATGTTGTGAATAGAGGCCAGCGGCGCCTAAATCTTGTTGAGAGCGGCTTGGCCCAGGAGGTGACCAGTAATGTGACGGCAATCCGTATGAAAAGCAAATGGCATAAACACTTTTTAAATGAATTCTAATTATTATAAAATATTAAATATCTTTCACAAGTTTTTCAATACCATATTCGTCTAATACTCCACTCCATACCCTGCTGTTTTGTTGTACCATGGCGTTGAAATCTCCAAGTAAGAATACATTGTGATTAAGGATCTAGCAAACAGCTTCAACAAATACCTGATAAAAGAATTCCTTGGCCACATTTTCAGTTAAAAAGTTAATGAATAATGCATTAAAGAAGTGTGGCATTGTGTTTCTTTGATAGGGCAATACGGAATGTTATTAGTTTTTCTCTAATTCAAACTAGTGTTTCTTTGAGACTTGATAGAAAAGTGTTTATGAAGGCCAGTCGTCCATGGAAACCTTCCAGAGCCAAATGCAACTCATTCCTTCTCCTGATAGAGAGCATTGGTCAAGTGGCCTAGGATCATTCACGGTGGCTGATTCAATGTTATAGCGCTTCAACTCTTCATTGATCAACACTATTGTCCTGTGATGTCTGTCACGGCTGCTATGCGATTTAAAGAGAGTCCTTATCTTCTATGATATCCCTTTTTAGGCTGAATTGTACAGTGTTTCGAACGCAATAGCGGAATGATCCTGTAATAATTGTAAGTGGATTAGTGAGTAATTGTTAGGTTACCTTTTCGAAGACCTTCCTTGGAGTGAGCAAAGTAGGACTGCTCAATCACACAGATCTCTGCCGAAAAATAACTGCCACTCAGTTTCAGTTGATAGCAACTAAATACCATGGGCCTCTACTATGCGGTTTTCTGAATAACAGATCCTGTTCTATCTGTGCTTGAACCCAATCACTGCCATACTTAAACCAGTAACTTCCAAGATTTGTTCTCCGTAGCTAGAGATGGAGATAAACTAAATCCCGAGGCTAAGCACCTTCGGAATGTCTTACTTTCTAGTTTGCCGAAGGCTGCTGGATAGGCTTACACACTGCGCAAAGCCAACGCATTCCTTCTCTTTCAGGATAGATGGGTTCTTTTAGGCAGTGAAGCTACGTGTTCATAGACAGGATATGTCCACAAAGGGCGGGTAACCGTCGACGACGTCGTTTCTGACTCTAGTCCTTATTATGACAGTGCTCCCTTAACCAGATCTCTGCTGTAACTCTATATAGGCGAAAACATATAGTTTTGACACCTATGTACGGGTTGATTAGCCTCATTTGCATATGGAGTTATTGGCTGGCTCAGCCGGAAAATAGGATTATATATTATAACGACCAGCTATATTAGAGCGAACGCCTTAATTCTATTTTCCTGCCGAGCCAGCCGATAGATCTATATGAAAATAACGCTATTCAACCCATGGACATAGGTGTCAAATCTATACGGTTTCGCCTATGTTGAGTTTCAGCAGAGATCAGGGTAAGGAAGCACTCTCTTGATAATGACCCCAGAGTCAGAAACGATGTTGTCGTCAGTTACCCACCCTTTGCATTTGCTGGAATCTGCTAGATGGCGCTACGTCATCAGTTTCCAAATTCATAGCTGAAGGCTATGAACACCTTAATATATATATATATATTAACACACATATATATATATATATGAACACCTATATATATATATATGTATATGTGTGTGTGTGTGTGTGTGTGTGTGTGTGTGTGTGTGTGTGTGTGTGTGTGTGTGTAAATGAAAAAATCATTATCTCTGATCGAGACGAAGCGTGGGTGTATTTAAATACATATAGAAATAAGAAAAATCATCGGTAGAAAAGCCCATAAAACAGTTAAATGCTGTCAAAGATATCGATGGGCAAAAATGACTCAGTGGACTGAGACCAGAGGCCCGTGGTCAACTAAGAGATAATCCACTATGTGGGTGATATGCAGATGCAATATAGAAAATATTGAAATAGGAGGGGGAGAAGGAGAAGTGCGCTGGAGCAGAGAAGTGACAGGAAGAGGAAATAAATGAAAGCAATGTACAAGACAAGTTCACACACACATCAGCTCTCAAACCAACAAAATAGTTTCGCACGACTTAATTGCTGGATTTTAAAATGGTGGATCGTGCAACAGAAAACTAAATCTTTCTGCTGGTATGATGTGTGTGTGATAAAACAAACGGCACAAAAGAAGGACGAAAGAAATATATATATATATGAACTCATAAACTTGAAAACTATAGTAAAAACCTAGGTAAATATATGAAAAATAAATATAAAAAAAAGACAGTTATAATTGTCCTTTATGTACGTTCTATTCGTCAAAAAGAAAGAATAGTGAATAGAAAACGTTAAAACATTATAAACATTCGCTTTCCATTCATAAGTTCTCCTATGTTAAAATAAACAAATGATATTTATATAAATATTTCGCATAATAAACAGGAAGGGTGACAAAACTAAATTAAAAAAATGGAGGGATGGAAAGAGTCTGGCAGACTCTACACCGCTGTATTGGTAATATATCTCAGCTGCCACCAACGGACAAAAGGATGAAATCCTTGCCATTGAGAACAGCCCGTAAAATCCAATGAATCAACCATTCCACTTCACAGAGATCCTTCTCCATGTAGGATGCAATTTTCCCGATTTTGTGGAGAAAAATGACAGTGATAGAGAACACTGGTTGTACGGATCGAGATTGAACGGTGAGTTGATAAAGTTGGTAATGTCGTCGGCAGCTAACGCAAAGTAGAGTGATCGTGTGGGTCACCTTGCTGCATTCCTGCAATGGTTGTGATAATGTTGCTAGCAGCTATGACCAATCTGGTTGCTTCGAAAAAAGATGCACCAGAGGGAGGACATGTCTCTAGAATATGGTCACTTTTAACACTATTAAAGGCCTTTTGCAACACTTTGCCAGGAGAAGAGGTGATGATGAGGGTGCATATTCAGTAAAATATCTGACTAGTTGAGCAGTTGCCTCCATCACCACCACTTTTAACGCATACTCCAAGCTCGACAAGTTAAACTTCTCTGTTGAATTCTTCCACAACTGATCTACGGGGATATGTTGCCGAAAAACGTTTTCCGTTTCCCACTGAGAGGGACCTAATGCGTTCATCATTCTTTGTCAACACTGTCAAGTAGGCTGAGAAGGAAAGATCGCGGTCAGGACAGGCGAAGTCGGCTCGGAAGAGACTCTTTGTTGGAGCATTAATCGACCGAAACAGATATGGTTGCAGTGTGTGTTGTGGCAGTGTTTTGATGGCACTGTTATTGCCAGTGTCCGTGTCTTGGACTTAGCAAATCCAATTGGCAACAAGCTTGCATACATGTGTATACTTGTTCTGTTTGTTGTATTTTACTGAGAATATGCCTCTCCACCAGTAAATCCTTCAACTAAAATGTTTCCGGCATATGTTCTTGGCGTAATTGGTAAGATATTTTAAAATGGATTGAAAGGTTTGGAAAACACAAACATATTTTGTTTTTTGTTCTAACTGTTTTCTTTTTCTTATATACACAACGAAATAATTTAGACTACTTTTCTAGCGAAACGAATTTCGAAAATTTAACAACGCTATTCCAACCAGTCTGGCATTGTTTTTTTTTTTTGTTTTTTTTTCGTTATTGCTATTGTTCTCATCAATGAACTTAAAAAACACTATTAATGTTTCGTTTGTTTGGGTTAACTTTTTAGTATGAAATATATAAAATACTAGCAAAAGACTGGTTTCAGTTGGATAGACGTTGCCCTCATACAAAGGACATAACCCGAAAGCATGCTATGGAGTGAGTTTTTTTATAGGTACACAAGGAACAGGAAGAATTGTCAAACCGGGTGAGCGATTTAAATCTTTCATCCAAGAACTAAGAACGCAAAAAGCCGAAACAAATACGTTCTAACATTTTTACCGTTTCCACAACTTCAGCTGGTACTTTTATTTTATTGACTCTGGACAGATTTTCCGGACAAAACCAACCAGGGGTAGACCACGAGCAAGATGGTTTGATAATATCTATGAGCTCTGGAGGCGTGTCTGAAATCTCTGCTCCCACGACCCCACCGATAATAATAATAATAATAATAATAATAATAATAATAATAATAATAATAATAATAATAATAATACAAAAAAATGAAGGAATTGTTAAGAACTGAATACATTCGGAGAGTAAGGAGCGTATTGAAGTCACATCTGAACAGCAGAAATGCCATAAGCGCAGTAAATTCCCGAGCTGTGTCTATTATTAGGTACAGTGCGGGAATTCTGAGATGGAATGTTGCTGAACAAAAAGAAATGGATAGGAAGACTAGGAAGCTATTGACTATCTACAACATGTTCCACAAGAGGAGTGATGTCGATAGACTCTACCTAAGGAGATCTGAGGGTGGAAGAGGTCTTATCAGCATAGAGCACTGTGTTCAGATGGAGAAAAACAACCTATACAAATACGTGACCTATAGTAAGGAGCCAATGCTCAGAACTGTACTGAAGGAGGGGACAGTAGGCCAGGGGATGTCCAAGGAGGAAATAACATCAAGGAGGAAGAGCAGCCTTAAGGGAAAATCCCTTCATAGTACCTTCTTTGAGAAAACTGAATTTAGAGATCCACAGACATGGAACTGGTTGAGAAGAGGAGACCTCAAATAGGCTACAGAAGGAATGCTAATGGCTGCGCAGGAGCAGGCCCTCAAAACGAAGTGGTTGAAGCACCATATCTACAAGGAGGAGGCTAGCCCACTGTGCAGGATCTGTGGAGAGAGAGAGGAGACTGTGGCTCACATTGTGTCCGAGTGTAAACACCTAGCCCAGACCCACTATAAGGGCTGGAGACACGATGTGATGGGCAGGGTGATCCACTGGCACCTGTGCAAAGTAAACAATCTACCACATTCTGAGAAATGGTATGAGCATAGGCCAGAGGCGGTGATGGAGAACAATCAGGTGAAGGTGCTGTGGGATTTTAGGATACAGACGGACAAAAAACTGGAACACAATAGAGCTGACCTGGTGGTTGTGGACAAAGAAAAAAGATCGTGCATGATTGTGGATGTGGCCTGCCCGTTCGACACGAGAGTGCAAGAGAAGGAGAGGGAGAAAATTAACCGATACCAGGACCTAAAGTGGGAGGTGAAAAGGATTTGGAACTGCCATGAAGTCAAAGTGATCCCGATTGTCATAGGCGCACTGGGGACTATCTCCAAAAGTTTCCAGGGATGGTTAAAGAAAATCGGCCCCTTCACGCTTTTTGGAACGCTTCAAAAGGCATGCTTGCTTGGAACAGCAAGAACCCTCCGATACGTCCTGAATATCTGAGGCTGCAGGTAGTGGCTTGATATTCAATCCAACGGACTTTCCAGTTAACCAACATCAATGACTGAGATTCAAGGAATAACAATAACAATAATAATAATAATAATAATAATAATAATAATAATTGTTTCTACTTTTGGCACGAGGCCAGCAACTATCCCAGTGCATTACTGGTACTTTATTTTATCGACCCCGTTAGGATGAAAGGCAAAGTTAACCTCGGCGGGATTTGAACTCAGAATGGAAAGGGCCGTAACTCTTTGTGTCAAAGCATGGCGTCCGACCCTCTAACGATACTGCCAATCCACTGACAATAATAATAATAATAATAATAATTGTTTCTACTTTAGGCACAAGGCCAGCAATTACCCAGGGCATTACTGAAGGGTTTACATAAAGTAGACATTATGGACAGTACAGGACAATACAGGACGGTACAAACGGGCATTTCTGCGTGTAAAAAACAAAAACAGAGGATGTAACAAAAAAAGAACAATGAAAAATTCCCCAATAGGGGGAGACTTCCGAGGGACGTCGTGGAGAAAGCCCATTAAAAAGCCACAGTGACCCTGACTACCAGGACAAGTGCCCTCTCCCAGTTTTCCACCTTTAATTTACAGACACATACTCAGAGTAGGCCCATAGACACGGGCCATTCTTGCCTCTCTTACCCATCTTTCAACAAAATGCTGGGTAGAGAGCACTTCCCTCTCTACTCTGATTTTCCTTTTCAAATGAAATTTGAAAAAGTTAATCAGGGCATCACCGAAGAGGTAAGTGCTCGTCTTCAGCCCTTTCAAACGTGTCCACCATACTATTTCGCCATGACCACCAGACAGATAAAAACTGCCTACCCTTCCCGGCTAAAGGAAGAGGGCGGGGGAATCCTCACGATGGACTCAGCTGATAGCTGGATCCGTCCTACACGCGACAGCAGGTGTTCGACATAAACCCACAAGTCAGCAATGCTCGGACACTGGACGAGTGCGTGCAGGACGGTTTCGTCGCCCTGCGCGCATCTCGGACATGCCCGGCTGACGGCACCTCCATGCCTGTCGAGTTTATCCCGAAAAGGCAAAGCTCCTCGGTAGCACTGCCAGGGATGTCTGGAAGTTATCCATAGGCCCGGGCCCGAAAGTTCTTCCGAAGAGATTGGCTAGTTGATTTTCGTCGACGCCTAGAGTTTCCCCAATTACGTCGTCGCTCTTCCTATCCACTCATCCTATATAGAACGCCAAGGTGGAGTTTCCACCGATCACATTGCCCGATTGGTCGAGGGTTGTGAGCGTCTGAAGACATTCCAGTCTCCAAGCGCTCCCTCTCGGTCTTCGCTTGACCCAGGACTGCCGCTCCGTCAAGGAGACGAGCTGGGGAAAGACGCGTCTAGCAAACGGCGACCACACTTGATCACCGTCGAGGAAGAGGCAGAGATGTCGTAGCCTGAGCGCGTGTCTGCGCATCATCAGCCACGGCATGCTCAGATCTCCACGTAGCGGGTGTTGACAGAAGATGGACCGCTTGACCATCGGAGCGCGTCCCTTCCACAAAAAGCGAAAGAGCAAACGCTCCAGCGGAGTCAGGCGAGGCTTAGGACAAAGTACGACGATCAGGCGGTAGAAGATGACGGAGGCGATGTACGCGTTAGACACCCTCGCTCGACCTTTCAGGGATAGCTTCCTCTCTGCCCTCGTCCCAGTTTTTGTCCGTCTGGAGGTCCGGAGCGAACCAGACTCCTAGCAATTTAACCGGTCCGTCCGTCCAGCGCCCAACGACGCTGTTGGACGGCATGGACCTGCTTCTCCAGGTGCCGAGCTGCAGGCCCACTGACTTTTCCTGGTTGATCATTGCTCCTGTCACCGCTTCGTATTCTCTTAGTGTAGTGCCGATCGCCTCGATGTGTTTGGCGTTCGATACCACTACGGTGACATCGTCCGCATATGCTGACACCGATCTTCCGCATCCTAGTTCGCACGGGACCCCCTCAACGTCTCCAGTTTGTGCAGTAATGACTCGAGAGTAAATATATACAAGAGGGACGAGAGGGGACATCCTTGGCGGACCAAGCGCATGATGTTGAGCGGTTCCGAAAGGTGACCGGTCACCCTCACTACAGAGCAGATGTCGCTGTGCATGGCAGCGATCCAGCCTCTGAAGACGGGCCCAAAGCAGGCTGCTCTCACGACTGCCGCTAGGTAACGTTGGTCGACCCTATCGAAAGCTTTCGACTGATCTAAATTGATCAAGGACCCACCCCTGCCAGGTTCCCTAGCTACCCTCTCTACGATGTATCGCATGAAGTGGAGGTTGTCGTGGATGGATCTGTCGGGAATGGCGCATATCTGCGCCTCTCTCACCAGACCACCAACGACAAGCGCCAACCTCTTTGCAAGCACCTTGGCCAAAATCTGAACTCTGTGTTTAGCAATGTTATGGGCCTGAAATTATCTACGTTATACCCCTTGTTCGGATCCTTTCTCAGCAACGCCACAGCTCCTCGGCTCACAGAGCTGGGAATTCTCCCGTTCTGTTGCCAGTTGCAGTAGACGTCCGCCAAGAGGCCTCCGAACAAGTCTGGCATCTGTACGTAAAATTCATAGGGCAGACCATCCAAACCAGGTGATTTAACCCTTGTGCAGCCAGTCATTGCCTCCCGTGCTTCAGCAGCTGTTATCGGCTTTTCGCAACACTCTGCCTCAGTGGCCGAGAGCCGCAGCAATCCGTCGAGGTAGACACTAAAGTCCATCCCTCGATCCGTCCCCCCGTTGCCCCAGAACAGTTGAGCGAAAAGCTTCACACATTTGTCCGGGATCGAGTAGCATGCGCCCTTCGTGGTCCACCAAAGACCGGATCGTGGCTTTGTTGCTAGGACGCGCCTCCGCCACTTGGGCCTATTAACGGCTTTCGTCCCCTCGTGTCTGAGAGCACGCACCCTAGCTCTGACAACGCAGCCTTCGTGCTTTGCATTGAAGAATTGGTCAAGGGCCAATTTCGCCGGAAGTACGTCGGTCACGATGCCTTTGCTAAGCGCCTCGTCTAATTTTCTAACTAGTTCACCCTCTGCTCTATTTTTCTCTATAGCTAAAGCCTTACTAAACCTAATGAACTCTATTCTAATCGCTCTTTTCAGAGCACACCGCCACTTGTTGTTGACGATGGCCCCCGTCAACGCCCGCTTAACTAGTTCGCTAACCCGGTCTCTGTTGGCTTTGCGCGCTTCTTGAGGACGCGTTTAGCTTCCAGTAGCCGGGTCCTCGTCTATGAAGCCTATCTAAGTCAAGGACACAGATCACGAATTTGTGGCCCGTGTAGCTGACTATCTTGAATTGTGGACAGCCTATGCTAGACCTATCTATTTCCCTACAAAATACTCTATCTAGATATGATCTGGATGACCCGACGCGGTTTGTCCAAGTCCACATTGGCACATTCGGGAAATCCAATCGGTACCTATCAGACGGTTCAAAACGCAGGTTGGTGAGGCTCTTGCACCCTCCTCCCCTATCCGCTAATCCCAAACAGTCCCAGCGTGCATCTAAGATCCCGTTCCAGTCGCCCACTAACACTAAAGAGCGGGATGTTCCAAGAAAGGTCTCCAGACGCCGGAAGAAATCAGGCCGCCCTGCTCCTGTCGGCGCATAGACCGCCACTAGCCTGAAAGCTTGCCCGTCTCTGCTGGTCACGTCCAGCACCACCAACTTACCTGCTGGGTTCTGGATCCAGGAAGATGGCCCGTATAGCGAGATCCAAACCTCTTCGAAAAAGCACAGCAACTCCCCCCCCCCCCCGATCCAGGACGGCTGGGAGATGCGCACACATCGTAGCCGCCGAAGATCGGTGCGAAGGCCTGTGCTTCGGAGATTCTGATCTCGCTGATGGCCACTACATCTATGTTTAGTGACCTGAGGTCGATGAGTAGTCAGCCCTGCTTCCATGGTGACCCCAAGCCACACGCATTTATGCTGCCTATTCTGAGTGAGGTCATGTTGAAATGGAATGGAAAAGATGGGAAAGACCACTTACCTTACTTCTTGTAGAGGAAGGATGGTTTCTCCATCCTTTTCACTGCTTGAGGCCTCCTCCGGAAGGATGTCCTTATAAATCCTCCTGGAGAGTGCTTGTCGGAAGTCTCCGATGTCTTTGGGGAATTTTTGTTTTAGTGTCGTGTACGTTTTCTGTGTGATGCGAATGATTTGTATGTGTGGAGGTGGTGTGAACTTTTGGGGTGTTCTGTAGTCTTTTTCTGTGATGCTGGTGTTGTGTTGGATGTAGTGTAATAATTGGTTGTTGTTCAAATTTAATGTTGTGTAGTGTGTATCGTTTTGGTTGTTTTGTTTTGTCTGCGTTTGTTGTGGGTTTGTTTCTGTTTCGCTTTTTGGTGACTTTTGTGGTGTTGGTGATGATGGTGTTGGGGTTAATGATGGTGATGGTGTTGGTATTTGTGGTGATGGGGTTGGTGATGCTGGTGTGGATGGTGACATAGCTGTCCTAACTTTTTTGTTTGATAGTTTATTTGTTTCCCTCAATATTTTGTTTTTGGAGGGGGAAGGAAGAGGATTTTTTTCTTTTTTGGCTTCTTTTTCTTTTTTTTCTTATTTCCTGATACCGTTACCCACTCCTCGTCGTCACAATCTGTCTCCAGTTGCGATAGGTCGGGGAGTGGAAAATTCTCCACAGGCGTTGGTTTTGGTTGTGGCGTGGTGGATTGTGTAGGCACTGGTGTTAGTTCTGGCGCGTTTGGTGGTGGTGGTGTTGGTTTTGCGACTGTTGCTGGGGTTGTTGCTGCCACAGTTGCTTCTGTTGTTGCTGCTACATATGTTGCTGCCATTTCTGCTGCTGGTGGTGTTGATGGTTGAGTCACTGGGGTGGGTAAGAGAGGTGGCCTCAACTTTTTAGCCTGAAGGCAGAAAGCCCTTTGGTGGGTTCCTTCACCACAAACGACACACCTAGGCCTTCTACCCTCGACGATTATGGTGAGGTGGCTGCCGTCAGTGAGGTATATTACCCCTGGGATCTCCTCAATGCTTTTTTGGTCCGCTTGGATCAAGAGCTCCATCCCAGATCCGGACCAGTTCTCCTGCTTTTCTTTTGCTATTTCTATTATTTTGGTGTTGGCCTCGATGCCGGCGAGGACGGCAGCCATTCGCCAGGGAATTTCGATGGCCGGTGGATTGTGGGTCACCCTGATCTTTACGAGTATCTGGCCACAATAGCTTGGGACGAGTGTGAAGTCGTCGCTTCTTAATGGGGCCATGGAGTGCTCTCTGGCCTCCTGTCGTGTTCCAAAGAACACGTCCACGGTTCTATATTTCTGCCCACGTCTGATGTGGATTTTTTTGCCCACACATGTCCCAAAGCTTTTCGGATTTGGGATTCGGATGCCCGTTCCACTCGGCGCGATTTTATGTTAATCGTCCGATAAGACACGGTGCATAGGCGCCGATGCTCCATTTTATTAGGTGGGGGGTGGGGGTCGGGGGGGGGGGGGGGGGGGCGACCCTGTACCCATCTTTCTTTACCATTCTCTTGGTTTCATTTAATTCCTCCTGAGTTACCTAGATTGTTTCGCATTTTTTGGCTGCTTTGGCAAACAACAAGGTGTTGTTATTCTCATTGTTGTTGTTGCTGTTGTTATTATTGGTATTTTTGTTATTTTTATTTTTAGTTTCAGTTGTGGTGGTGGTGGCGTGGCGTGGCGTCAGAGGTGTTCGGTGTGGAAGAGTTGATTTTGGGTGAATCCATTTCGATGTCACGAGATAATTTTTTTTTTTGGTGGGGGGGGATTCTGTTGTCGCTGTGGTGGTGGTGGGGGTGGCGGCTTCAACACCTGCAGTCATTGGTAATGGCGGGAAATGAATGTCTGCATGAGACAAATTTAAATTATTGCTACTGCTTATATTTTTAGTGTTGGCAAACGTAGTAATATTTACAATGGTGGTGTTGGTGTGAGGTATTAGTTTGTGAAGCAGGCTGTCAGCCTGGTGTAGCTGTGAGTCGTCCATGTTTTTTTCAAACTAATTTTTGTTTGATAATTATAAAAGTATAAATTTTGGGCTCAAGGCCCGAAAGCAAATTATGTGACCTTATAAACACTTAACAACAAACATTTTCCATAAATGGCAATTTGAAACAACTGAAAACAACAAACCTTTGCGGAGCTCCCGATGATACGATTTAAAAAAGATCGTGCCTGATTGTGGATGTAGCCTGCCCATTCGACACGAGAGTGCAAGAGAAGGAGAGGGAGAAAATTAACCGATACCAGGAATTAAAGTGGGAGGTAAAAAGGATTTGGAACTGCCAGAAGTCAAAGTGGTCCCGATTGTCATAGGCGCACTAGGTACTATCTCAAAAAGTTTCCAGGGATGGTTAAAGAAAATTGGCCCCTTCACGCTTTTTGGAACGCTTCAAAAGGCATGCTTGCTGGGAACAGCAAGAACCCTCCGATACGTCCTAAATATCTGAGGCTGCAGGTAGTGGCTTGATATTCATTTCAACAAACTTTCCAGTTAACTAACATCAGTGACTGAGACTCAAATAATAATAATAATAATAATAATAATAATAATAATAATAATAATAATAATAATAATAATCGACAACAACCCAGAACCGCATGTTCGACAACAACCCAGAACCGCATGTTCGACAACAACCCAGAACCGCATGTTCGACAACAACCCAGAACCGCATGTTCGACAACAACCCAGAACCGCATGTTCGACAACAACCAGAAGATGCTGTTTGGACAGCTTGAGGGGAAAGAAAGAGGCAACGACTTGATCCCTGGGGCGGAACAAGCTAAAACATTCTGGAGAGGAATATGGGAGCAGGATGTTAGACACAATGCCCAGGCAGGGTGGATTGAGACAGTACAGAGGGAGATCGGTGAGCAGGCACAGCAACAGACTGATTTGAGTATCACAGTTGAAACTCTTAAGGGGCAAGCCAAAAAACTAACCAACTGGAAATCACCAGGCCCAGATGGTGTGCAGGGGTATTGGATTAAACATTTAACATCCCTCCACCCGAAGCTGACGGCCATGTTCAATGACTGCTTGGTGTCGGGTGAGGTGCCAGAGTGGTTGACAAAAGGTACCACAGTTCTGATAATGAAAGACCGAATCAAGGGTAATGATGTTACCAACTATAGACCTATCACATGTCTGCCCGTAATGTGGAAACTGTTGACGAGCATTGTGTCTGAGGAAATCTACCATCACCTCCACACAAACAACTTGTTGCCGGACGAACAGAAAGGATGCCGAAAGAAGTCACGTGGTACAAAGGACCAGTTGCTTATTGATAAGATGGTAATGGGGAATTGCAGGAGGAGACACACTGATCTTGCCATGGGATGGATAGACTACAGAAAGGCATTTGACATGGTGCCTCATTCCTGGATCACCAAAAGCCTGGAGATCTTCAGGGTGGCAGATAACATCAGACAGTTGCTGGGCAGGAGTATGGGGTCCTGGGAGACAGAGTTGACATCAACTGGAGTATCCTTGGGAAGCGTGAAGATCAAGAGAGGTATCTTCCAGGGAGATAGCCTGTCCCCTCTGTTGTTTGTCCTTGCCCTGATGCCCTTGACCATTATGCTGCGAAAAGTGAGAGCAGGATACAAGTTGGGAAGGGGAGAGCTTACCATCAATCACCTCCTCTTCATGGACGATCTTAAGCTCTTCGGGAAAAGTGAGAAGGAGTTGGATGTGCTTGTTGACACTGTCCGTATTTTCAGCAGTGATATATGTATGCAGTTTGGTATTGGTAAATGTGGAGTCATTGTGATGAGGAGGGGTAGGTTGAGCAGAAGTAACGGGATCCAGATACCAACAGGTGAGATGATAAAGGAAATTGACTCTGAGGAAGGATACAAGTATTTGGGCGTTCTGGAGGCTGATGGCATAAAGAACAAAAAAATGAAGGAATTGTTAAGAACTGAATACATTCGGAGAGTAAGGAGCGTATTGAAGTCACATCTGAACAGCAGAAATGCCATAAGCGCAGTAAATTCCCGAGCTGTGTCTATTATTAGGTACAGTGCGGGAATTCTGAGATGGAATGTTGCTGAACAAAAAGAAATGGATAGGAAGACTAGGAAGCTATTGACTATCTACAACATGTTCCACAAGAGGAGTGATGTCGATAGACTCTACCTAAGGAGATCTGAGGGTGGAAGAGGTCTTATCAGCATAGAGGACTGTGTTCAGATGGAGAAAAACAACCTATACAAATACGTGACCTATAGTAAGGAGCCAATGCTCAGAGCTGTACTGAAGGAGGGGACAGTAGGCCAGGGGATACCCAAGGAGGAAATAACATCAAGGAGGAAGAGCAGCCTTAAGGGAAAATCCCTTCATAGTACCTTCTTTGAGAAAACTGAATTTAGAGATCCACAGACATGGAACTGGTTGAGAAGAGGAGACCTCAAAAAGGCTACAGAAGGAATGCTAATGGCTGCGCAGGAGCAGGCCCTCAAAACGAAGTGGTTGAAGCACCATATCTACAAGGAGGAGGCTAGCCCACTGTGCAGGATCTGTGGAGAGAGAGAGAGGAGACTGTGGCTCACATTGTGTCCGAGTGTAAACACCTAGCCCAGACCCACTATAAGGGCTGGAGACACGATGTGATGGGCAGGGTGATCCACTGGCACCTGTGCAAAGTAAACAATCTACCACATTCTGAGAAATGGTATGAGCATAGGCCAGAAGCGGTGATGGAGAACAGTCAGGTGAAGGTGCTGTGGGATTTTAGGATACAGACGGACAAAAAACTGGAACACAATAGACCTGACCTGGTGGTTGTGGACAAAGAAAAAAGATCGTGCCTGATTGTGGATGTGGCCTGCCCGTTCGACACGAGAGTGCAAGAGAAGGAGAGGGAGAAAATTAACCGATACCAGGACCTAAAGTGGGAGGTGAAAAGGATTTGGAACTGCCATGAAGTCAAAGTGATCCCGATTGTCATAGGCGCACTGGGGACTATCTCCAAAGGTTTCCAGGGATGGTTAAAGAAAATCGGCCCCTTCACGCTTTTTGGAACGCTTCAAAAGGCATGCTTGCTTGGAACGGCAAGAACCCTCCGATACGTCCTGAATATCTGAGGCTGCAGGTAGTGGCTTCATATTCAATCCAACGGACTTTCCAGTTAACCAACATCAATGACTGAGATTCAAGGAATAACAATAACAATAATAATAATAATAATATACCTCTCGCTTTGGTATAAAAGCGAGAGGAAACAACAGACAAGAAAGAGCAGAGCCGTGGTGGAAGAAGCGACTGAGTGGGCAAATCGGGGAAATGAGAAATGACATAGGAAAGCTTGAGTCACTACTGAATGGGACACTAAAAAACATAGGCACTAAAAATAGACTGGAAATAAAATACAAAACTAGGAGTAAAAAGCTAAATATTATCATAGAGGAATTGAAGCAACGCATTGTAGCAAAGAGTGCCAAAATCAGGCGATACGAGAACAGAGTCAGTCAGTATAAACAGAACCGCATGTTCGACAACAACCAGAAGATGCTGTTTGGACAGCTTGAGGGGAAAGAAAGAGGCAACGACTTGATCCCTGGGGCGGAACAAGCTAAAACATTCTGGAGAGGAATATGGGAGCAGGATGTTAGACACAATGCCCAGGCAGGGTGGATTGAGACAGTACAGAGGGAGATCGGTGAGCAGGCACAGCAACAGACTGATTTGAGTATCACAGTTGAAACTCTTAAGGGGCAAGCCAAAAAACTAACCAACTGGAAATCACCAGGCCCAGATGGTGTGCAGGGGTATTGGATTAAACATTTAACATCCCTCCACCCGAAGCTGACGGCCATGTTCAATGACTGCTTGGTGTCGGGTGAGGTGCCAGAGTGGTTGACAAAAGGTACCACAGTTCTGATAATGAAAGACCGAATCAAGGGTAATGATGTTACCAACTATAGACCTATCACATGTCTGCCCGTAATGTGGAAACTGTTGACGAGCATTGTGTCTGAGGAAATCTACCATCACCTCCACACAAACAACTTGTTGCCGGACGAACAGAAAGGATGCCGAAAGAAGTCACGTGGTACAAAGGACCAGTTGCTTATTGATAAGATGGTAATGGGGAATTGCAGGAGGAGACACACTGATCTTGCCATGGGATGGATAGACTACAGAAAGGCATTTGACATGGTGCCTCATTCCTGGATCACCAAAAGCCTGGAGATCTTCAGGGTGGCAGATAACATCAGACAGTTGCTGGGCAGGAGTATGGGGTCCTGGGAGACAGAGTTGACATCAACTGGAGTATCCTTGGGAAGCGTGAAGATCAAGAGAGGTATCTTCCAGGGAGATAGCCTGTCCCCTCTGTTGTTTGTCCTTGCCCTGATGCCCTTGACCATTATGCTGCGAAAAGTGAGAGCAGGATACAAGTTGGGAAGGGGAGAGCTTACCATCAATCACCTCCTCTTCATGGACGATCTTAAGCTCTTCGGGAAAAGTGAGAAGGAGTTGGATGTGCTTGTTGACACTGTCCGTATTTTCAGCAGTGATATATGTATGCAGTTTGGTATTGGTAAATGTGGAGTCATTGTGATGAGGAGGGGTAGGTTGAGCAGAAGTAACGGGATCCAGATACCAACAGGTGAGATGATAAAGGAAATTGACTCTGAGGAAGGATACAAGTATTTGGGCGTTCTGGAGGCTGATGGCATAAAGAACAAAAAAATGAAGGAATTGTTAAGAACTGAATACATTCGGAGAGTAAGGAGCGTATTGAAGTCACATCTGAACAGCAGAAATGCCATAAGCGCAGTAAATTCCCGAGCTGTGTCTATTATTAGGTACAGTGCGGGAATTCTGAGATGGAATGTTGCTGAACAAAAAGAAATGGATAGGAAGACTAGGAAGCTATTGACTATCTACAACATGTTCCACAAGAGGAGTGATGTCGATAGACTCTACCTAAGGAGATCTGAGGGTGGAAGAGGTCTTATCAGCATAGAGGACTGTGTTCAGATGGAGAAAAACAACCTATACAAATACGTGACCTATAGTAAGGAGCCAATGCTCAGAGCTGTACTGAAGGAGGGGACAGTAGGCCAGGGGATACCCAAGGAGGAAATAACATCAAGGAGGAAGAGCAGCCTTAAGGGAAAATCCCTTCATAGTACCTTCTTTGAGAAAACTGAATTTAGAGATCCACAGACATGGAACTGGTTGAGAAGAGGAGACCTCAAAAAGGCTACAGAAGGAATGCTAATGGCTGCGCAGGAGCAGGCCCTCAAAACGAAGTGGTTGAAGCACCATATCTACAAGGAGGAGGCTAGCCCACTGTGCAGGATCTGTGGAGAGAGAGAGGAGACTGTGGCTCACATTGTGTCCGAGTGTAAACACCTAGCCCAGACCCACTATAAGGGCTGGAGACACGATGTGATGGGCAGGGTGATCCACTGCCACCTGTGCAAAGTAAACAATCTACCACATTCTGAGAAATGGTATGAGCATAGGCCAGAGGCGGTGATGGAGAACAGTCAGGTGAAGGTGCTGTGGGATTTTAGGATACAGACGGACAAAAAACTGGAACACAATAGACCTGACCTGGTGGTTGTGGACAAAGAAAAAAGATCGTGCCTGATTGTGGATGTGGCCTGCCCGTTCGACACGAGAGTGCAAGAGAAGGAGAGGGAGAAAATTAACCGATACCAGGACCTAAAGTGGGAGGTGAAAAGGATTTGGAACTGCCATGAAGTCAAAGTGATCCCGATTGTCATAGGCGCACTGGGGACTATCTCCAAAGGTTTCCAGGGATGGTTAAAGAAAATCGGCCCCTTCACGCTTTTTGGAACGCTTCAAAAGGCATGCTTGCTTGGAACGGCAAGAACCCTCCGATACGTCCTGAATATCTGAGGCTGCAGGTAGTGGCTTGATATTCAATCCAACGGACTTTCCAGTTAACCAACATCAATGACTGAGATTCAAGGAATAACAATAACAATAATAATAATAATAATAATAATAATTGTTTCTACTTTAGGCACAAGGCCAGCAATTACCCAGTGCATTACTGGTACTTTATTTTATCGACCCCGTAAGGATGAAAGGCAAAGTCAACCTCGGCGGGATTTGAATAATAATAATAATAATAATAATAATACTTTCTTTATTAACCACAAGGGTTTACATAAAGTAGACATTGAGGATAGTACAGGACAATACAGGACGGTACAAATGGGCATCTCTGCGTGTAAAAAACAAAAACAGAGGTTGTAATAAAAATAACAATGAAAAATTCCCCAATAGGGGGGAGACTTCGGAGGGACATTTGTGGAGAAAGCCCATTAAAAGGCCACAGTGACTCTGACCACCAGGGCAAGTGCCCTCTCGCAGTTTTCCACCTTTAATTTACAGACACATACTCAGAGTAGGCCAATTCACTCGGGCCATTCTTGCTTCTCTCACCCATCTTTCAACAAATAATAATAATAATAATAATAATACTACGTTTGCCAACACTACAAATATAAGCAGTAGCATTAATTTAAATTTGACTCATGCAGACATTCATTTCCCGCCATTACCAATGACTGCAGGTGTTGAAGCCGCCACCCCCACCACCACCACAGCGACAACAGAAACAAACAAAAAAAAATTATCTCGTGACATCGAAATGGATTCACCGTGGAATTTTTCAGGGTGACTCTTTATCACCGCTTTTATTCTGCATCGCACTTATACCATTATGTAAAATACTCAATGAAACAAAACATGGATATAAAGTCTATGACAAAACCATTAATCACCTGTTCTACATGGATGACCTGAAACTATTTGCAGAAAAGGATGAACAATTGCAAGGGCTATTATCCACTGTGGAGCAGTTCAGTGATGACATTAAAATGGAGTTTGGACTAGATAAACGCGCCAAAGCAATGTTCACCAGAGGAAAGCTGCTGAAGAGTTCAGACATTAATCTTGATCGGGGGTACGTGATAAGAGAACTTGATCAAGAAAAAACTTACAAATATCTAGGTGTTTGTGAAGGAGACGGAATCAAGCACTCGACAATGAGGGAAAGGATAAGGAAGGAATGTTACCGCAGAGTAAGAGCAATCTTAAGAACGGAATTGAATACAAGGAATAGAATCGATGCCATACACGCTTGCCATACCAGTAGTAACCTACAGTTACAATGTCATCAACTGGTCAAGCACAGAGATCCGTAGGCGCTATACAAAAATCCGAAAATTCTTAACCATGCACAGAATGCATCACCCTAAGGCAGATACAGATAGAATATATCTCCCTAGGAATGAAAGGAGGACGTGGGTTAATCCAGTTAGATATTGCGTTGAAAACTGCAACAATTGCATTATCTACATATCTAAGCGAATCATATGATTAGATAATCAAACTCGTTTTGAAACACGAAAGCATCAAAAGATCATATTCCATTACAAAAGATGCACAAAGATACAGTAATGGACTACATATTTCAGAAGTCCCATTTACTGCTGAAATGGAAAACACAGAAAAAGCAAAGCAGGTAAAAGTAACTGCAACGAAAAAACTGCTACAGAAACTGGCTAAGAAATGTCAAGAAAAGCCTCTGTATGGAAAATACCCAGAAAGAGCTAACAATCCTGATGTTGACAAAACTTTAACCCATCAGTGGTTGGCATCCTCTGGACTGAAATCGGAGACTGAAGGACTGATTATATCGGCACAAGATCAGTGTCTGCCAACAAAAAATTACCAAGCCAACATAATAAAAAATGGGTGCAGCCCATTATGCCGTGTATGTAAAAAACAACCAGAGACCATTGACCATATAATTTCAATGTGCAGTCCTATAGCTCCAACCGAATACCTAAACAGGCATGACAGAGCTGCACAATACATACATTGGATAATGTGTAAGCATTTTGACCTGCCCCATCAAAAGAATTGGTGGGAGCATCAACCACCTCCCATACTTGAAAAAGATCACATCTCAATCTTGTGGAACTTTAGCATCCAAACAGACCGAAAAATAGATGCAAATAGAGCTGATATAATACTGAAGGACTTTAAAAAGAGGGTATGCCTGCTAATTGATATGTCCGTTCCAATAGACAAGAATGTATCTATAAAAACATTTGAAAAATTGAGCAAGTATAAGGACCTGGAGATAGAAATTGGAAAAATGTGGAAATTGAGAACTAAAACAATACCAGTGGTTGTAGGCGCTCTGGGAATGATACCTAAGGGGTCTAATGACTACTTATCGCAAATCCCAGGAAACCCGCGTATAGGAGAAATACAAAAGATAGTACTAATGGGAACTGCCCATATACTAAGGAAGATTCTGTCAATATAAGTACATCACAAGTCTAAACACTAAGGATGCATGTGTGAATATGTATGTTCTTTCTTGAATATGGCGGACCTTGTTGTCTCTTGAGGTCACTGGTTGTGACTTGGTGATAACTCGTATGAACATAAAGCAAGATAAATGCAACTGTAATAATAATAATAATAATAATAATAATAATAATAATAATAATGATTTCATTTATTAGCCACAAGGACCGATATGTAGGGGACAATACAAAGACAGGGACAGTGAGGGTTTACAATAAGGTCGAGTAAAAGTGCACAATGGCAAGACTAATTTAACAATGTAAATATAAAAAATATAAAATAAACTATGCATAAATATAACAAAATAAATTCCCCGATAGGGGTGGACGACCCTGGGGTGACTCAGGTGCCCCACCAATCCTGAACCACCCTGCGCTTCTAGGGCACCCAGGAGAGAACCCCTCTCCTCACGTTAGCTAGCCTATAGCCGCATGGTCAGAGTAGGCCCATTCACACGGGCCATTCTCGCCACATTCATCCACCTTTTAGCAAATGTACTGGGGGGGGGGCACTTCTCTCTCCACCCACACCTTCCTTTGCAGGTGAAACTTGAAGAAGTTGATGAGGGATTGGCCGAAGAGAAAAGTGTCTGTATTCAGTCCTTTAATCACGTCCACCATATAACCTCTTTTGCAACTGCCACCAGACAGAAGAAAATTTCCTGCTCTTCCTGACCTAAAGAAGGCGGCGGGTCGATCTTCACTATGGACTCAGCTGATAGCCGGATTCGTTCCACACGCGACAGTAGCTGTTCGACATAACTCCAAAAGTCAGTAATGCACGGACATTGGACAAGTGCGTGTAGAACGGTTTCGTCGTTCTGTGCGCATCTGGCGCAGGTCCGTCTGACAGCACTTCCGTGCCTGTAGAGTTTATCCCGAACCAGCAGTGCCCCCCCCCCCTCCGGTAGCACTGCCAAGCGAGGGATTTCTGGAAATTGTCCATTGTCTCCGGCTCGAAATCCTCCGGTACAGACTGGTCAGTTCAACTTCGTCGAGGCCCAAAGCTTCTCCGAGTGCGCCATCGCACTTTCCCACCACTAATCCTCTATATAGAACTCGAGAGTGGAAGTTCCACTGATCGCATTGCCCGCTTGGTAGAGGGCAGCGAGTGCCTGGCAACATTCCAGGTTCCAGTCACCCCGTCTCGGTCTCTTCTTGACCCAGGACGGCAGCTCAGTCAAAGAAATGAGCTGCGGAAAGGCCCGTCTGATAAACGGCGACCACACCTGTTCACCGTTTAGGCAGAATATCTGGAGATGTCGCAGCCTCAACGCATGTCTGCGCATCACTAGCCACGGCATACCCAGCCCTCCGCGTAGAGGGTGCTGGCAGCAGATGGACCGCCTCACCAACGGAACTTGTCTTTTCCACAAGAATTTGAAGAGTAGCCGTTCCAACTTGACGAGGCGCGGATGGGGGCAAGGCACGACGGTCAGGCGGTAGTAGATGACGGACGCGATGTACACATTCGCCACCTCCGCGCGACATTTCAGTGATAGCTTCCTCCCAGCCCATTTTTGGATGAGACTGGTTAATCTGCTCGTTACCTCGTCCCAATTCTTTTCCACCTGGAGGTCTGGTCCGAACCAAACCCCGAGCAACTTTATCGGTCCGTCCGTCCAGCGCCCCACGAAGCTGTTGGACGACATTGGCTTGCCTCTCCAGGTTCCGAGCTGCAAGCCCACCGACTTTTCCGGGTTAAGTTTGGCTCCTGTCAACCTTTCATTTTCCTTCAATAAGTTGCCGACCACCTCGATTTCTGAGGTGTTCGACACCATCACGGTGATGTCGTCCGCATAAGCCGACACCGCCTTTCCACGTCCCGGTTCGAGCGGGATGCCATGCAACAGCTCCAGCTTCCGTAGTAAAGGCTCGAGAGTCAATAAGTACAGAAGGGAAGAGAGAGGGAACCCTTGACGGACCGATCGGGAGAGCCGGAATGGTTCCGAGAGGTGGCCATTAACCTTGACCACCGAGCGTATGCCGCTGCGCATTGCAGCGATCCAGCTTCTGAAAACAGGGCCGAAGCCAGCCGCTTTGAGGACAAACTCCAGATACCGATGGTCGACCCTATCGAATGCTTTCGATTGATCTAAATTGATCAGTGCCCCACCGAAGCCCGGTTTACACCCCACCCTCTCTATGATGTATCGCATGAGGTGGAGATTGTCGTGTATGGACCTGGCTGGGATGGCGCAAGTTTGCGCCTCCTCAACCAAATCCTCGACGACAAGCGCCAATCTCTTTGTTAACACCTTGGCTAAAATCTTAAACTCTGTGTTGAGCAGAGTTATGGGCCTGAAGTTGTCTAATGTATCCCTCTTGTTCTCGTCTTTCCTTATCAGCGTCACCACTCTCCTGCTCACAGAACTGGGAATACTCCCATTCTGCTGCCAGTTGCAGTATAGTGCTTCGAATAATAATAATAATAATAATAATAATAATGCTTTCTTTATTAGCCACAAGGGTTGACACAATGTATAACATTAAGGACAACACAGGACAATACAGGACGGTACAAATGGGTATTTCTGCGTGTAAGAAACAAAAACAGAGGATGTAACATAACAGAAAACAAGGAAAAATTCCCCAATAGTGGGGAGACTTCCGAAATAATAATAATAACGACGATGACTCTGAAAGAATGAAAGTCATATATTAATTTAGTCGGGATCTGAACTCAGACTGCAGATAGCCAGAATAAATAGTGCAGGGCATTTTGTCTTGCCCTTTAAAAACACGACTAATTCGACCCAGAGAAAAGATGATCATCTCTGCACGATTTCATCTCTGAACATAAACTGATGAAAGTAAGTTCTATTCTGTTTAGTATCTAACTTGTACTCTTAACACTTCTACCACTTCACGACTCTAACAACAACAATAATATAATTTATTTTACTCAGGATGTATGCTAGAATACTAACTGAGAAAGTTCTTTTTAAACAGGACCTCCACAACCACCATCATGTAACGAAGAAAAGTCAGTAAATAAGCAAATAAATAATTTCAAAATATTAAATACAAGTGGGTTTGACTTGTTCAATTGGATAGCTATCCCCGACCTGATAAATATAATGTAGCTCTGATAAACTAAAATGAAATAAATTACAAGAACAGCATCACGAACAACAACAACAACAACAATAACAACAACAACAACAACAACAACAACAATAATAATAATAATAATAATAATAATAATAATAATAATAATAATAATCGACTTTACCAGAATCAGGTCGGCTGCTGTAAGAAGTGACAAATTCACTGATAAGATTCTAAGATGTCTAACATTGAGTGGAAATGTCAACTTTGAGATTATTTCTGTACGCAATTATACTGTTATTATTCTTTGCCCACTGTTTTTTTGTTTTTTTCCAGAGTAAAAGTGGAATTGGTTCAAGGTTATATTGCTAGCTTTATAATTCCGCATGTAAAATGGCTTTCTAACGAGTATTCTGTATTTTACTATTCAGAGGTACAAGAAAAAAAATGAAAAATCTGACTTTAGTTAACATCACGAGGGAAAGGATATGATGAACTGGAGTATAAATCGAAATAATTTTGACGAAATAATAATACACACACATATGCACACACACACATACACCCCCCCACACACACAAACGCACGCACACACACGCACCGCACACCATACAGACACTCAAATGAATCTATATGCAAACAGAAAAATACATCTTAAAACTTCCTATCTATTGCTATATGTACATGCGTACTAAATTAGTGTCAGGCCATTTTCCCACCTTTTTCCTATACACCAGACAAAGTTCTAGATAAATTTCCCCTTTTTTATTTTCCTTCTTTTAATTTTAATTTTTTTTTATTTTAGTCTTTTGACATTTATTTACAATAGTTTATAACTTTGCCTATTGATCCGTATCTTGAGCAAATGGGGTCGCACGTACTGGCCTCCCCACAGCCCCGGCGGACAGGATGGAGAAGGCGTTTCCCCGGAGTATGGTAAGGGAGATGCGCTGGAAGAGCAATTCCAATTCGCGAAGCTCACACCTGCTGCTGGCTAACTCAGCGCCGATGGTGGTGAATAAGGAGGTAGCCCTAGGGCCAAGGACACCAGAAGTCTCCACTGCCAAGGGCACGACCGCGAACCTGTCGGAGAGTGACCGGTACTTGGAGAGTTTGGCCTCCTCAACCCGACGTGCAGCAGTACCTGGGTTAGTCGCAGACTACATCAGGTTGCGGCTGGAGAAAGTGTCGCTGCAACTGGCATCCCAGCCGAGGGGTTTGCCACCGCGGAACGGGAAGATGGTCATACCGTCTGGCCTTTTGCCATCCACTCGGTTCAGCCCCACAGACTCGAGCTGGGAGGGGAAGCCTACACCGTCCAAGCTATTCTTAATGACCTCGTTGAGGGCAGCATGGCATGGAGTGTTATTTACCTTTCTATATTTAAACTACAATTATATATATATATATATGAAAGACGTAAAATAAGAAAATTATAAAAATTAACTTACTAAAATTTCACTCCAACTAATTAGTTTCTGAAAGGGAATAAACATGGTTTCTGAATGGAACAACATGGAGAATTCCTTTCGTCATCAGGAAGTCAATTCTCAGCTAAGTTCCCAGGCGATGCGTGGACACAGGGAACGTATACAAAAATAATTCAGTGGATGGAAAAAAGCAAGCGAGGACTAAATTCCAAGACATTGAAAAAATCACTGCCTACTTGGTCGGTGGCAAATTCAAAAGAATAAATCACGTGACATCGAGGTTAATCAGTGAGGGGTGGGGTGTTAAGAAGACAGTAGCCGAACTATTACTATGAACTATAGCAAATTTTTTGCTCAACAAAATAATTTGGAGATAATTATAAAGAATTAGTATATCTACCAACATATATATACAGATGCATACCTATGCTAACAAATATATAGGTTTTGTCTTAATAACTTTGTCATTCATATAATTGTTCTGCATCCCCTTGCATTGAACCACAAAGTTACTAAGACAAAACCTATATATTTGCAAGCATAGGTATGCATCTGTATATATATGTTGGTAGATATACTAATTCTTTATAATTATCTCCAAATTATTTTGTTGAGCAAAAATTTGCCAAAACTGCTACTATAGTTCATAGTAATAGTTCGGCTACTGTCTTCTTAACACCCCACTCCTCACTGATTAATCTCGATGTCACGTGATTGATTCTTTTGAATTTGCCACCGACCAAGTAGGCAGTGATTTTCTCAATGTCTTGGAATTTAGTCCTCGCTTGCTTTTTTCCATCCACTGAATTATTTTTGTATAAGTTCCCTGTGTCCACGCATCGCCTGGTAACTTAGCTGAGAATTGACTTCCTAATGACGAAAGGCATCCTCCATGTTGTTCCATTCGGAAACCATGTTTATTCCCTTTCAGAAACTAATTAGTTGGAGTGAAATTTTAGTAAGTAAGTTAATTTTTATAATTTTCTTATTTTACGTCTTTCATATAATTGTTCTGCATCCTCTTGCATTGAACCACAAAGTTACTAAGACAAAACCTATATATTTGCTAGCATAGGTATGCATCTATATATATATGTTGGTATATATACTAATTCTTTATATATATATATATATATATATATATATATATATGAAAATGAAAATCCGAAGGCAAGGTACAATTCCAATCATTTAATCACGACACATGTTTCAATAAGAGATAGATCGATTGTGAAGCCATGATCGATTATCACTGATCTCATCAGGTGAAAATGAATACTCCGTTTTACATCATCTAACTGTTCCCTCGAATGGAATTGGAGATATACAAAAGCGTGGAGAACTTAATATTGCTAACATAAAGTTATTGGACCATTTTACACAACCAATATTGCACCTTACTATATAACAACTATATATATATATATATTGTTATACTTTGGAAGGGTCATGTTGCCAATAAGAAACACACGCACCAGTAGCTTTCACTTCAAGAGTATAACAATATCGGTTTCAACACACGTTTTCAGATAAAGAATCTTGCTAAACAAATTCAGAAACGAAATATATATATATATATATATATGAATATATGTATAGTATATTTGGCAATATACTGTATGCTTAATTAAAAACATTTTGAAAACCTTACTTCTTTTTTCAACAAACGAAGGGCGATAAGCTGACAGATCTGTTTCACACTGTTGGTGATCATCAGAGCTTAGCATTCGCCGACCTCTGTTGAAAATTATAGAGGCTGGATTCTTATAGAATTCCGGTAATAATGATTATACATAGCGATTGCCGGTCCAGCAAAAGTTGAAAATTAGGAATGGTGCACTGAAATAGCGATGTATACATGAATGTATGTATAGTATATTTGGCAATATACTGTATGCTTAATTAAAAACATTTTGAAGACCTTGCGCTATTATTAAAGTAGTGACTATGTCTTTAAATTTTTGCTGGATCGGCAATCGCTCTGTATAATCCGTTCCTGATTATTACTGGAATTCTATAAGAATCCAGCGTCTATAATTTTCAACAAAGGTCGGCGAGTGCTAAGCTCTGATGATCACCAACAGTGTGAAACCGATCTGTCAGCTTATCTCCTTTCGTTTGTTGTAAAAAGAAGTAAGTGACATAGACACTACTTTAAAATAATAGCGCAAGTTCTTCAAAATATTTTTAATTAAGCATACAGTATATTGCCAAATATACTATACATATATTCATGTATACATGTATACAGAGGACCTAGACGTAACCCAGGTAACCCACTGCCGGGAAATATTAAAATATACTCACAGGAAACCCACTACATGATATAACCCACCATTTAGTAAACACATCGCCTCTAATATACGAAAACTAGTTTGTAATATCCAAGCGAAAAATCTTCATCCAACCCATCGTTATTATACAATACTTACTAAAAAATACTGTAAAAATATCTTACTCTACTACTCCTAATCTAACTAGCTATTTAATATAGAAATAATAGTAATAATATGAAACTAAGGGAAGATAATATTAAGTCCATAGATAGTACTAATCAAGACAATGTAGATGTAACCGGTCATCACAACCGCAATAATCGTAACTTCCAAACAATGATCCATCATCAATGTTCTAACCCTAATAATACCAGAATAATTAACATAAACTGTAACTGTAAAAACCCTTCAACCTGCCCCTTTAAAGGCAATTGTCTAACTAAAAATATCGTTGTGTGTGTCAAATTAAGTATTATTTTGCATGCGTGTCAGATCAAGTATTATTTTGCTTCTGGCTGCCTGAAATATAATATGTCCTGATTTCTATTTATTCCCTAGGGAATTATTTGACCAATTGCTTTGCTTCATTATTTATTTATTCTTTCTCTAGGACGTCCGATATTTTCTTTGAAAGCAAAGTTGTTGCATTGGCCCCTAAAATAATACCGTGGGCCCCAGAGGTGCCCACTTGCCATCAGTTAAGCTGACGACCTAGCCAGCCTGCCACTATGCATATTATATATGCATGGTGGCAGGCTGGCTATATAATAATATAATGAATATACACACGGTATATAAGAAAATACGCTTTATGCACGTACAATTCTAGGTAGGCTATGGACATTTAAGCAAAGAAGAAAATCATTGTTATTCCCTCTTTTACAAAGAAAAATATACCAAATTACTTTAAGCTCTTATCCTTCTTTACACAAAGAGATATATATCAAATACAAGCTTTGATATAACTGAATGGCTAGTCTAATGAGCATAGTGTGTATTCATCGTTGGTATGATTAAACAATAAGTATTTTTACACAGCGATGTGTAAGTATATGAGATAAGTGTAACTATAACTACAGAATTTATATGCAATAGTGTACAAAATCTAACCAATTGTACAAACATTGTTATCCTCTTTGTACACAGAAATACACAAGAAATCGCCTGCACATGTTTCCTGTCTAATTGGCCGTTCGTTTAGTTTTCCGTTCCCCAAATGAGTTATCGTTAAATGCTATTTCAATCAAACACAAATACGGATTTAATCAAAAGGTTATTGCTAAATAGTGCAACTAGAGCTTCATTTCTGTAAAGCTATTTGCAACGCGGAATGATTATTATTGAATATGACTTTTCAATACATTTTGTTACTTTCTCTGTATTTAACCATTTCCACTCAAACCACTCGTCTTTACTTAGAACCTCATAAAGGTGGTAGCATATTTCTGACCAGTATGTTCCTGCTAGGTATACACATGATACTTTAATTATTTTGTTTATTTAATATATATATATATATATATATATATATATATATATATATATATATATATATATATATATATATATATATATATATATATATATTTATATATAAAAGTATATATTGAGTTAAAAACTCACAATAATTAAAATAGCCCAAGGAAAACATTTTCCGAGTCTTATAAAATAATATAATAAAGAGAGACAAACACACACACACATACATACATACATATATATATATATATATATATATATATATATATATATATATATATATATATATATATATATATATATATATATATGTATATATATATATATTATAAAATAATGTAATAAAGAGAGACAAACACACACATACATACATACATATATATATATATATATATATATATATATATATATATATATATATATATATATATATATATATATGCGTTCTAATCACAAGGGACGTAAACCACTTGATTGCGAAAGAGTTCTACCCAAAGCTGTCTGGGTGTTGATAGTTACCATAATCGGGTTGTAAATCTTAATTTATCCTTTTAATTGAATCTAGCAAGCCGTACTATCCTTAGTTAGCATTTTCTTCACACTAGCGGTTTACGTCCCTTGTGATTTGAACGCATATATGTATATATATGTTTGTCTCTCTTTATTATATTATACAGCGTAGGACAGAATATTTATTATATTATATAGTGTAGGACAGAATAAATGAGAGACACAAAATAAGAAATCAGTCACTGAGGAGGTCACGGAATGTGTGACGAAAGCGCTTTGACCATATATGAACAACCACCCGGTTATTGAACCAACCAACCGGAAATGTATGATAAATTGAAGTGAAAACGAGCAGCGCGTATGTTTTATTGGCAGCATGACCCTCCCAAAATATAACAATATCTGTTTCAACACACGTTTTCAGATAAGAAATCTTGCAAACAAATTCAAAAACGAAGTATATATATATATATATATATATATATATATAACTACGTAAATACTTTAATGGTTAATTAGATTTAAGTATGAGATATTTAATAACTCAATACCTCGAACTAGATATCACATTTTGCCTTTTTAATCGTATTCTTTCTAAATCCTTTACACATGAAATATTTCGTTATTCCGAGAAATTATATACCATCATTATTCAAGTAAGCACATACAAACAACCACCCACACAGACACACACACACACACACAAATATATGCACCCAAAGGCACACACTCACTCGCACCCACCCACACACGCACACACATATCAATATGCTGTGTTGTGCAGAAATATTTATTATATAATTAATTACGCCACAATCGAATATACAATTTTTTTATACATGTTCTAAAGATCCTTTATATGTATATATATATATATATATATATATATATATATATATATATATATATATATGAGAGACGTAAAATAAGAAAATTATAAAATTAACTTACTTACTAAAATTTCACTCCCAACTAATTAGTTTCTGAAAGGGAATAAATATACTTTCCGAAGAATTGTACGGAGAAGCCTTTCGTCATCAGGGAAGTATATTCTCAGCTAAGTTTCCAGGCAATACGTGGACACAGGGAACTTATACAAAAATAATTCAGTGGATGGAAAAAGCAAATCGTGGACTAAATTCCAAGCCATTGAGAAAATCACTGCCTACTGCGTCGGTGGCAAATTCAAAAGAATTAATCACGTGACATCGAGGTTAATCAGTGGAGAGTAGTTTGTTAAGAAGACAGCAGCCGGGCTGTTACTATAGCAGCAGTTTTGGCCAATTTTTTGCTCGACAAATAATTTGGAGATAATTATAAAGAATTAGTATATCTAGTAACATATTTATACACAGATGCATACTTATGCTAGCAAATATATAGGAAATATATAGCAAATATATAGGAAATTTTAGTAAGTTAATTTTATAATTTTCTTATTTTACGTCTCTCAAACTATTGTTCTGCAACCCCATGCATTGAACCACAAAGTTACGAAGACAAAACCTATATATTTGCTAGCATAAGTATGCATCTGTGTATAAATATGTTACTAGATATACTAATACTTTATATATATATATATATGTATATATAGAATTCACAAGAATCAAAGCTATATTCAAAACATTTATTCACTTACAATTGTTTCAGCCAAACCTAGGCTAGGAGTCTACGAAGCATTTTTTAATGCTTGTACATGCATGTATTTTTATTTAGATTTTAAATTTGATTACTATACAAATATAGTATAGTATAATATATGTCGCTCCACTATATATATGTATCTGTATGTCTCTTGCGTTGGATAGGAGGTCAATTATATGTACAAGCATTAAATAATGCTCCGAAGACACCAAGCCTATGTTTGGATGAAACAATTGTAAGTCAATAAATGTTTAGAATATAGTTTTGATTCTTGTGAATTCTATATAACTGCTCTGTAGAACAACTGATGCTTTTACATTGAGCTATTTATCTTACTGGTAATAAGGTAGTAATAAATTACTGACCTTCCCTGCTTATAGTTTAAAATATACATAACTATAAATAGTATCCTTAATATATATATATATCAGGTGCCCTTTTCAAACCCTTTTTTTTATCACTTTCCTTATATAACATGATCTGTATAAATATTCTTTCTAACGTCCACAGTTTGTTTTCACCATATCTATATCTATATCTCCGTCCCCCTCTCTCTCTCTCTCTCTCCCTCTCTCTCTCTATCTCTCTCTCTCTCTCTCTCTCTCTCTCTCTCTATATATATATATATATATATATATATATATATATATATATATATATATATATATATATATATATATATATATATATATATATATATGTATACATATACAAATATAATTTCAGCGAGATCGTATTTCGGCGGTGGCCAAAACAAAACGAAACGCAATCTTCGATATACGCCGGCAAGCGCTTAATGGACTAAGAAGAAACCAGAGCAATTAACATGTGTTATAAAGGCCACACAAAATGAAAACAGTGGTTGTGAAGTCAATAGCCACTGTTGCCGAAAAAACGAACCAAGCTAAACAGGTTAACGATTAATTACCTGTATATATATATATATATATATATATCAGGTCACCCGTTGGTGCTACTGGTAACCTGTATCCCAGTACAACCTGTCTCATGGTCGCGTCGTTGGTGACTAAACTGGCAACCCCACCAAGGTTTCTCGGTGAGGAGGGTGACTTTGGACATCCTGCAGGACTAAAAACAAAACCTGTCAAAGGCCAAAGGAGCTCTTAAGAGTCAATGGCCAACCAAAATCACCGGGAGAGAAGACCCCTTAGCTTTTGTCAAGGCAGAATTCTAGGAGAAGGAAAACTCTGATATAACACCTGCAACCCTGATGGTATCCAATGATGTTGACTTGTTCTTCTTTTTGGTAAATATCATCTTGGTTAAGAGAATGGGACTGGCTTTGTGCAGTGCCTTTGCTCACTATAAAAGCTTCACGGCACAGGCATTGCTTTATATCTGGAGATCTCTCTGCACTTGTCGTCACATGGTACCATGGGCCCAGCACTATGTGTCAATAATTGTCACAATTGGAGTGTTTGTACCAAAGTTTTCAAGTCGCTGGTTGGACTAAAAAGTCACACTCGTTCAGCGCATCGGTAGGAGTTCTCCTACATGGATATAAAGTAGTGGCCGTACTCGAAAACGAGTTGGCAGCCACCATGTGTGTATGTATGTATATATGTAGGTATGTATGTGTGTATGTATGTATATATGTAGGTAAGTATGTATATATGTAGGTATGTATGTGTATATGTAGGCATGTAGGTATATATGTATATATGTAGGTGTGTATGTATGTGCAACCCCACCAAGGTTTCTTGGTGAGGAGGGTGACTTTGGACATCCTGCAGGACTAAAAACAAAACCTGTCAAAGGGCAAAGGAGCTCTTAAGAGTCAATGTCGATCCAAAATCACCGGGAGAGATGACCCCTTAGCCTTTGTCAAGACAGAATTCTAGGAGAAAGAAAACTCTGATATAACACCTGCAACTCTGATGGTATCCAATGATGTTAACTTGTTCTTCTTTTTGGTAAATATCATCTTGGTTAAGAGAGTTGGACTGGCTTTGTGCAGTGCCTTTGCTCACTATAAAAGCTTCACGGCACAGGCATTGCTTTATTTCTGGAGATCTCTCTCCACTTGTCATCACAGGGTACAATGGGCCCAGCACTATGTGTCAGTAATTGTCACAAGTGTAGTGTTTGTACCAGAGTTTTCAAGTCGCTGGCTGGACTAAAAAGTCACACACGTTCAGCGCATCGGTAGGGGTTCTCCTACATGGATATAAAGTAGTGGCCGTACTCGAAAACGAGTTGGCAGCCACCATATATATATATATATATACACATATATATATATATATATATATATATATATATATATATATATATATATATATATATATATATATATATATATATATATAGATATATATATATAATATATAATGTATATATATATATATATATGATAACACATTGGTCCGTCAAACTAAAGATGTGGGTTCGTATCCCATGTACGTCTATAATCATCCTATTTTCCATTCAGTGGATTTTTTAAAATCCCAACTAACAGACTGATTCTACATAGTCAAATACGGCGTAAGCACATGTTACTACCTAATTTTCAAATTCACTAGCCGTTTGTAAAGAAAGCCTGCTTTGTGTCTCCCTATTTACACACACACACCCACAAACACACACACACACGCAATATATATATATATATATATATATATATATATATATATATATATATATATATATATATATATATATATATATATATATATATATATTATATAACTTATAGGTTTTGATTTATGGATTGGGCAGCAGGTTGTGTTCTTAACTAAGGTGCTTCATTACTCATTGCTTTTCATACTAGGACCATAGCCTCTATCATTGTAACACCCGAGAAACCTCTTATCAGATGTAACTTTATAGGAAGTTAGCTAAACATATTCTCTCTCTCTCTTTCTCTCTCTCTCTCTCACACACACTTGTGTCTGTGTATGTACGTGGGCGTGCCAGTATTTGGTTGTCCAAGATTATATGTGCATGTTCACGTGTTTTGATTATATTACATGTTCAGTAATATATCATGTTAGTGCCATTTTTGATTACCTCGCTTTTACTAAAGTTCGCATTATATGCAAATGAGTATTTTCACACGCAATTACCATAACAAATGAGTAAATTTCACTGATGACAGATAAAAATCCAGAAACACCTGTCTATTTTTCTCGCTGCGACTGAGATAGTGTGACATGATCACTGCTTTAAAAGAATTCATAGCAAATCTCTCGTATGGTTATTACATATAATCAAATCATATATGCTTTCATATACACCTATATGATAAAACACGCAATGTTAGGGACATTTCTAATGTATATTATATATATTTGTTAGTTAGACCTGGCCTTTCCACTTCACTGTCCAACATTTCCATCTTCACTCACTGGATTGATTCCAAGCCAATAACTTGCGTCCTGTTGTCAATGTATATCAGTTGACATCCCCATGCTTTCCCAATCTATGCTGTGGATCAGCTTTGATGCTTTCTCTTCTAGATGGCGTGCACAATGTCATGATCGACGGAGTGTTTCTACAAACGTTACTCGACAATATATGGAATTTTCTATATTCTAATTTGCATTGGGAGTAATTATGTTAGCAGTCTTGCTGTCAACAGTCAACAGTAAACTAGTAAAAATAGTTTGATACAATAATTTCATCTGTTTAATAATGAAGCACGACAAATATCAGGATAAATGTAATGTGCAGTTGGCTGTAAATTCCGTGATCTTTTGAAAAATAATTTTCCTTTTGTCAATATCATTGTATTTCTAGACAATTTTAGTTCAATACTTTCTATTGTAAAGAAAAGCAGAGTTGCTATTGCAATCATAGAGCACACTCTTCATCATGAAAAAGACTGATGAAATAGAAACCATGAATATAAGATGACACGTTTAAAAGGACTGACTGGACTGGCATTCATCTTTCTGTTAGAAAAGCTGGAATCTGAGAGGAAAATTGTGCTTTCAAACGGTGTCCTAATGCATCATCTTCTGATAGTATTATGAAAAGATAAATCCAGTTTCTTGGAGCACATTGGATCTTTCCAGCTTCCCACATCGAACATTACTATCTGAATTAATAATCTTGCTGGATCTATAAATGTGGAAATAATCAATATATTTGATTAAGAAACAGTTTCGTACTAAATCAATCATTCAGTAGTCAATGTGCTTAATTATCGAACGCAGTTCCAAAACAGCTAAAGTTTGCAAGATCGCCCTCACATACTTTGAAACGTAAAAAAGGATGTGTTGTAATGCTATTACAAAATTTCAATAGAACAATAACGACTGAAAGCGTCTGTTATACAAACAGTGATTATTATAGAAAACATGTCAAAATTAATCTGAAATCTTCTGACAACCCTCCATCATTCACTTTTACGCAATTCCAGATATTAATCACTATGTCAATTACTGGTTAAAATATGAGGCTGAAATGTTCATAGTCTGACTATAAAGGAGTGATGCAAGACCTGTGAAATCTGGCATACAATAATTTCAAATCTTCTTATTAATAAATGCATTGTTTATTTCCAGGAACTATGTTAAAAAATAAATCTCATTTGGTCATTCCATGTGAGTATCTTGGTCAACTTATGAACTTTTCAGCTGGCCCTCGTAGATCACTTCTCTTCTATTTGTGCAAGAGCAATTCTATGTTGCTCTAACAGGAATTAGACAAGATTCTATAGGTATAGTGATAATATCGACGAAATATCACCAACATCGTGTACTCGGAAGTTCTCCAGTATTAAAACTTTCTTCTTAACGTTTTCTTTATACACATACTTAATTCAGATAAATTCATATATATACATAAATATTTTAGTACATCTATAATTTTATCCCATTACATATTTTTAATCATCATCATCACCACCATCATCATCATCATCATCCTCATCATCATCATCATCATCATCATCATAATCATCATCATTATCATCAACATCATCATCCATCATCACCATCATCAACAACAACAACAAGAATAATAAAACAGCGGCAAATGTCGTGATAACTATATTTTAGAATATGAAGTTTAAATCTCGGTATATATGAGATTAATTCTGTCACACTAAACTACCGTATTTCCCGCCGCCGAAGACGCTTCGTCCTCGAGGACGCACCCTAATCTTGACAAACAAAAACCCGAAAAAAGATAGATTTTTTAGACTTATTTTAGAGAAAAGGTAGCGTCTTCGACGCCGGGAAATACGGTATTTTGAATTTGTGCTCGTCTAATATCAAATCATTCACTCTTTTCTAGTATGCAATGAATTATTTTTGTAATGAGTTATTTATTTAATAATTGTTAGTTATACGAGGGCAATCCCAAAAGTAAGGTCTCCAAAGCGATGGGGACGCAGAGAAACTGTTCGTACGGCTGTTGGCAACACTGTTGTGATTGGTGCTTCCTTCACTCCCAAACAAGCATGTGCGCGCTTCGCTGGGATGCTCAATCTTGGCTTGGCAGCCGTTGAGAATGGAGCTCCCGTTGAACGCTACCGCCAAGTGCGAAGTTCGCGCAGTTATTCGGTTTTTGAACCGATTGAAATTCATCGCCAATTGACGGAAGTGTATGGACAGTCGTGCATGGATGTAAAACACGTTCGCAATTGGTGTAGAGAGTTTACAGCCGGTCGTACTGAAATTCACGACTAACAAAGGAGCGGGAGACCGTCGCAAAGGTTGAGGAAAACATGCGTAAACATCGGTGGATCAGTCTGGATGCTCTCTGCATTTTGGTTCCTGAGGTTTCCCGAAGCACCATCCACAGGATTTTAACGGAAAAATTGCGACTGTCTCGTCGGAAATTGACGGTCTCCCGCTCCTTTGTTTGTCGTGAATTTCAGTACGACTGGCTGTAAACTCTCTACACCACTTGCGAACGTTTTTGACATCCATGCACGACTGTCCATACACTTCCGTCAATTGGCGATGGATTTCAATCGGTTCAATGCCTTTTGCGTTCAAAAACAGAATAACTGCGCGAACTTCGCACTTGGCGGTAGCGTTCAACGGGAGCTCCATTCTCAGCGGCTGCCAAGATTGAGCATCCCAGCGAAGCTCGCGCATGCTTGTCTGGGAATGAAGGAAGCACCAATCACAACAGTATTGCCAATAGCCGTACGAACAGTCCCCATGGCTTTGGAGACCTTACTTTTGGGATTGCCCTCGTAGTTTTAGTCTAGATTGACACTGACTAACTTAGCTACAAAGATAGCGCGACCGTGATATGTACAGCGAAATTCGATAGAAACAACCAGACAAACATTTATGGAGAAACAATGGTCGGCATGGAGGAACACATGATACTCCAACTATCATCTAAGTTCGAAGTATATAGAAAGGTTTGTAAGATACAAATGGTTGTTCGAAATAGAATAAAACATTCACAAAATTTCGATGGAACTTGAACAATAACAACCGTAACAAAGGCAACAACAACACAAACAGCAACAGCAATAACGGCGACCGTAACAACACGAATAACTACAACAAAAATAATAATTCAGACTATGTCGGCAACAACAACAGACACGATAGTACCACGAACAACAAGAACAGTGACAATAACAACAACAATAGAAAGGGTGAGAGAAACGAACACACAAACACAGAAGGAAACAACGATAGCAGCAGAAAAAATTGGGGTAAAGGAAATAAGTTGGCAAGGGAAAAGGTTATAAGAGTTAAACGTACTCACATCACACATCTATGCACATAGACAAACAAAAAGAACACTAACAATAACAACACACACAAAGACAACAACAACACCACCACCACCAACAACAACAATAATAATAATGATTTCTACTATAGGCACAAGGCCAGTAATTTGAAGGGGAAATTTGAGGGGAAAGTCGATTAAATTGACCCCAGTGCATTACGTGTACTTTATTTTATCGACCCCGTAAGGATAAAAGGCAAAGCTAACCTCGGCAGGATTTGAACTCAGAATATAAAGAGCCATAACTCTACTCCACAAAGCATATTGTTCGACGCTTTACCGATACTGACAATCTACCGAATAATAATGCTTTCGTTATTAATCTACCGAATAATAATAATTATGATTATTTCTTTATTAGACACACAGGGCTCACATTAAGGTAACAATAAAGACGGGATAGGACGATACAGGGTAGGTGTTTTTGTGTAAAATAAAATTTATAACAGAGACTAAGAAAATAAATATTTAAAAACAAACACACCAAATTCCCCATAGGTGAGGAGACTCTAAGGGTCACTCGTGTAAAAATACCACAAAAGACACGAACACCTTGTCCGCTAGGACAAAGTGCCCTCTCCCAGTTTTTTTACTCCAATCTACAGGTGTATACTCAAGGCAGGCCCATTCACACGGACCATGCTCGCGACTGAGGAACTGGGCTTCCATCTTACGTGTGATAGAGAATACATAGATGAATACAACCTTAGCTCTTTCTGCTCTAGTAGACCAGTACGTGGTAGACCTTCTACCACCACCTAGATAGCCCAAAAGACCCTTGTGGAAAAGTGGAGCGGTTGGCCCAGAGCCAAACGTATCCCCGAAAACTACGAAACGGTGAGGAGAATGTTCGCACATGTGGTGGAAGCGAGCCTTAAAACTACTCAAAAGGCCCTTTGTTTAATTTCAACAATAAATCGTACGCCCGAGTAGGAGGGGTGGCCATCGGTGACAGGATCGCTGGCAATGTGGCCAATCTGTTCATAAACTGGTGGGACAGGGGACTCAAGGAATGCTTACTTGATAACTTCATAGCCATAGACATATACTCTCGCTATGTTGATGATATCAATATAGTGGTAAAAACACCCTCAAGGGAAAGAACTCATGAACCGGAACTAGAAGCCTACTCCATGGAGAGCATTCAGCAAATAACTAACTCCATCAACCAAAGGATTAAAGTAACGGTAGACCACCCTATTAAACACCCCAACAGCAGACTACCCGTGTTAGACACATAACTCTGGATGAAAAATAAGAATAAGGTCCAAATCCTCCATTCACATTGTACCAAACCCATGGCCTCTAAATACCTGATACATTCAGAGCTCAGCTTTCTCAGATATTTTGATAGCGGATGTAGATGATGAGAAATGTGTCCCGGATGTACGATTCTACAGAGTTAAAGAGAGACATACAGCACTTTATCCACTGTATGTAGTTCTCTGGTTGCAACGAAAGAGACAGAATCAGGGTGTACAAAGGAGCCACGACTAAATTCAAAATCCTTACGGAGAATGATATGAATGGGATTTGCTCACTATACAGGAGCAAATTAAGGAATAGTATAGAAAGGACTAAAAAGAAGACAGAGAAGGCCAACTCATGTTATGACACAAAATATCAGTGTCATGTTCATCAATGCAACCCTTAGAGGTGAACTATCGTATCGTTTTAGAAGACAAAATGATCCTACGGATTAAAGTAGGGGTAAAACCAGGAGTTCCCATAAAATCCCGGATCAGTAAAACATATCTCTTTAGGAAAATCTCTTGTACAGATAGAAACTGCATATTCTGTAAGGTAAGCCCGCAACTAAACTGCAAAACTAGAAATGTAATCTATGAGATAAGATGTTCAGAGGGACGGTGCAGAAACAAGACAAGGACATACTAAGGAGAGACAGCCCGTAGCATAGGAAGGAGAATAAAGGAATACTGGTGAGGACTTAAGGAGAAGAAAAGCTTATCACTACTATATCAACACGCCAGACAGGAACAGGGTGGGGCTCAAGATAACAGAAACAAAGATCCTATCCACACATAGAACTGACACAATACTTAGACACATTACGGAGACCACATACATAATAGAAGATAGATCTATTTTAAACAGAAAACACGAGTTGAATAGTAACATCCCACAAACTAACGATAGATGGTAGAAAATGGAAAAAAGGACACAAACAGTGGGATATATAAACTCCCTTTCTCTCTCTCACACACACACACACACACACACACACACACACACACACACACACACACACATAAAATGTACAGAGACACTCACACACAAGAGAAGACAAAAGCACAAATGCATGCAAAGACACAAATCACGAAAAACTCTCCATAAAACAAAACAAAAACAAAATGGAGTAAAAGATTAAGACCAGAAAAAGGAGAGATAGTCATTGAGAAGTGACAGAAAGAACTAATGAATAACTAGCAATAAAGATAAAGTGGGTTTCCTTTAATTGGCAATGTTGGCAACAGGACCACCCCCAAACATTACAATATCAATTTCAACATACGATTTCACATCAAGAATCTTACAAAGCGAATAATGTGTGTGTGTGTAAGAGTGTGAATGTGCGTGGCTATGTGAGTGCATATGTGTGTATATGTGTATTCGTATATATAAATATAATAATAATAATAATAATAATAATAATAATAATAATAATAATAATAATAATAATAATAAGGCGCACTGGGGACTATCTCCAAAGGTTTCCAGGGATGGTTAAAGAAAATCGGCCCCTTCACGCTTTTTGGAACGCTTCAAAAGGCATGCTTGCTTGGAACGGCAAGAACCCTCCGATACGTCCTGAATATCTGAGGCTGCAGGTAGTGGCTTGATATTCAATCCAACGGACTTTCCAGTTAACCAACATCAATGACTGAGATTCAAGGAATAACAATAACAATAATAATAATAATAATAATAATAATAATGATTTCTTTATTAACCACAAGGGTTTACATAAAGTAGACATTAAGGACAGTACAGGACAATACAGGACGGTACAAATGGGCATTTCTGCGTGTAAAAAAAAACAAGAAACAGAGGATGTAATAATAGAACAATGAAAAAATTCACCAATAGGGGGGAGACTTCCGAGGGACATTCGTGGAGAAAGCCCATTAAAAAGCTACAGTGACCCTGACCAGGGCAAGTGCTCTCTCCCAGTTTTCCACCTTTAATTTACAGGTACATACTCAGAGTAGGCCCATTCACTCGGGCCATTCTTGCTTCTCTCACCCATCTTTCAACAAAATGCTGGGAAGAGAGCACTTCCCTTTCTACCCTGATTTTCCTTTTCAAATGAAATTTGAAAAAGTTAATCAGGGCATCACCGAAGAGGTAAGTGCTCATCTTCAGCCCTTTCAAACGTGTCCACCATACTATCTCTTTCGCCATGGCCACCAGGCAGATAAAAATTGCCTGCCCTTCCCGGCTAAAGAAAGAGGGCGGGGCAATCCTCACGATGGACTCAGCTGATAGCCGGATCCGTCCTACACGCGACAGCAGGTGTTCGACATAAACCCGCAAGTCAGCAATGCTCGGACACTGGACGAGTGCGTGCATGACGGTTTCGTCTCCCTGCGCGCATCTCGGACATGCCCGGCTGACGGCACCTCCATGCCTGTAGAGTTTATGCCGAACTGGCAAAGCTCCTCGGTAGTAATGCCAGGCCAGGGATTTCTGGAGGTTGTCCATAGGCCCCGGCCCGAAAGTTCTTCCGAAGAGATTGGCTAGTTGATTTTTGTCGACGCCTAGAGTTTCCCCCAAGTACGTCGTCGCTCTTCCCCTCCACTCATCCTCTATAGAACGCCAAGGTGGAGTTTCCACCGATCACATTGTCCGATTGGTCGAGGGCTGTGAGCGCCTCAAGACATTCCAGTCTCCAAGCGCTCCTTCTCGGTCTTCGCTTGACCCAGGACTGCCGCTCCGTCAAGGAGACGAGCTGGGGAAAGACACGTCTAGCAAACGGAGACCACACCTGATCACCGTCGAGGAAGAGGTGGAGATGTCGTAGCCTGAGTGCGTGTCTGCGCATCATCAGCCACGGTATTCCCAGCCCTCCACGTAGCGGGTGTTGACAGCAGATGGACCGCCTGACCATCGGAGCGCGTCCCTTCCTCAAAAAGCGAAAGAGCAAACGCTCTAGCGCAGTCAGGCGGGGCTTAGGACAAGGTACGACGATCAGGCGGTAGTAGATGACGGACGCGATATACGCGTTAGCCACCTCCGCTCGACCTTTCAGGGATAGCTTCCACTCGGCCTATTTCTGGGTGAGAGAAGCCACCCTGCTCGTCATCTCGTCCCAGTTTTTGTCCGTCTGGAGATCCGGACCGAACCAGACGCCTAGCAATTTAACTGGTCCATCCGTCCAGCGCCTGACGACGCTGTTGGACGGCATGGACCTGCCTCTCCAGGTGCCGAGCTGCAGGCCCACTGACTTTTCCTGGTTGATCATTGCTCCTGTCACCGCTTCGTATTCTTTTAGTGTAGTGCCGATCGCCTGTCTGCGCCTCTCCCACCAGACCACCAACGACAAGCGCCAACCTCTTTGCTATCACCTTGGCCAAAATCTTGAACTATGTGTTTAGCAGAGTTATGGGCCTAAAATTATCTATGTTATCCCCCTTGTTCGGATCCTTTCTCAGCAGCGCCACAGCTCTTCGGCTCACAGAGCTGGGAATTCTCCCGTTCTGTTGCCAGTTGCAGTAGACGTCCGCCAAGAGGCCTCCGAACAAGTCTGGCATCTGTACGTAAAGTTCAAAGGGCAGACCATCCAAACCAGGCGATTTACCCCTTGTGCATCCAGTCATTGCCTCCCATACTTCAGCGGCTGTTATCGGCTTTTCACGAACACTCCGCCTCAGTGGCCAAGAGCCGCGGCAGTCCGTCGAGGTAGACACTAAAGTTCATCCCTCGAGCCGGCCCGCCGCTGCACCCCGAACAACTGAGCGAAGTGTCGCTGAAAAGCTTCACTCATTTTCCCGGGATCGAGTAGCATGCGCGCGTCGTGGTCCACCAAAGACCGGATCGTGGCTTTGTTGCTAGGACGCGCCTCCGCCAATCGGGCCCATTCAACGGCTTTCGTCCCCTCGTGTCTGAGAGCACGCACCCTAGCTCAGACAACGCAGCCTTCGTGTTTTGCATTGAAGAATTGGTCAAGAGCCAATTTCGCCGCAAGTACGTCGCTCGCGATGCCTTTGCTAAGCGCCTCGTCTAATTTTCTAACTAATTCTCCCTCTGCTCTATTTTTCTCAATAGCTAAAGCCTTACTAAACCTAATGGACTCTATTCTAATTGCTCTTTTCAGAGCAAACCACCACTTGTTGTTGACGATGGCCCCCGTCAACGCCCGCTTAACTAGTTCGCTAATCCGGTCTCTGCAGGCCTTGCGCGCTGGTAAGGACGCGTTTAGCTTCCAGTAGCCGGGTCCTCGTCTATGAAGCCTATCTAAGTCAAGCACACAGATCACGAATTTGTGGTCCGTCTAGCTGACTATCTTGAATTGTGGACAGCCTATGCTAGACCTATCTATTTCCCTACAAAATACTCTATCTAGATATGATCTGGATGACCCTATGCGATTTGTCCAAGTCCACATTGGCACATTCGGGAAATCCAATCGGTACCTGTCAGACAGTTCAAAACGCTTGAGCAGGTTGGTGAGGCTCTTGCACCCTCCTCCCCTATCTGCTAATCCCACACAGTCCCAGCGTGCATCTAAGATCCCGTTCCAGTCGCCCACTAACACTAAAGAACGGGACGTTCCAAGAAAGGTCTCCAGACGCCGGAAGAAATAAGGCCGCCCTGCTCCTGTCGGGGCATACACGGCCACTAGCCTGAAAGCTTGCCCGTCTCCGCTGGTCACGTCTAGCACCACAATCAAAATTTTCCATAAATGGCAATTTTAAACAACTGAAAATAACAAACCTTTGCGGAGCACACGATAATACGATTTACTAGGTTGCAATAATAATAATAATAATAATAATAATAATAATAATAATAATAATAATAATAATAATAATAATAATAATAATAATAATAATAATAATAATAATTTGCAACGCTTCAAAAGGCATGCTTGCTTGGAACAGCAAGAACCCTCCGATACGTCCTGAATATCTGAGGCTGCAGGTAGTGGCTTGATATTCAATCCAACGGACTTTCCAGTTAACCAACATCAATGACTGAGATTCAAGGAATAACAACAATAATAATAATAATAATAATAATAATAATAATAATAATGATAATAATAATAATAATAATAATAATAATAATAAAGGGAAGAAGACGCACGAGGTGACGGAGGTCATGAAATCGCTCCCGTAAGTTTTGAATTTTTAACATATTTAAACCATTTGTGAAATAACAACTCTTAGCACAAATGCTACGTAAAGCACCCGGCTTGACCCCAAAAAATTCGGACCCAAAATATATTGTTATAAGGCTCAAATATTCAAATATTCAACTTTGTATTGTACACTGTATATCCAAAAAAAAAAATGGCTATAAATGGAAGAAGAACCCCTCCCCTCCTCTCCTCTGGCTACACTATATAGGACAGCTAAACTCACCAACACCAGAAACTAGATACACCACCCACCCCATCATATGTGTACACTAAACACAACAGCCAGATAACGACACATTTTCACCTTCACCGCCACCGCTCACTACGGCCATCATTACCACCACTATCCCATCACCGCCGCCACCACCCCTTGACTCCGCTACAGCACCATCACTACAGTAATACGGTCACATCACCGCCACCACTGCCTCGGTATCGACATCACCACCACCACTGTCTCAGTATCGCTAACGCCGCCAGTCTCCCACTTCCCTGCTGGCTGCTACTTCCACATTATAGAATTCCTACTACTAACAAAGAGGAAGGCATCAAAATATATAGATAGACCCAAAAGAAAAAAGAAAAAACAAACAACAAAACCAAAGCAGCACAGCAACAACAGCAAAAAACGAGAAAAACAAACAGAGAAAAACAAAAACAAAAAAAAGAAACCCCAAAAACGTAAAGAAAATATATTGTTATAAGGCTCAAAACGTAAAGAAAATATATTGTTATAAGGCTCAAATATTCAAATATTCAACTTTGTATTGTACACTGTATATCCAAAAAAAAAAAAAATGGCTATAAATGGAAGAAGAGACCCTCCCCTCCTCTCCTCTGGCTACACTATATAGGACAGCTAAACTCACCAACACCAGAAACTAGATACACCACCCACCCCATCATCTGTGTACACTAAACACAACAGCCAGATAACGACACATTTTCACCTTCACCGCCACCGCTCACTACGGCCATCATTACCACCACTATCCCAGCACCGCCGCCACCACACCTTGAATCCGCTACAGCACCATCACTACAATAATACGGTCACATCACCGCCACCACTGCCTCGGTATCGACATCACCACCACCACTGTCTCAGTATCGCTAACGCCGCCAGTCTCCCACTTCCCTGCTGGCTGCTACTTCCACATTATAGAATTCCTACTACTAACAAAGAGGAAGGCATCAAAATATATAGATAGACCCAAAAGAAAAAAGGAAAAACAAACAACAAAACCAAAGCAGCACAGCAACAACAGCAAAAAACGAGAAAAACAAACAGAGAAAAACAAAAACAAAAAAAAAGAAACCCCAAAAACGTAAAGAAAATAAGAATGAAGAGAGAAGCAGGCGGCCGGACAGAGAAGAGGGGGGAAAAAGTAAAACTTAAAAAACTAAAACTAAGTCAGACATTCGAACACTACATTACAATGAAACTTATGCTTATTCATTTCTGGGGCCCTTTCCGCCTGTGTGTTTGTTTGTTTATGTGTGTTCGTATACAGCGTGGTGATAATGCCACACAAGGGCCAAGTGGGATGGCGGACCCACAGATGGCTATGTAAACATACATTCGCCAATCCTCGATAAGAGTGTTTAAATATCGAACATAAACAGTTCGAATAACGGTGAAATGGAGACTAGAACGTCATGTGACAGACTCTCACCCAACAGGTGCCCCCTGGCTCAGCAGCAGGAACCTGACTGTCAACCAAATACTGCTGATGTTGGAGGAAGGAGAAGAAGGAAAGGGGCCAGAACCAACTGGACGAAAGAATTGAATAGAACTGTTATGCAATGCTAGCTGAAAAGTAACCCCAAGGAGAGGGGCTACAGGAGACGGATGCATAACATCTGGAACGAGATTGGTTTATTTAAATTAGATGAACAAAAATTGGCCGGGCAGGCTCGGGTAATAAGAACTAATGGGTGGATAAGCGAGCTGGAACTGGAGGAACTGAGCAGAGAGAATGGCTTGGAGATGGCGGGTGTAGTATGCCAGACAAGCGAGCCGGTGGGAAATGAAGGTGAGGAGGTCCTGAGAACGGAGGAACCACCCGAAGCAGACAATGATCTGAGTACTGAGATAAATAATACCTGGAACAGAGATACGGCCACTGAGGAGATGAATGCTGACGGGCTAGGACAAGATTCGGTTGACATCCTAAATTTAGTGGTAGATGAATTGAACAATGATAGTGGGAGACCTATGAACCTAAGATTTGTAGACAGGAAAAAGTTAAAAGAAACAACAGCTAAGGTAAACAAAGTCATCCCATACCTTGAGGCGAGGAGCCTTCACCAGTGCAACAATATCCTCAGAGCAACAGCAAATACGGTGAGGAAGCTACTTGGTATAAAAGCGAGAGGAAACAACAGACAAGAAAGAGCAGAGCCGTGGTGGAAGAAGCGACTGAGTGGGCAAATCGGGGAAATGAGAAATGACATAGGAAAGCTTGAGTCACTACTGAATGGGACACTAAAAAACATAGGCACTAAAAATAGACTGGAAATAAAATACAAAACTAGGAGTAAAAAGCTAAATATTATCATAGAGGAATTGAAGCAACGCATTGTAGCAAAGAGTGCAAAAATCAGGCGATACGAGAACAGAGTCAGTCAGTATAAACAGAACCGCATGTTCGACAACAACCAGAAGATGCTGTTTGGACAGCTTGAGGGCAAAGAAAGAGGCAACGACTTGATCTCTGGGGCGGAGCAAACTAAAACATTCTGGAGAGGAATATGGGAGCAGGATGTTAGACACAATGCCCAGGCAGGGTGGATTGAGACAGTACAGAGGGAGATCGGTGAGCAGGCACAGCAACAGACTGATTTGAGTATCACAGTTGAAACTCTTAAGGGACAAGCCAAAAAACTAACCAACTGGAAATCGCCAGGCCCAGATGGTGTGCAGGGGTATTGGATTAAACATCTAACATCCCTCCACCCGAAGCTGACGGCCATGTTCAATGACTGCTTGGTGTCGGGTGAGGTGCCAGAGTGGTTGACAAAAGGTACCACAGTTCTGATAATGAAAGACCGAATCAAGGGTAATGATGCTACCAACTATAGACCTATCACATGTCTGCCCGTAATGTGGAAACTGTTGACGAGCATTGTGTCTGAGGAAATCTACCATCACCTCCACACAAACAACTTGTTACCGGACGAACAGAAAGGATGCCGAAAGAAGTCACGTGGTACAAAGGACCAGTTGCTTATTGATAAGATGGTAATGGGGAATTGCAGGAGGAGACACACTGATCTTGCCATGGGATGGATAGACTACAGAAAGGCATTTGACATGGTGCCTCATTCCTGGATCACCAAAAGCCTGGAGATCTTCAGGGTGGCGGATAACATCAGACAGTTGCTAGGCAGGAGTATGGGGTCCTGGGAGACAGAGTTGACATCAACTGGAGTATCCTTGGGAAGCGTGAAGATCAAGAGAGGTATCTTCCAGGGAGATAGCCTGTCCCCTCTGTTGTTTGTCCTTGCCCTGATGCCCTTGACCATTATGCTGCGAAAAGTGAGAGCAGGATACAAGTTGGGAAGGGGAGAGCTTACCATCAATCACCTCCTCTTCATGGACGATCTTAAGCTCTTCGGGAAAAGTGAGAAGGAGTTGGATGTGCTTGTTGACACTGTCCGTATTTTCAGCAGTGATATATGTATGCAGTTTGGTATTAGTAAATGTGGAGTCATTGTGATGAAGAGGGGTAGGTTGAGCAGAAGTAACGGGATCCAGATACCAACAGGTGAGATGATAAAGGAAATTGACTCTGAGGAAGGATACAAGTATTTGGGCGTTCTGGAGGCTGATGGCATAAAGAACAAAAAAATGAAGGAATTGTTAAGAACTGAATACATTCGGAGAGTAAGGAGCGTATTGAAGTCACATCTGAACAGCAGAAATGCCACAAGCGCAGTAAATTCCCGAGCTGTGTCTGTTATTAGGTACAGTGCGGGAATTCTGAGATGGAATGTTGCTGAACAGAAAGAAATGGATAGGAAGACTAGGAAGCTATTGACTATCTACAACATGTTCCACAAGAGGAGTGATGTCGATAGACTCTACCTAAGGAGATCTGAGGGTGGAAGAGGTCTTATCAGCATAGAGGACTGTGTTCAGATGGAGAAAAACAACCTATACAAATACGTGACCTATAGTAAGGAGCCAATGCTCAGAGCTGTACTGAAGGAGGGGACAGTAGGCCAGGGGATGTCCAGGGAGGAAATAACATCAAGGAGGAAGAGCAGCCTTAAGGGAAAACCCCTTCATAGTACCTTCTTTGAGAAAACTGAATTTAGAGATCCACAGACATGGAACTGGTTGAGAAGAGGAGACCTCAAAAAGGCTACAGAAGGAATGCTAATGGCTGCGCAGGAGCAGGCCCTCAAAACGAAGTGGTTGAAGCACCATATCTACAAGGAGGAGGCCAGCCCACTGTGCAGGATCTGTGGAGAGAGAGAGGAGACTGTGGCTCACATTGTGTCCGAGTGTAAACACCTAGCCCAGACCCACTATAAGGGCTGGAGACACGATGTGATAGGCAGGGTGATCCACTGGCACCTGTGCAAAGTAAACAATCTACCACATTCTGAGAAATGGTATGAGCATAGGCCAGAGGCGGTGATGGAGAACAATCAGGTGAAGGTGCTGTGGGATTTTAGGATACAGACGGACAAAAAACTGGAACACAATAGACCTGACCTGGTGGTTGTGGACAAAGAAAAAAGATCGTGCCTGATTGTGGATGTGGCCTGCCCGTTCGACACGAGAGTGCAAGAGAAGGAGAGGGAGAAAATTAACCGATACCAGGACCTAAAGTGGGAGGTGAAAAGGATTTGGAACTGCCATGAAGTCAAAGTGATCCCGATTGTCATAGGCGCACTGGGGACTATCTCCAAAAGTTTCCAGGGATGGTTAAAGAAAATCGGCCCCTTCACGCTTTTTGGAACGCTTCAAAAGGCATGCTTGCTTGGAACAGCAAGAACCCTCCGATACGTCCTGAATATCTGAGGCTGCAGGTAGTGGCTTGATATTCAATCCAACGGACTTTCCAGTTAACCAACATCAATGACTGAGATTCAAGGAATAACAATAACAGTAATAATAATAATAATAATAATGCTTATTCATTTTTGGGGTTTTTTATGCCTGCATGTTTGTTTGTTTATTTGTGTTCGTCTACAGCGTGGTGATAATGCCATACAGGTGCCAAATGGAACGGCGCAACCACCGGAAACGGTAAATCCACAGATGGCTATGTAACCATACATTCGACAATCCTCGATAAGAGTGTTTAAATATCGAACCTAAACAGTTCGAATAACGGTGAAATGGAGACTAGAACGTCATGTGACAGACTCTCACCCAACAGGTGCCCCCTGGCTCAGCAGCAGGAACCTGACTGTCAACCAAATACTGCTGGTGTTGGAGGAAGAAGAAGAAGGAAAGGGGCCAGAACCAACTGAACGAAAGAATTGAATAGAACTGTTATGCAATGTTACCTGAAACGTAACCCCAAGGAGAGGGGCTACAGGAGACGGATGCATAACATCTGGAACGAGATTGGTCTATTTAAATTAGATGAACAAAAATTGGCCGGGCAGGCTCGGGTAATAAGAACTAATGGGTGGATAAGCGAGCTGGAACTGGAGGAACTGGGCAGAGAGAATAGCTTGGAGATGGATGGTGTAGTATGCCAGACAAACGAGCCAGTGGGAAATGAAAGTGTAGAGGTCGAGAGAACGGAGGAACCACCCGAAGCAGACAATGATCTGAACACTGAGATAAATAATACCTGGAACAGAGATACGGCCACTGAGGAGATGAATGCTGACGGGCTGGGACAAGATTCGGTTGACATCCTAAATTTAGTGGTAGATGAATTGAACAATGATAGTGGGAGACCTATGAACCTAAGATTTGTAGACAGGAAAAAGTTAAAAGAAACAACAGCTAGGGTAAACAAAGTCATCCCATACCTTGAGGCGAGGAGCCTTCACCAGTGCAACAATATCCTCAAAGCAACAGCAAATACGGTGAGGAAACTACTTGGTATAAAAGCGAGAGGAAACAACAGACAAGAAAGAGCAGAGCCTTGGTGGAAGAAACGACTAAGTGGTCAAATCAAGGAAATGAGAAATGACATAAGAAAGCTTGAGTCACTACAGAATGGGACACTACAAAACATAGGCACTAAAAATAGACTGGAAATAAAGTACAAATCTAGGAGGAAAAAGCTAAATATTATCATAGAGGAACTGAAGCAACGCATTGTAGCAAAGAGTGCAAAAATCAGGCGATACGAGAACAGAGTCAGTCAGTATAAACAGAACCGCATGTTCGACAACAACCAGAAGATGCTGTTTGGACAGCTTGAGGGGAAAGAAAGAGGCAACGACTTGATCCCCGAGGCGGAACAAACTAAAACATTCTGGAGAGGAATATGGGAACAGGATGTTAGACATAATGACCAGGCAGGGTGGATTGAGACAGTACAGAGGGAGATCGGTGAGCAGGCACACCAACAAACTGATTTGAGTATCACAGTTGAAACTCTTAAGGGGCAGGCAAACAAACTAACCAACTGGAAATCACCAGGCCCAGATGGTGTGCAGGGGTATTGGATTAAAAATTTAACATCCCTCCACCCGAAACTGACGGCCATGTTCAATGACTGCTTGGTGTCGGGTGAGGTGCCAGAGTGGTTGACAAAAGGTACCACAGTTCTGATAATGAAAGACCGAATCAAGGGTAATGATGTTACCAACTATAGACCTATCACATGTCTGTCCGTAATGTGGAAACTGTTGACGAGCATTGTGTCTGAGGAAATCTACCATCACCTCCACACAAACAACTTGTTACCGGACGAACAGAAAGGATGCCGAAAGAAGTCCCGTGGTACAAAGGACCAGTTACTTATTGATAAGATGGTAATGGGGAATTGCAGGAGGAGATACACTGATCTTGCCATGGGATGGATAGACTACAGAAAGGCATTTGACATGGTGCCTCACTCTTGGATCACCAAAAGCCTGGAGATCTTCAAGGTGGCAGATAACATCAGACAGTTGCTGGGCAGGAGTATGGGGTCCTGGGAGACAGGGGTTGACATCAACTGGAGAATCCTTGGGAAGCGTGAAGATCAAGAGAGGTATCTTCCAGGGAGATAGCCTGTCCCCTCTGTTGTTTGTCCATGCCCTGATGCCCTTGACCATTATGCTGCGAAGAGTGAGAGCAGGATACAAGTTGGGAAAGGGAGAGCTTACCATCAATCACCTCCTCTTCATGCACGATCTTAAGCTCTTCGGGAAAAGTGAGAAGGAGTTGGATGTGCTTGTTAACACTGTCCGCATTTTCAGCACTGATATATGTATGCAGTTTGGTATTAGTAAGTGTGGAGTCATTGTGATGAGGAGGGGTAGGTTGAGCAGAAGTAACGGAATCCAGATACCAACAGGTGAGATGATAAAGGAAATTGACTCTGAGGAAGGATACAAGTATTTGGGCGTTCTGGAGGCTGATGGCATAAAGAACAAAAAAATGAAGGAATTGTTAAGAACTGAATACATTCGGAGAGTAAGGAGCGTATTGAAGTCACATCTGAACAGCAGAAATGCCATAAGCGCAGTAAATTCCCGAGCTGTGTCTATTATTAGGTACAGTGCGGGAATTCTGAGATGGAATGTTGCTGAACAAAAAGAAATGGATAGGAAGACTAGGAAGCTATTGACTATCTACAACATGTTCCACAAGAGGAGTGATGTCGATAGACTCTACCTAAGGAGATCTGAGGGTGGAAGAGGTCTTATCAGCATAGAGGACTGTGTTCAGATGGAGAAAAACAACCTATACAAATACGTGACTGATTGTAAGGAGCCAATGCTCAGAACTGTACTGAAGGAGGGGACAGTAGGCCAGGGGATGTCCAAGGAGGAAATAACATCAAGGAGAAAGAGAAGCCTTCAGGGAAAATCCCTTCATAGTACCTTCTTTGAGAAAACTGAATTTAAAGATCCACAGACATGGAACTGGTTGAGAAGAGGAGACCTCAAAAAGGCTACAGAAGGAATGCTAATGGCTGCGCAGGAGCAGGCCCTCAAAACGAAGTGGTTGAAACACCATATTTACAAGGAGGAGGCTAGCCCACTGTGCAGGATCTGTGGAGAGAGAGAGAGGAGACTGTGGCTCACATTGTATCCGAGTGTAAACACCTAGCCCAGACCCACTATAAGGGCTGGAGACATGATGTGATGGACAGGGTGATCCACTGGCACCTATGCAAAGTAAACAATTTACCACATTCTGAGAAATGGTATGAGCATAGGCCAGAGGCGGTGATGGAGAACGATCAGGTGAAGGTGCTGTGGGATTTTAGGATACAGACCGACAAGAAACTGGAACACAATAGACCTGACCTGGTGGTTGTGGACAAAGAAAAAAGATCGTGTCTGATTGTGGATGTGGCCTGCCCATTCGACACGAGAGTGCAAGAGAAGGAGAGGGAGAAAATTAACCGATACCAGGACTTAAAGTGGGAGGTAAAAAGGATTTGGAACTGCCATGAAGTCAAAGTGATCCCAATTGTCATAGGCGCACTGGGGACTATCTCCAAAAGTTTCCAGGGATGGTTAAAGAAAATCGGCCCCTTCACGCTTTTTGGAACGCTTCAAAAGGCATGCTTGCTTGGAACAGCAAGAACCCTCAGATACGTCCTGAATATCTGAGGCTGCAGGTAGTGGCTTGTTATTCATTCCAACGGACTTTCCAGTTAACCAACATCAATGACTGAGATTCAAGGAATAATAATAATAATAATAATAATAATAATGATTTCATTTATTAGCCACATGGTCCGACATATAGGGGTTAATACAAAAGACTGGGACAGTGGGGTTTTACAGAAAAATCGAGTAAACCATATGGAACAATAACAAAGTAACAATAAATAACAAGAAAATTACAAGAAAAAATTCTCCAATAGGGGGGATGACCACCCAGGGTTCGCTCAGGTAGCCCACCAATCCTGAACGACCCGACGCTTCGAGAGCACCCTAGAAGGGCACCCCCTCTCCTCCTCAAATTTAGCTACCTACAGCCGCATGACCACAGTAGGCCCACTCACACGGCCATTCTCGCCACATTCACCCACCTTTCAGCAAATGTACTGGTGGACAGCACTCCTCTCTCCACCCTCACCTTCCTTTCAAAGTGAAACTTGAAAAAGTTGATGAGGGATTGGCCGAAGAGAAAATTGTCTGTCTTCAGTCCTTTCAACCTCGTCCACCATACAACCTCTTAATAATAATATTATTAGGTACAGTGCGGGAATTCTGAGATGGAATGTTACTGAACAAAAAGAAATGGATAGGAAAACTAGGAAGCTGTTGACTATCTACAACATGTTCCACAAGCGGAGTGATGTCGATAGACTCTACTTAAGGAGATCTGAAGATTAACCGATACCAGGACTTAAAGTGGGAGGTAAAAAGGATTTGGAACTGCCATGAGGTCAAAGTGTCATAGATTGTCATAGGCACACTAGGTACTATCTCAAAGAGTTTCCAAGGATGGTTAAAGAAAATTGGTCCCGCCCCGCTTTTTGGAACACTTCAAAAGGCATGCTTGCTGGAAACAGCAGGAACCCTCCGATACGTCCTGAATATCTGAGGCTGCAGGTAGTGGCTTGATATTCATTTCAACAAACTTTCCAGTTAAAAACATCAATGACTAAGACTCAAAGAACAATAATATATATATATATATATATATATATAAAACCACAGACCCTCCTTCTCAACTCTACTTTTGAAAAGCAGAAGAACTGCGAAACCGGTAAAGGAACCAAATAAATATATATATTTAAAAAAAAATAAAACTCCAGTTGCATTTTCGATTTCAACTTTTTTACTTTATACTTTCACTCGTGTAGGACACCTCGGTTATTTTTCATTTTGTAAAAAAACCTCACTTTCTAATATATATATATATATATATAATCATGCATATTATACATTCCCATACAAATGACGGTATGCTATTAAAAATAACTATGTAGTACCAATGTAAATACAAGTCTGTTTATATATCTTTTGTTTATATGTTTGTAACAGAAACTATCATTTTTTATTAGCTAGCGTGTCTAGGAATTTTTTTTTTATCTGTACAACAAATAGTAAATTTGATATATTATTAGCAGCTGAATATTATGCTTAAAAAATTTAGTTGTTAATTTGTATATGTGGTGAATGTTTAGTGGCAGTTGAAAAGAAAATAATCATTAATAGTTTATCATTTTATCAATACATATGTAGAAACTGAAGTTTCATTTTTTTCTTTTTATTTACTTATAATCTAATGTTAACTGAACATTTCTACCCAAATGGCTTTTTGGTTAGGGTCAAGAGAAGGGCATTGAACTTCAAAATATGTTATTAATGTCAAAATAAGGATCGTGTAACAGAACAAGGTCTTATTGTACGTTTAGCTTGCTGAAGAACTCGCATTACATATAATGTAAATACACCTTTCTTAAATATACATAAACTATATTATATTTAAGAAATATATATACTAAAAGAACCCCAAAGCATTTCGTATTCTCCCATCTATTCCAGGCACAAATCTCTGACTATTTTTATAATGCAAACAGTATGAACAATAAAGTATGACCCCGGCATCTGTAATCAAATATATTCAAGATTAAGTATTAAAGTATTAAATGGGATACGTACACTTAATTGATGCTTAATTTTCCAGTCAGCTTCCCATTGGAAAGCATCTGTATATATTTTATTTTATTTATTTATTTATTTGTTTATTTATTTATTTATTTATTTATTTATTTTTCATTAATAATTAACAACCTCTCAATTGGACGTCTATAATAATTCACAGAATATGCAGGAAATAATTTATTTCGCTCACTTTAAAATGTTTACTATGACATGTATGTATGTATGTATGTATGTATGTATGTATGTATGTATGTATGTATGTATGTATGTATGTATGTATGTATATAAGTACATATGTATGTATTTATGTACGTACGTTTATATATACATACATATTTACATACACACACAAATATACATACATACATACATATATACACACACACACATACATACAGGCATACGTACATACATACATGCATACATACATACATACATACATACATACATACATACATACATACATACATACATACATACATACATACATACGATGGCTGCCACCTCGTTATCGAGTATGGCCATTGCACGATATACCATTATTAATAATTATTAATTAATTCTATCGTGCAATGCCTGTGCGTGAAGATATTTTTTAAAGTGAGGAAAGACTGTGCACTGAGCCAATCCCACTCTCTGAGCAACAGTAGCTATAACCCGAAAAGAAGAAAAGATCAACATCATCGGTAACTACTGAGCCGCAGGTTTTATATCGGAGTTATCTTCTGAGTTGCCTTTTATCATTTCCATATATTTTCATATATTTTCTTCTCTTTACATTTTTCTCTGTAATCACTTCTTCTTCTTCTTCTTCTTCTTCTTCTTCTTCTTCTTCTTCTTCTTCTTCTTCTTCTTCTTCTTCTTCTTCTTCTTCTTCTTCTTTCTTTCTTTCTTTCTTTCTTTCTTTCTTTCTTTACTGTATTTATATCCCTTTCTTCCTCCTTCTTTTTTCTCTCTCTATCTTTATTATTAATATTATTATTGATGATGTAATTTGAATTTGTAAATTTGCCGGTTATATATATTTTGTATTTTGTATAACAGTTTCCGAAGATCTGATCGAGCTAACATCGTATTTAAAATTGAGTGGCACTGCTTCTAGTGTTCAGCAATTTTTAGACATCTTTATCAGTGAAACAATTGTTAGACTGTAAATAAATCCCCTTTTTTGTATTATTGACCATGTTATTCTCCACTTTTTCAATCTTATTACTCCAAGATAAACTTACATAGGAATACAAGTGAAATCATAAACTCGTCATCTACGTAAACCTCTTGTTGACTCAAACAACGCCGTACGCTAAAACCATCCATAATAAGAAATATTCATAACCTTTAACTGGATTACCTATAACGATATTTTGTTATCCCTTATATATATATATATGTGTGTATATATATATTATAAATTAGAAAAGGGAAGTAAGGTTCTATACAAAACAGTGGATATAGAGAAAAGGTGAAGTTGGAAATAGCACGGAAAATATATTTAAGGGTCTGTTTTACTTTTTTTATCCTTTCTTTGATTTGTCAAAGTGACATTATTGAAAAGATGACATTATTGAAAAAATGAGAGGGACAATTCATTTAAAAATATATTTTATAAAGTATATAAAGTATATAAAGTATTACCGGTTTCGATGTATTATTAAAATTCATCTTATCAAATGTTGAGTATTGAAATAAAAAATTAAAAAGAATTAATAGGATTAAAAACTAAAAATTAAAGATTTAAAATTAAAATCAAATGTTGGAGTAAGATTTTTCCCATCGTTCTTGCTCAAAATTTGGTTCCAGCCAAAAACTTTTGATTTTAATTTTACATCTCTAATTTTTAGTTTTTAACTCTTATTAATTCTTTTTAATTTTTTATTTCAATACTCAACATTTGATAAGATGAATTTTAATAATACATCGAAACTTTATATACTTTATATACATTATAAAACTTTTTTTAAAAAGAATTGTCCCTCTCATTTTTTCAATAATGTCACTTTGACGAATCAAACGCACATTCACCAACTTTTCTGTCTTACGCCTTTGTCCGGTGTATAATTTTTTTATGCGCTGTACAACCTGTCTATAGTAATACAATCACAAATTAACGTACGAAATTGTAATTCCAAGAGTGGCTGGAGAAGAGAATATATTGTTGTAGTTATTTGTTGTTTATATCCATTTTTCATGTGCACATTTGCATATAATATATAAATGAAACAGTTCTAGACCTGTAGAAGCTATTTCTAGATTAAATATATATATATATATATGTGTGTGGTCTGTGTGTGTGTGCGCGCGCGCGTATGTGCACCTGTGTGTTTATGTGCGTGGGCGTGTGTAATTGGGCGCAGCTTGTTAAGAGTTTGTGTTTTTCTATTACAGAGAGAGAAACATTTCTCAATACATAAAATAACGTGTTTATATTTTATCAGATAAAGTCGTTTGAAACTGACCTCCAAGCTGTATTGTTCTGATTGTGCAAATGTTTGAAGGAGAGCCTCAATGTGATAATATATAAGCTAAAATATTCATAAAAGAAACGAAACATGGATATCATAACATCCCGAAATGATTGTTTACCGAGAGGAAAAACAAACAGAATATGCATCACATACTATCTATTCAATACAACACTCAGAGACACGTGATATCTGTAGTGCTTCATGACATTATTTATCCCGCCGCGGTTAACTTTGCCTTTCATCCTTACGGGTCGATAAAATAAAGTACCAGTAATGCACTGGGTAATTGCTGGCCTGGTGCCAAAAGTGGAATAATCATTTATATACGAGCTCTGAGTTCAAATCCCTCCGAGGTTAACTTTGCCTTTCATCGTTACGGGGTCGATAAAATAAAGTACCAGTCACGCACTGGGTAATTGCTGGCCTTGTGCCAAAAGTGGAAACAATTATTTGATTATGTTAACAGTTTCAATTATGAGTTCGATTGAGTTCCATATTGAAAGTTATATAAAGCGCACAAACCGATCTTGTTAAATTATGCTAGAGATTTCGATTGTCTTCACGTGCAATACACATGATATCGTCGTCTCTTCTGTAACACGTAAAAAAAAAAAGGCACGTGGGTTAGGGAATCAGAACTTGCTGTTGAAGTATGGTCCTGATGAATAAATGAATGCTTTTGAAACCTTGAACCATCTATCAGTGTATGGCAAACTCATTATGTAGAACATCCAATTTGCAAATTATTTGGTAGTTAAAAATTCCTCTATTCATGGTAATAACTGTAAGAATACACGAAGTAATATTAATATAAATATATATATATATATATATATATATATATATATATATATATATATATATATAGGAACGAATAGGACCCCCCGACGGCTGAGCTCAAGCCGTTTCGACGGCTAATTCTGGACTAGAAACCTTTATTTCGTATTAGTCTCGGGACTCTGAATTATTATTTCGTGGTAGTTTCTTTAGTATTTTGGCCCCCCACTTGTTGACCCGTCACCGTAAGATATACTCGGTTGATTACTAATACCTCTTAAAAGGGTCTCATTATAATTCCGTCCCACCTAGTAAACCTTTCTTTAGTCTAGCAGTACCGGTGAGAGACTTGATAGCTGTCCTTAGGTTATAGTAACCAGAAATTGTGTTTTTTTTAAATATTTAATTGTTTTTTTTAACATTCTCGGTATAAACAATTATATATATATATAATATATATATATATATATATATATATATATATATATATATATATATATATATGTGTGTGTGTGCCAAAAAGTAGAAACAATTATATATATATATATATATATATATAATTGTTTCTACTTTTTGCACAAGGACAGCAATTTCCAGTGCATTACTGGTACTTTATTTTATCGACCCCGTAAGGATGAAAGGCAAAGTCAACCTCTGCGGGATTTGAACTCAGATCGTTAAGGGACGTAACTATGCTGCAAAGCATGGCGTCCGACCCTCTACCGATACTGCCAATCCACCATAATGGCGATGAATTTGTTTTGCGAGGTTTTTTATATGAAATCGTGTGTCGAAACAAATATTGTTATACTTGGGGAGGGTCATATTGTAATAATATTGCCAGAAATAATAACAGAACAAACTCACTGTTTGGTTGGATTTCGCTTCTGTATCCTTTATATCTCCATAGTTAATTCATTCGGTCCTCAATGTTTATCATTGACTGACCAACGGTCAAAAATACAGATATAATATAGATATAAACACATATATATAGTCTAACAAAGTTCTTTCGTTGCACATCTGCAAGATCATCAGTGGTACTATTATATCCTCCTGTTGTATTGTATGTCTACGCCATTTTTATTTTATCTGTTTATTTATTTATTTATTTATTTATTTTTGTCTTCTTTGCGCATGCATTTGCGTGTGTGTATAGTGTTTGGTATGTGTGTTCGCGTTTGGGTGACTGTGTTTTGGTTATTGTATTCTATCTTACTTTACTAGTGTGTGTTTATATGTGTTTGTTGTTATTGTGCCTGTGTATATATTTATTTATTTATTTATTTATTTATTTATTTTTACTTCTCTTAGGTCAGTATTGTTTGTTTGGGTGTTGTTGTTATTCCATTCATTCTTTCTGTATAGCTTTGGCCTTCTAAGTTATATTTCACTGGCCTCTCTGATTTGCCTATCTGCTGGATCATTTCTATGTTTAGATATTATTTTAATTTCTATGTGGTCTATGTTACAGTCATGTTGTTGTCTGGCGTGTTCGTATAGTACTGAACCGTTTTTTTCGTCCTTTTAATTCCCCTCGGTGTTGGTCTATCATTTCTCCTATGCTTCGGGCTGTCTCGCCTATGTATGTTGTCATATTTCTACAAATACCCTCTAGACATCTTATGCTATAGATACATTTCTAGTTTTACAGTTTATCTGGTGGTTTACTTTACATATAACATATTTCCTATTAGTACAGTGGGTTTTCTTAAAAGGGTATGTTTTGTTGATTAGGGATTTTATGGTAGTTTCTGGCTTTTCTACCACTTTAATCTTTAAGTGGGTCTTTCTCAGGGCCTTTCTACACTGGTTAGCTAATTTCCTTCCAGGGGTGGCGGCCACGAACATGACACTCTGGTATCTCCGGTTGTCGTACCATGAGGTGGCTTTCCCTATCTTATGTTTAGTCCTATGTAAGCTATTCCATGATTTGCTCCTGTATAATGGGCAAATTCCTTTCATGTCCAGTTCTATGAGGGTCTTACACTTCTCCGTGGCTCATTTGTATACCATGATTCTGTCTCTTTGGTTGTAGCCAGAGAACTGCATGCGGTTGATGAAGTGTTGGATGTGTCTTTCCATTTCTGTTGGGTAGCACATGCGGGACACGTTCTTCATCACTCGTACCAAGTCTGCGATCAGAATATTAAACTTAGCACTATTGGACATTGCTGAGTTTTTGAGTATCAGGTATTTGGAGGCCATGGGTTTAGCGTAGTGTGAGTGGAGAATTTGGTCCCTCTCGTCTATAGTGTTAATCCAGAGTTTCGTGTCTAATACAGGTAGTCTATTGTTAGGGTGTTTGGAAGGGTAGTCGATAGTTACAGTTATACTCTGGTGTATGGAGTTAGCTATCTGCTGGATGCTTTCCATTGTGCTACATTCTAAATCATATTTGTTAATACTCTCTTGTGAGGGTGTCCTTATTACTATATTAATATCGTCTACGTAACGAGAGTACATGATGAGGTCTATGGAGCTCTCAAGGAGATCTTTGAGCCTCCTTTCCCACCATACCATAAAAAGGTTGGCAACGTCACCAGCTATGCTAACGCCAATGGCTGCTCTCTCATTTTGGGTGTAGATCTTTTCGTTGAATTTGAATATATGGCCCTTTAGTGTAGTTTTAATACTAGACCCTATTGCATGTAATTTTGGGAAAGGGAAAACTCGATTAAATGGACCCCAGTGCGTGACCGGTACTTTATTTTATCGACCCCGTAAGGATGAAAGGCAAAGTTAACCTCGGCAGGATTTGAACCCAGTCCATAAAGGGGCGTAACTCTATGCTACAAAGCATGGTGTCCGACCCTCCACCGATATTGCCAATAATGGTTTCTTATATAGGCACAAGGCCAGCAATTTTGAGGGAGGGGAAGGTCGATTAAATCGACCCCAGTGCGTGACTGGTACTTTACTTTATCGACTCCGTAAGGATTAAAGGCAAAGTTAATCTCGGCAGGATTTGAACCCAGTCCGTAAAGAGGCGTAACTCTATGCTACAAAGCATGGTGTCTGACCCTCCACCGATATTGCCAATAATGGTTTCTTATATAGGCACAAGGCCAGCAATTTTGAGGGAGGGGAAGGTCGATTAAATCGACCCCAGTGCGTGACTGGTACTTTACTTTATCGACTGCGTAAGGATGAAAGGCAAAATTAATCTCGGCAGGATTTGAACCCAGTCCGTAAAGGGGCGTAACTCTATGCTACAAAGCATGGTATCCGACCCTCCACTGATATTGCCAATAATAATTGTTTCTACTTTAGGCACAAGGCCAGCAATTACCCAGTGCATTACTGGTACTTTATTTTATCGACCCCGTAAGGATGAAAGGCAAAGTCAACCTCGGCGGGATTTGAACTCAGATCATAAAGGGACGTAACTATGCTGGAAAGCATGGCGTCCGACCCTCTACCGATACTGCCAATCCACCACCCTTTTTTGTCAATAATATTTTGCCAATAATAATGAGTGTATGTATATAAAGTCGACTAATTAGCAGAGACGTTAGAACGTTTCGTAGAAAGCTTTGTGTAATTGTACCAGGTCTCTAAGTTCAAAACCGCCGAGTTCAACTTCAGTTTTGATAGCTCAGACAAGGATAGTTGTGAGTTCCGCTAGGATTAAACGACCATGCCATACCGTTTGTCACGATAGTGACCCTACGACATCAAGAGTTCATTCCCCATAGATGAATGGATGCATATGTTTGTATGTATGAGTGAAGGCACAATGCTTAGTGGTTAGAGCGTTGGGCTTGCATTCGCGAGGTTGTGCGTCCGATTTACCCCCCCCCCCCCAACACACACACACTTTCAAACTAACACTTTGTACTGCACTCTTCGTTATTGTTTTCTGTTTTCTGTTTTAACTTATATATATATATATCAGATTGAGTTATAAACTCAAAATAGTCTTTTACAATTAAATAGCTCAAAGAAGGGAATCTTTCCGAGCCGTGTCATATAATTGAATATATGAGAGGGATGAACACTGATACAAGTATACATGTGTTCCAATTGCAAATGACCAAGTTAGCTAGGTTGAAAAAATACTAATTTAAAACAATATGGTTTGCCTGACAAGATTTAAAGTAATAAATCAATAAAAATAACAAACCTATATCGGGCAATAGCCTTTGATACCCAGACAGACCAAATCTGTTTCGCAAGAATTATTAAGTGAAAGCCAGAATTCCTGTGCTCATCTGCGGGTATCCAGGAAAATTCGTACCTTTCACTTCAAAGGATCTAAAAACACTGAAAGATATACTGATATAAACGCACATCTCGCAGCATCTAGAGCGTCTCATACTTATATATCCAATTATATATATATATATATATAAGTATGTATACGTACGTGCATATATGTGTACAGACGCAGTATGTATATATATATATACATACATGCACATATATATATATATATGTACGTATGGGTTTACCGAACATTTATTATAATATTAGGTTTGTTTGTCAACAAACAGCCGGAATTATGCCGTACAGTGCTCGGCAACCATCGTCGCCCTTTTGTTCATCACTGACACAGGAACGATGTACTAGTTTCAAGCTTATTAGCTATCGTCAGCATCGTATACCTTTCTGTCAGATGATTGAACGTCTGAAAGTATATACTTTCCTTATGCATATTAACGGATGAGCAGCCTAATTTGCATATCGAGTGAGTTAGTCGGCCGGGCATCCCGAAAACGATAAATGAAAAAGAACGAAATTTCATTTCTCACTCTTAGTACGGCTGATACCTACGGCTGTTTTAGCCATAAGATAACGCCATCCCACTGGCTGGGCGGGCAGGCCGGTACTCATTTCTACAGCTGAGTAAACTGGAGCAACGTGAAATAAAGTGTCTTGCTCAAGGAAACAACACATCACCCGGTCCTAGAATTGAACTCACAACCTTTCGATTGCAAGCCCAATGCTCTAACCACTAAGCTATGCGCCTTCATATATATACATATACATATACATATATATATATATATATATATAATTGTTTCTACTTTAGGCACAAGGCCAGCAATTAACCAGTACATTACTGGTACTTTATTTTATCGACCCCGTAAGGATGAAAGGCAAAGTTAACCTCGGCGGGATTTGAACTATATATAATAAATCTAATCTGAGTTTTTCGAATATTAATATTAACATTCGATTGATTTGCAATTAGGCAAACAAGCTTCATTTTATAGCCATGTCAGTAGAATGAGCACTTCATTCTTGCTCTTGTGTGTTCGCATGCCAACACAGGAGCAAGAATGAAGTGTTCATTCTACTGACATGGCTATAAAATTGAGGCTTGTTTGCCTAATTGCAAATCAATCGAATGTTAATATTAATATTCGAAAAACTCAGATTTTATTTATTGTATTCAGCCGTATTCTTTTATATATATATATATATCCCGTTCTCTCTGTTTCTCTCACCTTCTTTCGCCCCGTCTGTCTTTTTTTAGTTATTGCTCGTACCAACCTGAGGTATATGATTTTTAATGCGATGAAATACCAATGATGGTTGGCAAATCACTGACGAAGGACTATTTTTATCATATGTAACCCATGTGCAACCACGCAGTATTCTTCTTTCTTCTCATGTTTTTTATATATATTTACCTCGGCTGCGTTTGTCTGTTTCTCTCTTACTGCTTCCCCGTTCTCTCTGTTTCTCTCACCTTCTTTCGCCCCCTCTGTCAGTTACACTTTCTCTCGACTGACCGCTTCCTCGCACTTCCACTCACTCACTCTCTGTTTCTCCCCTCCTCACTTCCTCCCGTTTGGCTTACAGTGGGTCTCTTCTTGCTTACATATCACTCACATCGGACGGTCTGTTCCTTTCGCTCATGAAATCCACCCAGCTTATGCTGCCCGGACAACCATGTTGCTTGTTTTTTTTCCTATCTTCGGTTTGCTTTTATCCTTCTATGTTGCTTACTTGTCCCCCTCGCTTTACGCGATTTACTGGCCCCAATAACTTTTTTTAGTTATTGCTCGCACCAACTTGAGGTATATGATTTTTAATGCGATGAAATACCAATGATGGTTGGACGAAGGACTATTTTTATCATCTGTAACCCATGTGCAACCACGCAGTATTCTTCTTTCTTCTCATGTTTATATATATATATATATATATATATATATATATATATATATATATATATATATATATATATATATATATATATATATATATGTTTTTATTACAAGAACAGATTAAAGTTTAAGCAAAGAGTCGCTGCTTTCACCCTTAACGGATTTTAGTCTTCACATTTATCATTACTATAGATAGATATATATGGGATAGAGAGTGGGCGGAGAGAATAAAACAGAGGTGGTGAAGCGCTTAGTTAATAGCGACTGAGAGTATTCTGTGTACTAGGTATATATATACATATGGAAATGTTAGTAAATCTTTAGGTTATGCTCCCACGAATGAAAATAATAGGAGATAAGGAAGATAAATTTTATTGCAAGCTTTTAATTTTCCAGTAAAATGTTTTTATACCAAATATTTTATTGCAAGTAGTTGTATACAGGAGTCGTTACTGTAATGAATATCTTTCTCAGCTTATAGATACGGAAGGAAAGGGAAAAATGAATAAAAATAGATTACAGCCTGATAAATTTTACATGGATTGAATTGAATTAAAAATTAATGATACATTCCTTTAGCACCTTAAACTTCCTCAGATGGGAACCATTAAAATATAACTGATTGTATTGCAGCCGATAAACGGTACAGGATTTCATAAAAAGATATAAAGACTAAGATACAATATCTATATATATAAAACAGAAGATGTCTGTCTGACTGTTTCTCTGTCTGTCTGTGTAACCGCATGCATTTCTACATTTTACAAAGGATTTGCACCAAATTTAATACATAGATTTCTGAAGTCCTATTACGGGTCGTAAGCTATTTTATTTTCCCGTACATCGAATGTGCCCCGCCGCCCCGGGGCTGATAACCCCCTTAAGCCTCTCGTTTGAAGTCAGCAGTACTACTGCATAAAGGCCCCAGAATACCTGCAGTTTGCCTCCCATCTTCACCAAAATTATTCTTTTGTTTGCTTATGGCCTACAAATAAATTTGCAGGCATGCACCTGCGCAGAAATTCAGGTAGGGGACCCCTTGATGAATATTAAAGTTGATATCATCAATGCAACAAAACGTCATAACTGCTTGAGTTGGTGTTTGGTTTTCACGAAGCGAGACGTTTTGGTTACCCATGGCTTATAAAGGTAGGTGAACACATAAAGTTTTACTTGAACTTATCAAGGGGACCCCTGGGTGGGGGGCAGTAAGCCCCTTCGACTTATCTATTGAAGTTTACATTAACACTGTATTAGTAGCTGATAACTTTTGAAATTTACGTTCAATTTTAACTTTACAGGACACATTGGTTACCCATTGCCTAAAGATGATGTTGAAGACACTGTCTATAACCGGAACAAGCAAGGGGACCCCCAGGGAGCAGTAAGCCCCGGCGAGTAATTTATTGAATTTGGTTATTGTAATGCAGCAACGAGTCATAGCTTCGATAATTGGTAGTCCAATAAAATGAATTTCGACTTAGTTGTTATTCATGTACTACAGATGAAGATACAGTGAGGCACATTTACTTTCGTTTCAATTCAGCAAGAGGACACCCTCGGGGACAATGAGCCCAATTCATTAACCTATAAAAGTTCTTACTGCCACAATAAAAAAGCACCATAACCTCGGGAGTTTATACTTGATTCTTACAAAAACTAAACGAAATGGTTATTGCCTGCCATAAGATAAAGCACCACACATTCGTTATCACTTAAATTTGGGAACCCTCTAGGAAGGGGGGGGGGGGGGGCAGTGAGCCCCTTCGGACCACTTTTAAAGTTCATATTATGGTAGCAGTGAGCTGTGTTCAATAGATTTCATCACACTTATTTGTATTATCTAACCAATTAGACAATTCGAGTGTTGTTCATTGAGCGAAATCACTCCTATTTATATCGGTCAAGTCCGACCTAGGATCACACCTTTTTTTTGGCTTTTGACAAGCGGTAGGGTTTTTTTACATACGTACTCTCATAAGCTCCCTCATGTTTCTGAAACGTATGCTTCTTCAACATTTGTCACCTTAAAGGGGGTTTAGTTAATGTGTTATGATCATAAGGTTCTAGATTATGATGTGATTTTCGGCCATTATTGGCCTGAATCCTTTCAATGGTTAGTACTTACTTATTGCTATGTTCGAACTGAACAAACATACTGACACTTATATACCTACCACTGTAGCCAGACTATTTAATTTCCTTCATCACAGGTAGTCCGTACTCTGCGCTATCCCTAACTTGAAACCTGAAATTTGACTGGTACACAAAATCTTGCAAAACATACCCACCTTCTCAGACCACATAGATTTATCACATTTTTTCACAATTTGTATCAGTGTTTAGATTTGCTTACTTAAACGTTATTTTTCCACTATTTATCGTTCTCCCTGGTTAATTTTCTAAAAACAATGCCCCACAAGAAAAGAACTCTCATTGGTCAATTATCTAATGATGCAAGTAGGTCTAAGCGAATGCGTCTCACCGAAGATGTAAATGCGACTGTGATCAGGCTCTCACAGAACGCTGTGCAGACGGCAGCTGCAAGAGCGGAGGAGGATGACAGTCGGCGTGAACTTCGACGGAACAAAGATGCTGCAGCGACTGCTTCTGCTCGCGCTCGAGAGGATGAAGGACTTAGATGTCGGCTTTTCAGACACTATATATAACAGAGCTCTGATCGATATTGAAGACAGAGTGGCTTCAATGGGCGGAGATGTCTTGGAGAAATATGGGCTTCCGCAAACACTTCGAGATGCGCCATCTGACATTCCCAACGACATTATACGTGAAACGTCATATGATGTCGACAAACTCAAAAGGTATGTTGAAGAAAATGAATCAAAACTTCTAATGGATCAAAAACAAGCCTACAACATTGTCGTTGATTCCATCCGTAATCGGGGAGGGGGTGTATTCTTCCTGGACGTACCTGGAGGCACGGGCAAAACATTTGTAATCAAACTTTTACTCGCTGCAGTGAGGCAACACGGAAAATCGCATTGGCCGTGGCTTCTTCCGGCATTGCAACAACTTTGCTGCCTGGGGGCAGGACGGCCCGTTCTGCCTTCAGTCTTCCTATCAACGTGGTATCATCTCAGACACCCACGTGCAACATAAGCAAGTCTTCCGGAAAAGCGCTGGTGTTAAAGCGCTGCCTACTAATTGTTTGGGTCGAATGCAGAATGGCCCACAAGGCGGCTCTCGAGGCATTAGACCGGTCACTCAGAGACATCAGGGACTGTCAAGTACCAATGGGAGGTGTCACTTTCCTGTTATCTGGGGACTTCCGACAGACTCTGCCTGTAATCACAAAAGTTACGCGGTCTGATGAGGTTGGTGCATGCCTTAAGGCCTCCCCACTTTGGCGTTATGTAAGAAAGCTGACGCTTACAACAAACCTGAGAGCACAACTGCAATGTGATGAGACATCAGTGGCTTCTGCTGCTGCCATTTTGTCATTGGGAGATGGCAAAGTCCCACTCGACGGAGATGGTGCAGCGGACCTCACAGGGATTTGCAGATGAGTTAAGTCAATTGCTGAGTTACGGACGTCTGTTTTTTCCTAATCTTGAGGAGAACTACACAAATCAAGAGTGGTTGTGTGAACGCGCAATATTGGCTTCGAAAAACCACATAGTTGGAAACATCAATGAACAGCTCATGCTGTGCTTGCCTGGAAACCTGCACGTCAACAAGTTCCTCGACTCTATGGCTGATCCGGACGAAGTTGTTAATTACCCCACAGAATTTATAAACTCCCTAGACCCTCTCGGATTGCCACCAACTTACTGCGACTTAAGAAAGGTGCCCCTGTCATGCTCCTCAAGAATTTGGAACCCCAAACGCTTTCCAACGGCACGCGTCTGGTCGTCCTAAAGGCGATGCCTCATGTTATTGAGGCAACAACACTTACAGGATATGGTAAGGGAGATACTGTCTTCATACCAAGGATACCTCTCATTCCATCCGGTAAAGACATTCCTTTCACATTCAGAAGGCTGCAATTCCCTCTCCGGCTCAGTTTCGCCATGTCGATTAACAAATCACAGGGTCAGACGCTGACGGTCGTAGGGCTTAATTTAGAAGAACCATGCTTCTTCCATGGTCAACTATATGTTGGCTGCTCTCGAGTGGGGAGCCGACATAACCTATTTGCTTTTGCAACTCGCGAGAAAACCCAAAATATAGTCTATAAGGAAGTTTTGTAGGCACTCCATCCGCCAACATGTAATCGCTGTTTTTTTTTCATAAGTGCTTACATTTGCTGTATCCGTGTGCTATATTTGTCCTTTTGACAATACCACGGACGCCTCTCTGGTTGCTTTTGCTATACGTTATAAATGTTCAATGTCTCCGTTTTCCGCATTTATATGTTGCTATTAAGCTTTGCTATCGATGTTCCGTAGTTTTAACCTAATTAATCTACTTTTTCCTACATCTTATTTACACATTTTTTTGACATTCCAGCGTGATCTTGCCAAGGCCGCTTTTGTGGTCACCGACTGTTACATGCTTTTCTAGGTTACAATCTCAAATAACAAGCAAAGCAAATACAACACACCAAAGTGGTGTGAAGGACATCTTAAGGGCCACCACCTCTAAACGGAGTCGTCTTTGCTGACAGCTCTGCCGCTGGGACTTTTAAGAGTGAACGATCCAAGGCCCTCTTCAGGGCCACTAAGTTTAGATTGTTACCATCGAATTCATCTTTGCTGGCAGCACTGCCGCTGAGATATTTCAAAGTGAACGTTAAAAGATCCTCTTCAGGGCCAGCAACTATAAATTGTTATCGCTGGATTCGTCTTTGCTGGCAGCACCGCCACGGAGACTTTTAAGAGTGAAACATCCAAGGTCTCTTTAGGACTACCAACTTTAAATTGTTACCATTGGATTCGTCTTTGCTGGCAGCCCCGCCGCAGAGATATTTCAAAGTGAACGCTCAAAGGCCCTCTTTAGGGCCAACACATATAAATTGTTACTTCTATAGTCGTGTTTAACGGAAGTCTTTCGGTTCATTTGAACGACCACTCCATTAAGAGATATACCGAGAAACGCCGGGTACCTCTGCTAGTCTAACTTAAAAAATAAGCTAACATGACAACTAGAATAAAAGGATAATAACTAGAATATCGACTCCAAAGTTTAATATAGAGGAAATAAGAATTAGTGAAACTCTTAAAGAAGAGTTCGTGTGGGAATCTGGAAGTGGATATACATCAGATGTGAAAAGGTAATCACGGGATTCAATTAGAAGCAACAAAAGTAACCTTTTGAAGCATTTGAAAACCTAAGAGGAAAAGATGGATTACAAATGAAAAGGGGACATGATACAAAAAATGAAAATAGCAAAACTTAATGTGAAAATGTAAGGAATTAGTTTGCCTATTTTAAGAACCAAATATGGAAGCCTTAGAAGCGAGTTATGAATACTTATTAAGTATGATAAGGGGAAGTAGTTTTAATGACATTGCGGATAAGACAGAGGATCAAATGGATAGATAAAAAGGGAGAATATTCGTATAGCTTAGCAACATATTATACAAATTACATAAATAGCACCCAGTTAGAGATATACAGAAAAATAGTTGGAATGAAGACTTTGAAGCAATATGAAGAAAATATTCTCCTGCTGAATGAGGACTGGACATTGAAACGGGGAACATTACAGCTTAGGATGCTATAAAGTATTATGAGGCATCATAAAGCAACTGTTGCAGACAGAATCAGACCCTAAATAGTAAAAGTTAATGGTATCTTGATACCATTTACGTTGGCAAGTTTACTTAATTACACCTGGTGAACAGGTGACACTCCCAAAGAATGGAAGAAAGAAATGATAATTAAAATGTCTACGGAATGAGAGGTATTAGTCTGACATCTATTGTCACAATGGTGTTTGACGAAGTAATTTTGTCAAGCAGAATTAAACCTAATGTTGGCACAATTGTGAGGGAAATGCATGCAGTTTTCCGAAGTGCAAGAGTATGTAACATATGTTTGTAACAAAGTGACTAAAGGCACCCAAATTCCAGGTGTTAAACCAGCCGATAGATTAAATTCGGATGACATTATGTTATGGCAAAGAAAGGAATATTTTCACACTTATGCGTTTTGATGTACAATTGCACATATATTAGATTACTTATACATGTTGTTGTATAATGTAGGTAAAAGAAGCTTCAGATTTGCACCTTTTACGTTATATATCTACATAATTCAAGATTAAAAAAGGCAAACACAGAGATACAATTACACAAAGTCTTATTAGTTTCATGCTTGCTAGTAAAGTGTCAACGTATCAGACGTTAGTCGTTCATCAGGAAATTGGAAAGTTATGAGAAATAGGAGGTTGTAAGGCTGACAAGAACACGCGACTATCAGGTTGATAGTCTATCAGG
>OZ024740.1:242043331-242070831 GCA_964016885.1 Eledone cirrhosa | reverse complement strand
CTGATGCCAGTAGGCGACTGCCAACTGGCACATAAACATGAGCTGAGAAGGAATTCCAGCGAACCGACATTTTGCAAATGAACAAAATCGGACATAGTAGTTAGTGCGGGGCCTTAGGTAAACGCAAAATGGGTGACTGGACATATAAATATGTGAGTCGTGGATGCCTGTGAGGAGGCTTGACAAGGTTAGCCAGCTCTCATGAATAAAGCCTACAGTATTAGCGATAGAAACAGTTTGTTCGTCTAAACCAGTCATGGGCAGCCTTTTTTGAGAAGTGGGCAGCATGAGATATGGCTCATCATCAGGCGGGTGCCCTGATTGCTTAAAACAGAATGAATCGAACTAAAAGCACTCAAAGGTCAAGTAGTGGTGTTAAACCAGATTAACTTTATCACGGCATAATTTAAACTCAGAAAACAAAGAGCTAGAACACATACACAAAGTAGACCAACGCCCTAAAGTAAGGTTTTATTTATTAATAACGGAATATAAATTCAGAACTGAAAATGCATGGCGACAGAATAAATACCCACGCTCTAAGGCTTCTATCAATTCACCAAGAATGGTGCAGAATGTTACCCATAAGCACTCCCTCTACATTATCGTTTAACCTCCTAGAAAAAGCTAAATCTTTATACCGTTTTACAAAGGGAGGTCATGAACTGCAAAAAACGTGAGCGGAATAGTATAAAACATAAGTTCTACCAGGGACTAAACAACAGCAAAAACAGCTTTTATATGATGACACTCCATTGGCTTGATGGGCAGGCCGTTTGGGAGTAGTGATCCACTATCGGGAACTGGCACTAGTTTCTGTCTGTATATATATATATATACATATATATATATATATATATATATATATATATATATATATATATACATATATATATATATATATACATATATATATATATATATGAGAGATGTAAACCCCATGCATTGAACCACAAAGTTACTAAGACAAAACCTATATATTTGCTATCATTGATATGCATCTGTATGTATATATATGTTACTAGATATTAATTCTTTATATATATATATATATATATATATATATATATATATATATATGTTGAAAAATATACAGGATGTTTATGACAAACATTTGAAGGCCTTTCGCTATGAATTTTAAGGTTGTGGTGATCGTCACATACCTAGCTTCAGCAAAAAGAGGAAAAGTAATCGACGATGCAATCGTTTTTCGCTTGTTAATGTTTATCAAAATTACATATCTCCTTGCCTTTGCTGAAGCTAAAATAAGCTAGATTCTTATTTTTATAGAATTCTGCTTATGTTTATGAGCTGTTGAAACTCATTAGCATACGAATCGGTAGCCGACCCGGCTTAAATTAAGATTTATATTGGTGCTCCAACAAAGCAATACACACACACACATACACACACATATATTAATATACACACACACACACACAGACATATATATATATATATATATATATAAAATCAATATATAGAGAGAAGTACACATAGAGGCATGTGTTTAAATACACCATGTGCGTTATTTTAGTAATCTGATATATTTTTAGAAGTGTGGACTATATTGTAGTCCACTTGTTGACATGCTCTTTGCAATATGGAATCTTCACTTTTTAAGGCGAAACATACTCTTGAGCATGTCCAACCTACTGGACAACAAAAATGCCATCTGGACTATTATTATGAATAGAAAAGGAATTTACTATTTTAACCAAGAGGATTTTCTAGTGAATCACTTGAATCCTGATGTGTTGAACCCCATTTCCACCATCACCACCCCACCTTCATATTGAACATATATAAGAAGAAATGTTGACTGAAAATTCACATATCGTCTAACTGCCCACATTAAATGAGATTAAACTTTTTTAATGTTTGATAATTGACGTACTAATAGAAACCGGTAATATTTGACAAAATGTATATCCATTTAATGTAACAATTATAAAAATATTCATTCTATTGGATAAAAAAATCTTTAAATATGCCCCTGTGCTTGTTAACACACACACACACACACACACACACACACACACACACACACACACATATATATATATATAATTAAAAAAGGAGTTAAAGACTCACGTTAATCCCCTATAATTTAATGAGCCCAAGGATAGATTCCGGACTCTTTATAAATCAGTATATAGAGCGAATTACGCACAGAGGTACGTATTTAATCGTAGGAGATAGAAGACCACCAGAGTGATGAATGTATTGTCTACGACAGGAAAAGCTAATACAGATCAATTAAAATAATAAATTAAAGTCTACTAATCATCCAATAACAACTATTTCTAGAGCTCCAAAAGTAGTGCATTACGAGTTGAAATGTGCATATGCAAGTCGTAAGTGCATCTAGCAGTTGTTACGCAATGGAAGTGGTGCTCCGTCATGAGCAGGCATTCGTTCGATAAATCGTCTTCGATCTTGTTATGAAGAGTCTGCGTGCCGTACTGTAGTAGTAATTGGCACTGAGTATTTCCTGATCTCAAAAGAAGACATTTTTTAGGCTGAAATTCATGTTGGTGAATAGAACATCAAAAATAGGCTCTCGACTAGTAATTATAAACAAATTAACCAATCAATTAATTAATCAATTATTTAAAACTATGAGAACGGGTGGTGTTTGCTGAAAACGTATCCGATTTTATTTTCGTATTCTCATATGATCTGTCCCCTAGATCTGTCTCAAATGATCTGTCTCATATGATCTGTCTCATATGATCTGTCCCATATGATCTGTCCCCTAGATCTGTCTCATATGATCTGTCTCATATGATCTGTCTCATATGATCTGTCTCATATGATCTGTCTCATATGATCTGTCTCATATGATCTGTCCCCTAGATCTGTCTCATATGATCTGTCTCATATGATCTGTCTCATATGATCTGTCTCATATGATCTGTCTCATATGATCTGTCCCATAGATCTGTCTCATATGATCTGTCTCATATGATCTGTCTCATATGATCTGTCTCATATGATCTGTCTCATATGATCTGTCTCATATGATCTGTCTCATATGATCTGTCTCATATGATCTGTCCCATAGATCTGTCTCATATGATCTGTCTCATATGATCTGTCTCATATGATCTGTCTCATATGATCTGTCTCATATGATCTGTCTCATATGATCTGTCTCATATGATCTGTCCCATAGATCTGTCTCATATGGTCTGTCTCATATGATCTGTCTCATATAATCTGTCCCATAGATCTGTCCCATAGATCTGTCTCATATGGTCTGTCTCAAATGATCTGTCTCATATGATCTGTCCCATAGATCTGTCTCATATGATCTGTCTCATATGATCTGTCCCATAGATCTGTCTCATATGATCTGTCTCAGATGATCTGTCCCATAGATCTGTCTCATATGATCTGTCTCATATAATCTGTCTCATATGATCTGTCCCATATGGTCTGTCTCATATGATCTGTCCCATAGATCTGTCTCATATGATCTGTCTCATATAATCTGTCTCATATGATCTGTCCCATATGATCTGTCTCATATGATCTGTCCCATAGATCTGTCTCATATGATCTGTCTCATATAATCTGTCTCATATGATCTGTCCCATAGATCTGTCTCATATGATCTGTCCTCTAGATCTGTCTCATATGATCTGTCTCATATGATCTGTCCCATAGATCTGTCCCATAGATCTGTCTCATATGATCTGTCTCATATGGTCTGTCTCATATGATCTGTCTCATATGATCTGTCTCATATGGTCTGTCTCATATCATCTGTCTCATATGATCTGTCTCATATGATCTGTCTCATATTATCTGTCTCATATGATCTGTCTCATATAATCTGTCCCATAGATCTGTCTCATATGATCTGTCTCATATGATCTGTCCCATAGATCTGTCCCATATGATCTGTCTCATATAATCTGTCTCATATGATCTGTCTCATATGATCTGTCTCATATGATCTGTCTCATATGATCTGTCTCATATGATCTGTCTCATATGATCTGTCTCATATGATCTGTCTCATATGATCTGTCCCATAGATCTGTCTCATATGATCTGTCTCATATGATCTGTCTCATATGATCTGTCTCATATGATCTGTCTCATATGATCTGTCTCATATGATCTGTCTCATATGATCTGTCTCATATGATCTGTCTCATATGATCTGTCTCAAATGATCTGTCTCATATGATCTGTCCCCTAGATCTGTCTCATATGATCTGTCTCATATGATCTGTCCCAAAGAAATCCATCTAAACATTTCTGATGGATTTCAAGATAACGAAACATGGATTACAATTACTGTTCTCTTGCTCCTTATCACGCTTGAATATTGCACCTTGTGATACCTATTTTGAGGATAGTTCTGTGGAGTTTTACGTATATTTTCTATGGTTCGAACGTCGATTTTCTATGTCTGTTGTGCACTGTTATTTGTCCTTCATAAATAAGGTATGAATGCACAAATGGGAATAACCAGATGCGTTATAAATAGTTATGATTTAAAACTTGCACTTAATTCTCTAGACAGCTAAATTAATAGGGAAATTTTGAAATTTTAAAAGAAATGATGCATGGTTTTGGAATAACCATATTACGTATCGCATTAGAAATGTTTTGCATTAATTTCTTCTGATCATACATTTTATTTTTAGAACAAATTTCCCTTGCTTTTTACAATGTTATCAGCAATTACATGAACATGATACATTTAGCGTAGGCTATATTTAAAAGTATCTCTGGAGAATCTTTTTCTTTCATTTTCAATTTTTTTAACATGGTAATCCACGAAATGGATACTATTTCGAAGAATTACTATAACCAGTATTAGCGCATCCATTCCACTTGTATGCTGTTAAAAACCATTCAGAACAACGAAAAAAAATGTGTTCAAATTAAAGAAAATAAAAGAGTAGTCGAATTTTATTTCACCCTTGAGAACAGAATTGTTATTATTAATGTTTTAACATGAGTTCGGATGTAAGCTTGAATGTTTATATCACTGCTTTGTCATGAAGTAATCGCTAAACACGATTTGTGGCGAATGGATTGGAAACTTTCACTGAGTATACGTTCGTTTATACAGAGAGATCTTTCTGAAAACAAACATCAACCCACGTAGCTGTCTATATTGCACTAGCGTGTATCTATGAGTACTGATTTCTATTGCAATTTTGAAATTCATGAGAAATCAGGTATCTTGTTATTTAGAATACTTATAATTTCAAGTTCTAATTTCACATTATATTGTTGGAATATATATGTATATATATATATATATATATATATATCTAAGGCGGGTAAAATTCCCGAGATCCATGGACGAGTTCTCTCCAGCGGTCTCTGTCCCTCATTATCGCTGCCATGTCCTGCGTCTCCAACAGACCAGCTCAAAAGTGACACAGAGGAGACTGAGATTGGCTGGACATGCTCACCGACATCCAGAGTTGATATTGCACTCAGTACCCCTTTGGGAGCCCCTACATGGACACACTAGAAGAGGAAGACCAAGGTTAACGTATATATATATATATATATATATATATATATATAGGACAGAACAAAGGAGAGGCACAGAAACAAAGAAAGGAGTCCCCAGTCACTGAAGAGGTCACAGAGTGTGTGACGAAAGAACTATGACTATATATAAACAACTATCTGGTTGTGGAACCAACCAACCAACCAACCAGAAATTTATAAATTTATAAATTTGTAAATTTATAAATATGTAATAAATTGAAGTGAAAGCAACTGGTGCGTGTGTTTCTTATTGGCAACATGACCCTCCCAAAGTATAACAATATATATATATATATATATATACACACACACACACACACACATACTCACACGCACATATACATATATATAAGAAAAGAGTCAGGACCACGACGGCTGAGCTCCGGCCGTTTTGACAGCTAGATTAGAAACGGCCGGAGCGCAGCCGTCCTGGTCCTGACGCTTTTCCTCTTACCCACTCTACTACCCTTGTATCGAGTACTCTGGTGCGTTATGGTGCACTTGGTATCTTACCGCATCCTCTTTGTTATATATATATATATATATATATATATGCTCATTATACATGCAGCCCTAAACTTACTATCCCGTCACCTACGACCCCCTCTCTCTTTGCCTACACCCCACTCCTTTCCTAACCACTACAGCCCCCTATCTCCACAACTTTCAACCCCTCACATACCTCCACTGGTGTCACCATACCCCAGGACCTATCGCTCTCTGGAGGTGAGAGCTCCCTTCTCGCCAGGGGTTTGCGTTTCCTCCCTATCATATCCACCTGTGACGAATTCCGCACACTTGCCGAGATTGAAGGGCTCTTCCGTTGACTAAACATCAAAGCTTTTTTCTACGACACCCCCTCATCGACCCAGACGGATGACTTTACTAGTATCAGTCGCCGGCAATCACACTGAACGCCGAGCTCTGTCAAGTTCAGCACCCTTGAGTCCTTTGTGGACACTTGCCGACGCAGTGTGAACCGGTTCAGTTTCCACAAGCGTTCTCGTCGCACTAAACTCCACCCGGGCCGAGCTCTCCGCTCTTCGTAGCCCTACGACGTCGAGATGACATTTTCATCAACCCCACCGACAAAGGTGGCACCGTGGTGGTATGGAGCGTAGACCTCTACAAGACTGAGGGCCCCCGCTAACTTCATGACACCCATTTGTAACACCCTTTATCCTCCGATCCCACCCCTGGCTAACAACAGCTCGCGTCCTAAACCATTCACCAGATCATCTCCTCCTCTCTCATGCCTCCCACAGCCACCGACCTGATACTACACACCCGCCATCTACTTCTTCCCCCAAATACATAAGCCTAATAATCCCGGCCGTCCTTTCGTTTCCACCTGTAACTGCCTTACTAAAATCAGCTCAGAATACCTCGAAACCCTCCTCGCCCCCTGAGTTACCGACTTCCCCTCCCCCATCCACGACATCAATCGAGCCCTTAGACTTTTCAACTCTTTATCCTTCTCACCTGTCCCCTCTCACCATTTTACATCCTGGACATTACCTCTCTCTGTACCGTCTTAATTGCTATAAATTAATGTTTTGATTTTCGTCTCTTACTCCGGTGGACAGAGTTTGGCTTGTGTCAGACGCTGTGACCCTGGGTGGATCAGCAGTACCATTGGTAGGGGTCGAAACTGCAAAAGTCCATCTCAATGGTCGATGACCCTGGAGTTCTGTGTCTTTTGTTTGTATTTTTATTTGAAAGAAAAATTAAGGTTCCCCCTAAAAAATTGCTTTACGCTTTGCCTTCTTTTTTTCCGTTCGTGGTCTTATTCTGTCTTTATCATTAATAATCTGTGACGAACGTGTTATCTCTTTTCCCCACTTAATTCAAATGGCATATATATATATATATATATATATATATATATATATATATATATATATATATATATATATATATAGGAAAATGTATGACCCCGACGGCAGAGCTCAAACCGTTTCGACGGCTATTTCTGGACTAAGTCTGATTAGTCCAGAAATAGCCGTCGAAATGGCTTGAGCTCTGCCGTCGGGGTCATACTTTTTCCTATTTCCTACTCTATTACCCTAAGTATTGAGTACTCTGGTGCGTTATGGTCCATCTGGTTCCTTACCACAATTCCTTTGTTATATATATATATATATATATATATATATATATATATATATATATATATATATATATATATATATATATATATATATATATATATATATATATATATATATATATATACATACATATACATACATACACATACTGCAGAGAATAAACACGACATAAGTTCAAGTAGCTATTGTAGAATTGAAGAGAAGTGCATCTCTGCAGCAGAAATATAATATCAAAGCCATTGAAAGCACATATTAAACACACCACCACAGAGAATTCTGAAGTTAGTGAAATGTGGGTATGGCGCCAGCTCGTTTAAACAATGGTTTTACTCGTATCTCCAGTGCTTCAGGAATTCTGATATGAGAACAAGCACTGCCCTGGCAAAAATAGTGTGGCAATTAAATAATAAATTATTTGAGGTACTTGAAAATTTCAGACCTTTTAACAACGGCACTAAGAGTCGTTATCTCTATCCCAGTGAAAATTTTATTATCTCACAAGGTTTGACCACCGCAAATAATTATTTGAACTCTAAGAATTTTACCTGCATCTCAAAGGCCAACTCCTTGCTAAGGGGAAACACTCAAAGGATTCATTTGATCTTCAACCAGCTTTACATTGATTTCTATACTTTCTAAATACATCTATTTTCCACACTTACATAATACGGTACCCCTTGAATGCTACTCAACTCCCACTTTTAAAACAAAACCTCTATATTACATACAACTACATAACACCACACTTCTGCTATACTGAACACACATCACCAAAATTAAATTCCTTTACATTGTTCTCACAATACCGAACACACAAACACAAACAAATACATTTCAATTTTACATCTTGAGTTATTTCCCTTTGTTTCAGTACTTAAATAAATAAATAATTCTTGACGTTTAACACGTTATAATTATGTAGGTATCATCAAACTCATCCAAATGCATGGTGAGTAGGTCACAAATTTGATGCCCCTCCATCCATTCTGCATCACAGTGGACAATCTTGGCCCACTTATTCACCCACCTATTCCTGGAAGAGTTTTCAAACATTACTTCAAGCAGGTCCTGTAAGATACAATACCCTCCAATTGATCCGACTGCATCCCCAAGCGGAACCCGCCGAGCTCGTATATGTTATCCGATCCAAACATCTTGCTCAGGGGGTCTACCATTGAGTCTGCCGCCTGTTGGGTTTGCGTATGAATCTGTCCAGCGATTCTTTCCTGAGACATGTCTATAGTATCGGAGCTGTGATCTTTAAATTCGGAGAAGTGGCGGCTTTACCAACAACGACTCTGTGATCTCCGAGTTACAGACTCTATCGAATAACACTACTCCAAAGACACTTCGGAGGAACCAGATATCGGCAGCTTATACTACTGATCGTATTCTTTCGGTCATTATCCAAGGTACGAGTTGGCACGAATACAGAGTTGAAAAGAACGAGTTTGGCTTTTACACCTAGAGTCCACCTAACTGTTACACCTAACTCGTCAGAATGTCACCTCCAATATGCATTTGATAAATTTGATGCCGAGTGCTGAACGGCTGGGATGAAATTCAGTGCTGCAAAGACTGAGACACTCGTCTTCTCAAGGAAGCTTGTGTAGTGCACCCTACATGCGAGTGGAGTTCCAATGAAGCTGGTGGAGAAGTTCAAGTATATTGGCACCGTTCTCACGAGTGATGGAAGGTAGGAAGATGAATTTAGTGCAATAAGTGCAGGAATTGGTGCAGTAGTGCACCAGCTTGAGCATTCGATAATCAGACGGGAGGTATATATATATATAAGGAACGATCGACTTTCGTCAAATCGGACCGAGGGAACAATGTTTCCGTTGGTCTTTCCAATTGCTAATACTATCTATCGGTCGCAACTCCAGGTAGAAGGAGCAACGTGAAATAAAGTGTCTTGCTCAAGGACATAACGCATCGCCTGGTCCAGGAATCGAACTCACAACCTTACGATTGCGAATCCAATTCTCTAACCACTCAGCCACACGCCTTCACTTATTTATATATATATATGTATGTAAACCTTTATATATATATATATATATATATATATGTATATATATATATATATGTATATATATATATATATATATATTGGTAAACGGAATAGAAAATGCTGACAAATTGTTCACAGTTGAAAAATGGTTTAATTAGGAATAAAAGAGTATTAGTGATTGTATGGGTTAGTATTCAGTTGTGGTTTTAAGTTTTTAAGTTTTTACCGGTTGCGCATTTCTAAATGCTTTTCAAAAATAATTTTGAGATAGAGTGTCCGTGCTGTTTGCTCTGATCAGATCAGAGCAAACAGCAGATCAGAGCAAACAGCACGGACACTCTATCTCAAAATTATTTTTGAAAAGCATTTAGAAATGCGCAACCGGTAAAAACTTAAAAACTTAAAACCACAACTGAATACTAACCCATACAATCACTAATACTCTTTTATTCCTAATTAAACCATTTTTCAACTGTGAACAATTTGTCAGCATTTTCTATTCCGTTTACCAATATATAATAACTTGTGTGTTACACCTCTATTCTTTTAACTATATATATATATATATATATATATATATATATATATATATATATATATATATATATATATATATATATATATAAACAATTAAGTTAAAAATGTACATCCACATATGTATACTGAAATACTAGTATGCATATGAATACACACACGTATACATATGTAGATGTACCAAGTCTTTCACTGGTCACTTTACTCTGAGTGGCCAGCTATTCTGTATGTAAACACACAGACAAACCGGTTTTTAGAGTCATACTGGTTTTTGAGGAAACACCATTCCTCTATTCTCCAGAAAGCCAGACAAGGAACATTGAACTAGTTTCGTTGTTGTTACAACTCATCAGCAATATTTACCTATCTACCGGCCTTTCCGGAGAATCGTAAAAGCACATATCGTTATATGCTTTTTCTATGAAAATTAGTAGTGGGCAGACTAATTTGCATAGAGTGTGAGTACGTACCGGTTCAACGGAGACGATAAAAACAAATAACGAAACGAAATTAAATTTCGTTTCGTTTGTAACTCACTTTTGTATGACTGACGCTTAAACAATTAAGTTAAAAATGTACATCCACATATGTATACTGAAATACTAGTATGCATATGAATACACACACGTATACATATGTAGATGTACCAAGTCTTTCACTGGTCACTTTACTGTGAGTGGCCAGCTATTCTGTATGTAAACACACAGACAAACCGGTTTTTAGAGTCATACTGGTTTTTGAGGAAACACCTTTCCTCTATTCTCCAGAAAGCCAGACAAGGAACATTGAACTAGTTTCGTTGTTGTTACAACTCATCAGCAATATTTACCTATCTACCGGCCTTTCCGGAGAATCGTAAAAGCACATATCGTTATATGCTTTTTCTATGAAAATTAGTAGTGGGCAGACTAATTTGCATAGAGTGTGAGTACGTACCGGTTCAACGGAGACGATAAAAACAAATAACGAAACGAAATTAAATTTCGTTTCGTTTGTAACTCACTTTTGTATGACTGACGCTTAAACAATTAAGTTAAAAATGTACATCCACATATGTATACTGAAATACTAGTATGCATATGAATACACACACGTATACATATGTAGATGTACCAAGTCTTTCACTGGTCACTTTACTGTGAGTGGCCAGCTATTCTGTATGTAAACACACAGACAAACCGGTTTTTAGAGTCATACTGGTTTTTGAGGAAACACCTTTCCTCTATTCTCCAGAAAGCCAGACAAGGAACATTGAACTAGTTTCGTTGTTGTTACAACTCATCAGCAATATTTACCTATCTACCGGCCTTTCTGGAGAATCGTAAAAGCACATATCGTTATATGCTTTTTCTATGAAAATTAGTAGTGGGCAGACTAATTTGCATAGAGTGTGAGTACGTACCGGTTCAACGGAGACGATAAAAACAAATAACGAAACGAAATTAAATTTCGTTTCGTTTGTAACTCACTTTTGTATGACTGACGCTTAAACAATTAAGTTAAAAATGTACATCCACATATGTATCCAGAAAGGCCGGTAGATAGGTAAATATTGCTGATGAGTTGTAACAACAACGAAACTAGTTCAATGTTCCTTGTCTGGCTTTCTGGAGAATAGAGGAAAGGTGTTTCCTCAAAAACCAGTATGACTCTAAAAACCGGTTTGTCTGTGTGTTTACATACAGAATAGCTGGCCACTCACAGTAAAGTGACCAGTGAAAGACTTGGTACATCTACATATGTATACGTGTGTGTATTCATATGCATACTAGTATTTCAGTATACATTTATTTAATATCGTAAATATACTCCAAATACTTGTTGAGTGCTTTTATATCAGTTATAAATATTTACTAGTTGTAACCCAACAATTTAAATATAAGTTTCCATATATAATATATATATATATATATATATACATATATATATATATATATATATATATATACATATATATATATATATACATATATATATATATATATATATACATATATACATATATATATATATATATATATATATATATATATATATATATATATATATATATATATATATATATATATATATATATATATGTATATATATATAAAGGTTTACATATACATATATAAAGTTATAGATATATATGTTGCAACCGATCACTTTTAAGCTCTATGAAGAATTAATAAATTAAATAATCAGAGCAATATATCATAAATCATGTCTTTAGAATTATTAGATAAAATATATACCGTTTCTTCTTCCAATTACCATAATTAACCATATAAAAAATCAATTAGACCGAGCTATAAGAGGAAAGGCTCTTATGAAGAAATCTTCGACAAATAACCGAAAGTGGCCTCTTCGCGGTGGCCCCAATATAGTATATTTATCCAACATTTCGACAGTATGTAGAAACTGACTAAATATATCATCAACCATACACAATTAGGTGTAAAATTAAACTTAGAAGAAATGTGTACATACCGTAATTATATCTCTACCATGGTTTCATCCGTATTTTTAGACATCCAATTAATAGGAATGTCCTGAGTTAGGATTCATCAGGAGACAAACTCAAAATCAGACATTTAGTTTTTCAACCTGAGCCCGCCAAACTTAGATTAAAAAATGGCTAAGGGTCGCTATGTGGCTGTGGTCAAGCTAGAAAGAATGTGATTGGCTGCTTACGGCGGGTAGGCTTGTTGCTAGAAAGCGCAGCCAGATATCGCCAAATTTAATCTCAACCTAACGGGAGATTATTAAATATAAAGGTTTACATATACATATATAAAGTTATAGATATATATGTTGCAACCGGTCACTTTTAAGCTCTATGAAGAATTAATAAATTAAATAATCAGAGCAATATATCATAAATCATGTCTTTAGAATTATTAGATAAAATATATACCGTTTCTTCTTCCAATTAGCATAATTAACCATATAAAAAATCAATTAGACCGAGCTAATTGTGTATGGTTGATGATAGTCAGTTTCTACATGCTGTCGAAATGTTGGATAAATATACTATATTGGGGCCACCGCGAAGAGGCCACTTTCGGTTATTTGTCGAAGATTTCTTCACAAGAGCCTTTCCTCTTATAGCTCGGTCTGATTGATTTTTTATATGGTTAATTATGCTAATTGGAAGAAGAAACGGTATATATTTTATCTAATAATTCTAAAGACATGATTTATGATATATATATATATATATATATATATATATATATAGTATAACTGGAGAAAAAAAGGAAAAGAGAGAAAAACGAACACAGACATATCATTGTGAGCTAATTCAATTGTCCTGTAGACTCGGCTGCTATTTTTAGTGACGTGAGTCTGCGCGACGCGCTAAGTTTGGAAACCATGTGCGTTACATATACACACACTATCCAGTTCTTTATTTTATTTAGAAGTGATCAGGATACTAATTCTTCACCCGCTGATGAGCCAAGAATTTGATATACTTCTTCACAATTAATATTGCGAAACGGTTCCATCAAAAACCGTCCGGGTGATGGGTAGTTACCACAATACTGGTTTGTATCTATTTTTCTTGATTTATTCTTAAATTGAGTCTAGCAAACCCTATTGTCTGTAGTTAGTATTTTTTTCACCTTAGCGTTTCTGGTCCATTACGATTTGAACGCATACATGTATATGTCTGTGTTCGTTTCTCGTTTTTGTTCAGTTACACTATACGGCTCGGAAAAACCTTTTTCCTAGACCTAATTTTACTGTAATGAGACTATTTTGAGTTTCTAACTCAATACATGCTTTTGATATATATATATATATATATATATATATATATATATATATATATATATACATATATATCATATATATATATCATATATATATATATACATATATAACAATATATATATATATAAAGTATAACAATATATATATAAGTGTGCATATATGTATGTGTACCTGTATGTATATGTGTATATATATATATATATATATATATATATATATATATATTGGTAAACGGAATAGAAAATGCTGACAAATTGTTCACAGTTGAAAAATGGTTTAATTAGGAATAAAAGAGTATTAGTGATTGTATGGGTTAGTATTCAGTTGTGGTTTTAAGTTTTTAAGTTTTTACCGGTTGCGCATTTCTAAATGCTTTTCAAAAATAATTTTGAGATAGAGTGTCCGTGCTGTTTGCTCAGATCAGAGCAAACAGCACGGACACTCTATCTCAAAATTTTATATATATATATATATATATATATATATATATATATATATATATATATATATGCATGCTACTGTACGTCTGTATACATATATGTATGTACGTATACATACATACTTACATTTAAGTAAGTGCCATACTAAGAGTGAGAAATGAAATTTCGTTTTCATTTTATTTCAACTTATCGTTTTCGGTATGCCTGACCGATTTAACTCACTCAATATGCAAATTAGGCTGCTCAGCCGTTAATTTTCATAAGGAAAGTATATACTTTCGAACGTTAAACTATCTGGCAGATGGGTATACGGTGCTGATGATAGCTAACAAGCTTGAAACTAGTACATCGTTCCTGTGTCAGTGTTGAACAAAAAGGTGACGTGGTTGCCTTAACACCGTATGGCATAAATTTCAGGCTGTTTAGTTTGTTTACAAACGAACAAAGCGGCCTTATAATAAGCGTCCGCTAAACTGATGCGTGCATATATGTATGTGTACCTGTATGTATATGTGTATATATATATATATATATATATATATATATATATATATATATATATATGCATGCTACTGTACGTCTGTATACATATATGTATGTACGTATACATACATACTTACATTTAAGTAAGTGCCGTACTAAGAGTGAGAAATGAAATTTCGTTTTCATTTTATTTCAACCAATATATATATATATATATATATATATATACACACGAGGTGGGTCAGAAAAGTTCCAGGACTGATGTCACAAAAGATTTATTTCAAACCCAAACTTCACACTAAGAGTTTTCTCCTTCAAAGTAGCCCCCTGGAGTCTAATGCACTTTTCCATCCTTTTCTGCCACGCTTGCATGCACTCCTGGAAGGATTCTTCCGGGATCCTCCGCAGTTCCGTCATCACGGTCTTTTTGATGTCGTCCACGTCTTCAAAACGGGTCCCCTCCGGGTCGTACTCGAAGCTCCATCACCGGTCATGACTGTCCCTAGCAAGTCTGGGTCGGTTTCATGATGCTCGAAGTTGTCCTGGCACACTTGCATGCGTCGACCCTTCTGATCATCGTTCAGCAGTTTTGGCACCATCTTCGCGCAGACTTTCCGCATGTCCAAATCTTCAGTGAGAATCTCCCAGACGCTGTCCCGATTCATGCCCAGCTCATCTGCCATCAGTTGAACAGTCAGTCGACGATCGCTACGCACCATCTGCCAAACGCACTCAACGTTGACTTCAGTACTGGTTCTTGTGGGCCTTTTGCTCCTGGGGTCATCTTCCACGTCCTCACGTCCTTCTTTAAGCCACTTGCACCACTCAGAAACACGTGAGCGTGACATCGTCTCATCTCCATACACAAGCTGCAGCAATCCCAGTGCGTCTGGCGGAGTTTTCAAGTTTGTTCGTTGCCCTGTGCTCATTGCTTGATGACCTGAAACAGAGGACATGTATATAATCTTTTGTCAAAAACAGGGGAGTACGTGGTTCTGATGAACGTCGACCAGCGTGAAACAGACTGTCAGCTTCTCTCCCTTCTTGCGCCGGAAAGAAGAAAGTGACTAAGTCATTACTTTAAAACTGATACCGTATGGTCGTCTAAATGTTTTTAATTAAACATACGGTATATTGCCAAATATACTATACATACATCTCTCTCTCTGTCTCTGTCTCTCTCTCTCTCTCTCTCTCTCTCTATATATATATATATATATATATATATATATATATATATATATATATATATATATATATATATATATATATATATATATATATATATATATATATATATATATGTATATAAAAACAACTACAGCTGTTGGATTTCACTTCAATTTATTATAAACCTCTAGGCAGTTAGTTTAATAACCGGACATTGTTTAGTTGTTGATTATCAACCAATGTGCTTCGTCACACAGTCTGCGACCTCCTCACTAAACTACATTTATTATTATTTTGTTATTCTCAATTGTTCTCACCTACTCCAACTTGTTTGTATATATATATATATGTGTGTGTGTGTGTGTGTGTGTGTGTGTGTGTGTGTGTGTGTGTGTGTGTGTGTGTGTGTGTGTGTGTGTGTGTGTGCGTGTGTGTGTGTGTGTGTGTGTGTGTGTATGTATGTATGTGTATGTGTGTCTGTGTGTGTGTGTGTATGTGTGTGTGTGTAAAGGCTGTCGATTCGGCGTTGCATATTTATACCGGATCTCTGCGATTAAGAAAGTACCAGCTGAGTCCCCAGGCACCATTCTCTCCTTATACTTGTCACATCCTGAATGTGACAAGTGGAAGCATGTCACATCCTGAATGTGACGGCGGTTTAGCTAGGGTATACAAAGTATTCATTAAGACCAAATAAGCTGTGCTTATTATACCAGGGAAAAGAGACGCACACTCAATGGTTTAAAGTATATAATTAATTCAGAATGTCCGATTGAAGCCATAAAGTGAAGTATTCCGTAACAGGTAATGATGAAAAATATCCAGAGGATATCACTTACGTCCCATAATGTTTCCAAAAGCAAATTTGCGGCAAATTATTTGTGTATCTGTTGTAGTCGGATGTTCTTTCAAAACAGGCAAAAGTCTTTCCCGAATCTTAATTTTCTGGTAGTAATTCATTTCATTACTATTTAACTCCTGTAGATTTTGTCACTGATTTTGATACCAGTTTCAAGGTATTTCAGTCAAACCTGTAATGGACGGAAGGCAAGTTGAACTTAGTGTAAAGGGATATTACTCGAATAGAACAAACTCGAACGCTTACGCATATACACACACACACACACACACATATATGCATATATATATATATATACGTACTCTATCGAGTAACGTTACACCAAATGGAACCCCCATTTCGGCCGCTTGTATTCATTATAGTATTCTTTTCGTTATTACACAAGATTCATGACCATAGGTAAGGGTAGGCACGAATACCGAATTGAAGGTAGCGAGTTTGGCTTTTAGGCCAACTTCCCTTCTTCTGATTACTGAATGCTGAAGCTGGCGCATTACTGTACCAGCTCCTGCAATTCTTGCACTTAATTCAGCCTCCAGTCTACCATGACTCATGAACACGGCACCAAAATACTTGAACTTCTCTATCTGCTTCAGTGGAAATCCATTTACATGTAGAGTGCACTATGCAGGCTTCCTTGAGAGGACGAGTGTCTCAGTTTTTGCAGCACTGGTTTTCATTCCAGCCATGCAGTATTCGGAGATCACCTTCTGTCGTGTTAAGTAACACCATCTCGTCTGCAAATTGCAACTGACTGATTTTACACTCACCCGTCATGATACCACTTCCAACCCGGCTGTGCATGTCAATACTGTTCATGTAAATCATTCTTTCTACTTTTAGCACAAGGCCATAAATTATCCCTGCGTATTACTGGTACTTTATTTTATCGACCCCGTAAGGATGAAAGCAAAGTTAACCTCGGTGGGATTTGAACTCAGATCATAAAGGGCCGTAACTTTTTGCTGCAAAGCATGGCGTCCGACCCTCTACCTATACTGCCAATCCACCGCCAGTCGATGTGACAGTACATACCCTTGGCGCCCTCCGACTCCCACATTGAATGGTTTCGATTTAGCACCATTTAACCGAAGACAAATACTCTGGCATACCTATAGAGACATCAGGGCAGCAAAGAACTGACTATCGATCTCATACTCCTGCAGGACCTTCCACAGCAGGTTCCGAGGAACGCAGTCATATGCTATATCTCAAAGACCTTTTGCAGTGTGAATATTTGCTCGGCTGTGCCGTGTCTGGGGCGAAAACCACACTTTTCATCAGTTAGCTTCGATTCAACAATCTCTTTGCCAGACACTTTACCGGGGCGGCTTAAGAACGACATCCCTCTGTAATTGGAACAATTTCTCTTGACTCCCTTTTTGAACATTGCTATTGCTTAATTGCTATTGCTTAGTTGCCTTTCCTGAGATCTAGCCCCATCGGCACATACGAGTCAGCCAGAGAATCACTTCTCTATTTAAGGCTTTTAAATGGTCAGACTGGATTTCATCTTCTCCAGTGCCCTTGCTACACTTGAGCTTTTTAACTGCTCGTATGACCTTAGCCTCTGAAACAATAGTCACCACACCAAGATGTTAAATGTGTACATCAGAAGATGCTATTGTGATCGGGCTTAGGAGATCAGCAACATATCCTCTCCTCCTCGCAAGGATTCACCTCTCTCAAACACGTTCTTGATAGCAGGTGTGGAGGAAGGCTTCTTATTATGAAGTTGGCGGATGATCTGCCAGAACACTTTATTTGCTGATCTGATGTCAAATTCCAGCTTAACTCTAAATACCTCCCATGTCCTAACTTTGGATGCGTGTACTGTCTCTGCTGCGATTCCTCGTGCCTGCTTGTACCCCAGTTGAAAGAAGAAGGACTTATTTCCAAGCCAAACTTTGTAAGCCTCCTCTTTTGCTCAGGTGGCATCTTTGACCTCTTGACTGAACCAAAAGCTCCTCCTGTCATACGGCGCCACATCAAGCCTCTTTCGCCCACAGCATTTAACCGCTGAAACAGAAACGGCTGCGCTGAACAATCTCCACTTTGTCTCAGCGTCCTCAGTTTACTCAGGCAGTTCTCTGAATGTGGATACAATAGAATTTACATACCTGGTCCATCAATGCTTCCCACTTTATCTTGTAGGTCACCTTAGACTGACCAGTTTTGTTGGCGTGTTGACCAGTTGAGAGCTCAACCCTCTCTTAACACGAACATCCAGCAGAGACTCAAAGAGATCATAGACACTAACAAAATCAATTATTGATCTCTGTCTTTGATTCAGCTTATATCATGTAGATTTATGGATGTCTCTCTGCTGGAAGAAAGTGTTCATAATAGTCAATTGCATAAGAGTCAATTGCTAGAACCGAATTCTAGTAAGGCCTCTCCATTCGTATTTAGATCGGGTCGCTAGTCCTTCTAATTACTCCTTTCCATGTCAGGTGGCCCGTACCAACATGTGAATTGACGTCTCCAATTAGGATATATGACTCAGTTTTAACTACATCTAACACTGCAGTGAAGGACCTGCATTTGTATTCCTTGTTTGGTGCATACACTTGCACCACCCACAGACCTAACTTTCAGCCCAAGCTTGAAGAGACAAATCCTCCCTCCTAGTGGGATACAGTCCCGGACGCATTCTGACAGTCGGAGCTTGTGATTATCCCCACTACCACGTGCCAATTTTGGCATCACATCTGGACAGTGGCATTTCCTTCCTCCATCCAAATCTGCAGTATCAGAGCCACATAACTTTGTTGAGGAAACCCCGACTATACTTAACCAGTAGCAGCTAGCCTCCTCCACTAGTTCCGGCTCCTTACCTGTAAGGGTTTTGATGTTCTAGGTTCTCAATTGTCAAAGTTTGCTCTCTTCCGGTTGGTGTTGTTATCATTGTCGTCGTCGTTGTTGTTGTTGTTGGTGGTGGTGTTGTCATTATTGCAGTTGTTGTTGGTACTGCTGCTGCTATTGTTGGTGCTGTTATCATTCTTGTTCACATAAGTGTTTTCACTGTTGTTGGTGTTGTTGTTGGTGCTGTTGTCGCTACTGCTGCTGTTGTTGGTGTTGTTGTATTTGCTGTTGTCGGTACTGCTGCTGGTGTTGGTGTTGTCATTTTTGCTCATATTAATGTTCTCACTGTTTTTGCTGCTGGTGTTGGCTATACTGCTTAATGTGGTGTTATAGTTCAGAAATGTTGTAGGCGGGGCGGTGTAATTCATCTCAACTCTGGAGCTGCTGTCAGGTGACAGCTGCCTGAACGAGAGGGGGCGTATTCCGTCCATTTTTTTACACGAAAAAGTATTTGTAAAAATGGCGGCGATGAATTTGCTTTGCAAGGTTTTTGATATGAAATGGTGTGTTGAAACAAATATTTGGGGCGGGTCATGTTGTTATAATATTGCCAGAAATATATAATAAAACAATTTAAAGTTCAAATATTTGAGCCTAAGGCCCAAATATTATGGGGTCGTCATTTCATGGGGCAAAGTTGGATGTCTTATGACCCTTTTGCAACAAAAAATTACAATGAAATACAAATTTACATAATTTAATTCAACAAACCTCTGGGAGCTCAGAATCGCACGTCTTTACACTATAGTCGCCTATAATAATTGTTTCTACATTTACCACAAGGCCAGCAAATTCCCCAGTACATTACTGGTACTTTATTTTATCGACCCCGTAAGGATGGAAGGCAAAGTTAACCTCGACGGCATTTGAATTCAGACCGTAATGGGACGTAACTATGCTAGAAAGTATGGCATCCAACCCTCGATTTCTACTATAGGGACAAGGCCAACAAATTGAACGGGAGGGGAAATTCGATTAAATCGATACCAATATATACATATATATTTTAAATAATATTTAATGCAAGTATAATTGTAAGCCTTGCTATGAATGTAGTCACATCTTGAAGGCTTTTGATCATAGGTCTGTCTGTCTTGGGTTAATCAATAATATAACATAATAAAGAAAGGGAGAATGGTGGTGATGGCTAAAATAGTGTAGTACCGATGCAAATACATCAGGGTAAATATTTTCGTCCACTTAAATTCTTATATAAAACCCGTCGGTTTCTAATTTTAAATCTCATTCGTCAAGAGTCAGTAACAATAGAACCAATGATACACGGTTGTGAGAAACACGGTAATAGTAATCTCATTCAACATTCAGCCTCGTACTTAAATATATTCACATCTTAGAGTAACATTCGAGTTTATTAGAGATTATTATAACCGCCTGTTTCACACAGAAATGTGAAACAGGCGTTTATATTTTCTCTCGGATCGGTTCTTATAATATTTAATATCAATATACGTTGACATTTTTGCTCTCATTTCATTTATAATTCGAATTAATATTTAATGACAGTGAGTTGTATAGTTTATTTAGAGCAAGCTTCTGCTCAGTAGATGTCTTGGATATTTCTGTAATTGATTGTGGTTAAAGAAGTATAAGTTTTCAAATTGGATCTATAAACCCGCCACCTGATTCATATCAACTGCCTCAAGTGTTCCACTTTCCTATTTTTTTCTTTTTCCATTTGTAAAAACATCTAAAATAATCTTAGCCATGTGTTTGAAATACTAATCAGATCTTCGCGGAAAAAAATGTATATTTGCCAGTCGTTCAGGGTCAAATTCAGGTCACCTAACGGAAACATTAGTTTTTTTAGAAATCATTTCCCCAACCTAAAATTGTCAATCATGACATTTAAATCCCTAGAGACTATCATGTACTTTTATTAACTGTTTCACATTAAGAACTGAATAACAATTACTTTATTTACATTAATATTTCACATAATAAACAAGGGAAAAAATAATGGAAATGTAGGTGGCTGGCGGTGGGGGTGTGGGGGGCAGACTCTGCATCCCTGGTTAGGTGGTATGTGTAGTGGTTGGTGCAGCAGTTTCTGCTGTCTGTTCTCCGCGGCAACACCTTCACTATCTTGTCTGTTGTACTCCTCACGATTTTGTGGAGAAAAACGGCACAAAACGGAAGCGGTAGTCCCGGTATTTGAATATCTTCCACTTCTCTGCAGTGCAGGTGGCTATGCCCGAATTTGTGGGCGAAGCACAAAAGTTGGAGTTGGAGAACGTCTCACAGCATATGACATCAAAAAGTAGAGATTTACCCACTGCAACGGGCAAAGGATTATCCCGCTTGGGCGCTTGCCGTCGACGCGGTTGAGTTCAGTAGGCTCCAGTTGTGTTGGGAAAACAAGCCGCGTTGAGGATCCTTCTGAAGACGTCATTCAAGGTGGAGTACTGAGGGAGCTGAGTTGGGCTGTGGCAACAAGAGAGCGGATGTAGTCCGACCTTGTCGACTGTGGTTTCACACATGGTCGCTAAGACGCAAGGTCAGGGTGATGTGAATGTATTCATCACCAAGAAGCGTACCGGTTGATGAGAACGACACCGAATTGAACCACACACCGCTGTTTAGCTGCAAAAAATGATTGTTTCTACGTTAGGCACAAGGCATGCAATTACCCAGTACATTACTGGTACTTTATGTTATCGACTCCGTAAGGATGAAAGGTAAAGTTAACCTCGGGCGGATTTGAACTCAGAATGGCAAGGGCCGTAACTCTATACGTCAAAGCATGGCGTCCGACCCTCTCCCAATACTGCCAATCCACCGCCCTAAAAATAATAGAGGCAGGTGAGACGGTGTTTGTCCAAGGAAGTCTTGAGCTGCGTGCAGGTTGAACTGCATTTTTATTTATCTAGTTGAACTGCATTTTTATTTATCTAGTTAGTATACTGAGAGAACACTGAATTATGTTGTTATTGGTGCTGTTGTTGACCCTGCAGTTACCACAAATAAAAATGATGCTTCATAGTATAACGCAATATGTGTTTAATTAATTTTGATTTTGAAGCAACGACTCTCGGGGCCGTAATCACGAGTGATGGAATGCAGGTGGCTGAATCATGTGCAAGAATTGCTGGAGCTGGTCCAGTAATGCGCCAGCTTCCGCATTCAGTAATCAGGAGAAGGGAGGTAGGCGTAAAAGCCAAACTCGCTGTCTTTGATTCGGTTTTCGTGCCAACCCTTACCTATAGTCACGAATCTTGGGTAATGTCCGAAAGGATACGATCGCGAATACAAGCGACCGAAATGAGGTTCCTCCGAAGGGTTTTTGGAGTAACGTTACTCGATAAAGTGCGTAGCTCGGAGATCAGATATATCAGCTCCGATACTAAGGGCCTGTGGTTAGAAAGTCTCAGGAGGAATCGCTGGACAGATTTTACAGGCAAAACCAACAGGTAGGAGACACAGGGGTAGACCCCGAGCCAGATGGTTGGATAACATCAATGAGCTTGGCTGGTCTCGGTTGGGGATACAGCAGGATCTTGTTTGAGTGTTTGCGGAAGGAGTGTTTGCGGAATCTGCCTCCATGACCTTCCAGGAATAAATGAAGAAGAAGAAGAAGAAGAAGAAGAAGAAGAAGAAGAAGAAGAAGAAGAAGAAGAAGAAGAAGAAGAAGAAGAAGAAGAAGAAGAAGAATGTGGAGGAAGAGGAGGAACCACTCATATCTTCGTTGACCATAATTACTTTTTGGGGTAAATTAATATTTCTTCACTTTACAAGGATATTTTTCTGGCTAAGAATTATATATATATATATATATACATATATATATATATATATATATATATATATATATATATATATATATATATATATATATATATATATATATATATATATATAATCAAGGTTTAGCAAATAAGATAAAGTTTCAAAATAAATTTTAAAAAATTAACTGTACTTACTATGGTTACCTTTACCGATTCGGTTTCGATTCTCAAAAATAAACGGAGTCCATACGGCCTTCGTTGCAAAGAAAGAATCTCGTCAGGAGGTTCTTTTCATTCGGAGAATATAATATATATATATATATATATATATATATATATATATATATATATATATATATATATATATATATATATATATATATATATATAATATATATATATATATATATATCAAAATGAAAATCCGAAGGCAAGGTAAAATTCCAATCATTTAATCACTACACATGTTTCAATAAGAGATAGATCGATTGTGAAGCCATGATCGATTATCACTGATCTCATCAGGTGAAAATGAATTGACTTCAAATTCTTGATATGAGGGAGAAAAAATAACGATGTTCTCTCACAGAATTCATTCCTTCATAATAAATATGAGGGAATGAATTCTGTGAGAGAACATCGTTATTTTTTCTCCCTCATATCAAGAATTTGAAGACAATTCCTTTTCACCTGATGAGATCAGTGATAATCGATCATGGCTTCACAATCGATCTATCTCTTATTGAAACATGTGTCGTGATTAAATGATTGGAATTTTACCTTGCCTTCGGATTTTCATTTTGATACTTATACTCCGTTTTACATCATCTAGCTGTTCCCTTGAATGGAATTGGAGATATACAAAAGCGTGGAGAACTTAATATTGCTAACATAAAGTTATTGGACCATTTTACGCAACCAATAATACACCTTACTATATATATATATATATATATATATATATATATATATATATATATATATATATATATATATATATATATATATATATATATATATATATATATGTATGTATATATATATATATATATATATATATATATATATATATATATATATATATATATATATATATATATATATATATGTGTGTGTGTGTGTGTGTATGTATGTATGTAAAAGGTGGTAAACAGAAGTAACAACACAATCGATACAGTATATGGAAGGAACGTAGGTTAACGTTTGAAATAACAGGAAGAGGGTCTTTACGTTTCGGACGCTAGTCTTTCACCAGAAGAAAGAATGATAAATAAGATATATTGAGGAGACCAGTGGGTTGGAATTGGAAAAAATGTATTTAGATAAAAATAACAAATCCATTCATGTTGACATCTCTTATATATATTATATATATATATATATATATATATACATCTAAGGCGGGTAAAATTCCCGAGATCCATGGACCAGTTCTCTCCAGCGGTCTCTGTCCCTCATTATCGCTGCCATGTCCTGCATCTCCAACAGACCAGTGTCTGTCTTTAGGGCATCAACATACGTTAACCTTGGTCTTCCTCTTCTAGTGTGTTCATGTAGGGGCTCCCAAAGGAGTACTGAGTGCAATGTCAACTCTGGATGTCGCTGAGCATGTCCAGCTAAACTCAGTCTCCTCTGTGTCACTTTTGAGCTGACTTTTGGGATGCTCCCATACAGCTCAGAGTTTTTCATCCTCAGCGTATACTGATTAATGTTCAGAGCCATCCTCAGCATTCTCGTGTAGCATCCATCCACCATCTGAGTGAGTTTCTTGGTCAGTGTCCAAGTCTCAGACCCATACAGCAGCACAGACTCCTCTACAGCAATGAAGAGGCGGATTTTCAAGTCTCTACGAAGGTCCGACTTCCACACCGATCTCAAGCTGTGGCACGCCGCCTAGGCCTTGCTCTTCCTCTCAACCACATCATCTTCCGTATTCCCAATCTTTGCTCCCAAATACAGGAAGTCCTCAACCAATTCCAGCGGCTTCCCGCCTACATTAGTGATCCCCTCTGGCTTCTCAACATTCTCTACCAGATATTTTGTTTTAGTCTAATTCATTCTCAGCCCCACACTCATCGACACAGTCTCAATCTCCCGCATCAAATCCTCTGCCTCCTTCACTGTATTTGTCACCAAACCTATGTCGTCGGCAAATTCAGCATCCGATACCTTTTTCGCCCCAACTCTCCTGCTCTGAGCCGGTGCTACATTAAAGCCAGAGTCCTGGTGTTTCTCCAGTGCAAGGCGCATACAATAGTCCACTACGATGATAAAAAGGTAGGGAGCCAATGTATCTCCCTGGAGCACTCCAGCCAGTATCTCAAATAACTCTGTCATCCCAACAGGTGTAATGACTTGGGCTTTGGTGTTGGTGTAGAGCAGTGATATCAGGTCCACTATCCTCTTGGGGATTCCATAAGCCTGTAAGATCTTCATCAGGCAGTAACGGTCCACAGAATCAAAGGCCCTCCTAAAGTCAATGAAAACCATGACCGCAGGAAGGCACTTTGCTCTAGCTCCCTCTAATATCCTCCTCAGCATCAGGATGTGACTGGTGGTTGATCTACCCTCTCTGAAGCCGTTCTGGTTGTCCCTGAGCTTCTTCTCCATCTCAGGCTGGATCCTGTAAAGAATCATCCTGTTGAGGGTCTTTGCCACAAGTGACGTCAGTGAGATCCCCCGGTAGTTGTTGGTGTTAGAGAGATCTCCCTTCTTTGGCACTGGGACGATGTTACTGATCCTCCACTGATTCGGGGCAACTCCTTTCTCCAGTGCCCCGTTACAGAACCCCTGATGATATCATCAAAATCACACCGCTTCATCACCTCTGATGCCACTCCATCTTCTCCATGAGCCTTGCCCTCCTTGATCTTCTTCTTGGCTCTCTGAAGCTCCTCTCTGGTGAAGGGCTCTGTCTCAACATCCAGTTCCTCAAACAGCCGCCTGATCTCCCCAGTGCTCTGGGCTGTGGAGGGTGGCTCTCCTAGTAGGGTCCTAAAATGGTCTAGCCATTTCCTCTTCCTATCCTCGGGCCCCGTTCCCTGGATCTGACTCGAACAGCTTTTCTTCCTCCCTGTGATCTCGTTGATGATCATCCAGCTCTCCTTACATCCAGATCTGTCAACCGCTCTCTCCACACTTCTGATCTTCTCTATCAGTGCCTCCTCTCTGACCTCAGTGTAAGCGATACAGAGCTCTTCCCTCATCACCTCCAGTCTCCATCCTCTCCTCCGTAGGATCAGCATAGAATTGGTCCCTGGCAGCTTTCAGGTGTTCTCTGGCTGCACACACTTTTGGGTTTGCAGAGCTGACGTGCTTCCCTTTGTTCTTTTTCCTCGGCACCAGGGTTATACATATATATATATATATATATATATATATATATATATATATATATATATATATATATATATATATATATATATATATATATATATATATATACATACATATATATATATATATATATATATATATATAAAATATTAAACAAATAATGAATAAAACAATGAAACAGTTCCTTATATTAAACAAAAAAAGTTCATTATTTAACGATCGTTTCTAGGATATATATGTGTTAGAATTGGCATGCATATTCAACAGATCTATGTACAAAATTATACAAAATTATACAAACTATCAAGATTAAATATACATACCAAACACACATATATGCCGTCTTCAGAAATAATGAAATATATTTATTGATAATAACAACAATTCAAAATTTCAGGTCCGTTTGGGAACGGAGTTCAAATTGACCAATGAAAATACAAAAAATTTTATGCAGTTTGGTGTGTGTATATACATGTAATTAACTTCGTACACATATTTATACAAAGATATATGCTCAACATGCATACGCATGCCAAAAAGATGTATGCAAATACAAAAATTCAAGGCTAATGTCTCTGTAAGTTTATAATCCACAGATAAAATGCGTATAGACACTTAAATATGAAATAAGTGTATACACATATTCACATACTCACA
>OZ024740.1:242033331-242040831 GCA_964016885.1 Eledone cirrhosa | reverse complement strand
TATTGATGTACAGTGGAGTGACATATATTATCCTATACTATTTTTGTACTATTTTTGTACAGCAATTCAAATTCAAAATCAAAATCAAAATCAAAATTCTATATATATATATACACACACATATATATATATATATATATATATATATATATATATATATATATATATATATATATATATATATATATATATATGTGTGTGTGTGTGTGTATATTTATATCTGTCGAGAGCAGAGAGTTTGTTTTAAATTTCTGCTCAGCATGGTGTCAACAAAGGTTTAACGGGCAGGGATAATATGAACAGGACTGGACGTCGTATGGGCTAGAAAGTACTCTGAAGAACCAGTCACAGTTGAAGCAAGTCAACATATTAATACACTTAGATTAGTTATATACTATGTCAAGGTATCAAGACGTATATTATATGTATGCTGATCATGTTTCTCACTAAATAACCTCAATGGACCTTGGTTCAGAGCATCAATTATTCAAATTTTAAAGTATGTATATTTTCATTAATACTATTTGCTCAATATATATGTTTACAAAATATGTTTCTCAAAAGATATATGACACTTTCTCTCTCTACATATATCTTTTAAATTGAGATTATTGAAAAACATTTATTTTTCGACAATTATTTTCTATTTACTGCTTATCTTCAATTATTCTGACCATACGCCATGTATTAGTTTGACTTGAATAATTGTTAATAATTGTAATACATTGAGCTTCTCCATATCCTGATGTATATGATATAAGTGGATACTTCCAATCATATTTCAGTTCTTTATTGACGCACTTGGGACACTTTTCCAGCTATATTAGTGTAATTCGCCTAAAATCATAACTTGTCTCTATTTGTTTTTTTATGTGACAATGTTCACTGGAATGAATGGTCTCAACCTTAACACCGAAACCGTAGTGATTTCCAGAGGTTGACTGAAGAGATGGGTTTGTCCAGCTTTCCGTGTTTTTTTTCATTTTCTTTGTCCTGTGTGCCTCCTGTTTTGAATTCATATTCTAAAGACTTAGTCGTACGGGCTTTTATTGAAACTATTATATATATATATATATATTTCCAACAGAAATGGTCGCATTCTTTTAGGATATGTCAATATTTATTTATAAAACTGCTCTATATTGTATTTTATCTGATGAAAGCGCACCATAATTTAACTTGGTGTCCTTGAAATATGTATAATGAAATAAATATGGTTTTATAAATATAGTTTCCATTTGATAATATATCGTATTTTTACTCCAATAATTTGTTGAGTGCTTTATATCAGTTATAAAAATATTTGCTTGTTGTATCCCAACAATTTAAATAGAACTTCTACATATATATATATATATATATATTTATGTACACACACATATATATATATATATATATATATATATATATATATATATATATATATATATATATATATTTATGTACACACACATATATATATATATATATATATATATATATATATATATATATATATATATATATATTGGAATTCTATAAGAATCCAGCTTCTAATTTTCGGCGGAAGCAGGGGAGTGCATGGCTCTGATGAACGCATACCAGCGTGAAACAGACTGTCAGCTTCTCTCCTTTCTTTCGCGGAAAAAAAGTAAGTGACATAGTCACTGCTTTAAAACTGATAGCGTATGGTCTTCGAAACGTTTTAAATTAAACATACGGTATATTACCATATATACTATACATACATTCATATATATATAATACAATCCAGGTAAATATGTTTTTTCCAGGTATTTGTAGTTGTTATTAAGGTTCAAGCGCTGTCTATGCTATTTGTTCGCTGTCCTTTGTAAATCGAATAATGATTCATTTTGTGTATAATTGTGTGCAGTTAGGGTCAACTCATGCAAATCGACGTTTGTTGCCATCATGTAAATAGGACTTCGATGAGATACTTAATACATTAACATCTAAAAATGAATTTATCGCTTTAACTACTCGAGGGTTTGATGTTTAAATATATTGAGAGAAGCCAGAATGAGAGCGGGAAGTAAAAGGTAAACAAGTGAAAAAAATAGAAGAAAACAGAAAAAAAGGATAGAAAGGAGAGAGCAGGTGTTGTAATTAGATTAAACTTTAATTAGATCTTAAATGTTGTCTGGAATATGATATTCTAAATTGCCATTTAATTAAATTGTATAAAATATTATGCCTCGGTGTAGTAAAGTTGTTGAACTAGAGTTGCCAATACATATATATATATATATATATACAGTATATACATATATATACTGTAAATACATCACCAGCAGCCCTAGGAGTAACACCCCACCAGGGTGCTCTTGCGTAAGCCTGAAGCTTGCCCCCTTCAATAGCAATGCAACACACCAGCTGTAATCTATGAAGCTGTGGTCACTTCCAACCGGCCAAACCACAGGCGGTCAAATCCTATGTGGGCATGGCGGAGGGCCAATTCAAGGAGCGTTTCCTGAACCACCAATCTACCTTCAGATACCCGGACAGACGTTCATCCACGAAACTCGCGAGGCATGTATGGTCCCTCAAGGACTCAAGTATAGGCTATTCCATTCAATGGAAAGCCATCACTATGTCCAAGCCATACGCAAGGGGAAATCCGACGTGTGGCTTATGTATTGACGAACGAATAACTATCCTAAAGAGATTACGCAATACTGATTGCCGAAACACCAGAAGTGAATTTTTCACACGTTGTCCACACGTCACCAAACATCTATTGCATAACTACAAGGCTCCGGACTGATTCTTTGTAATTTTATTTTTAATTTTTTTAATTTTATTTTCAACCTAAAAACTTTCCGGACTTTCGCAGTTATCTCCCTTACACCTCCCGCACGCAGTCTAGTATTGACTGTGTGACGTGACCGAGTTTCTGCGCATGCGCGTTCGTACGGTTGTCTTTCCTGTTCCTATAACCATACACATCCCGAGCTGCAGATCCGCGAAGGTGAAACAATTGTTCTCGGTATGGTGAACTAACTGTTGTGTAACCACTTCTACCTAACTTGTTTCTTGGACTCAGTGCTCTACCACTACGGATATTATTTTCCAGTGTTCCACCACTATATATATATATATATATATATATATATATATATATATATATATATATATAATAATAATAATAATAGGCTGCCCGTTGCAAATGGTGGGGCATATGAAAAAGTAAGTCCTTCATCAGTGACCCTCCAACCGTCCCAGGCATTTCATCGCTTTAAGGGCCATATGCCTCAGGTTGGTGCGAACAACGGCTAAAAAAAGTCGTTGGGACACGTAAGCAAAGGGGACGCCAGGGTAACAAACAAAAAGGTTTAAGCAACGGAAAGTGAGAAGAAATAGACAAGTCCCAGATCTCTATGAATATAAACTCGGTGAAATCGTGAACAAGAGACAAAAGACCATCAAACCTGGTTGAAATGTGAGCAAGGAAAGAATTTCGCACAAGTCTGACGGGGGGGGGGGGAAGAGAGAAGAAGAAGAAGAAGAAGAAGATAAAGGGGTCTGGTCTACGAATTCGGTAAACATAAGTTTTGTGAAGTCGCAGACGAAAGAAAGAGAGAGAAAAAAATTTCCATACCAGCTTGGTCAAGACCGCGCGAGAAAAGAATTACACACAGGTCAAACTTGAAGGAGGAGGAAAGAGGAGGAGGAGAGGTAGTGACAGAGAATGAGTGAGTGAAAGTTGAGGAGGAGGCTAACAGAGAGAGAGACTGCTAGAAAGGGTAAAAACGAACAGACCAGTGGCAGCAGAAGAAAAATTATGTGTAAACATGATAATAATAGGCTGCCCGTTGCAAATGGTGGGGCATATGAAAAAGTAAGTCCTTCATCAGTGACCCTCCAACCGTCCCAGGCATTTCATCGCTTTAAGGGCCATATGCCTCAGGTTGGTGCGAACAACGGCTAAAAAAAGTCGTTGGGACACGTAAACAAAGGGGACGCCAGGGTAACAAACAAAAAGGTTTAAGCAACAGAAAGTGAGAAGAAATAGACAAGTCCCAGATCTCTATGAATATAAACTCGGTGAAATCGTGAACAAGAGACAAAAGACCATCAAACCTGGTTGAAATGTGAGCAAGGAAAGAATTTCGCACAAGTCTGACGGGTGGGGGGGGAAGAGAGAAGAAGAAGAAGAATAAGAAGAAGAAGAAGAAGAAGAAGAAGAAGAAGAAGAAGAGAGAAGAAGAAGAAGAAGAAGATAAAGGGGTCTGGTCTACGAATTCGGTAAACATAAGTTTTGTGAAGTCGCAGACGAAAGAGAGAGAGAGAAAAAAATTTCCATACCAGCTTGGTCAAGACCGCGCGAGAAAAGAATTACACACAGGTCAAACTTGAAGGAGGAGGAGGAAAGAGGAGGAGGAGAGGTAGTGACAGAGAATGAGTGAGTGAAAGTTGAGGAGGAGGCTAACAGAGAGAGAGACTGCTAGAAAGGGTAAAAACGAACAGACGAGTGGCAGCAGCAGAAAAATTATGTGTAAATATGATAATAATAGGCTGCCCATATATATATATATATATATATTGTATATATCTTTATATATAAAATGGAATAGAATGAAATGAAATTTCATTTCTCACTCTTAGTACGGCACTTACTCAAATGTAAGTATGTATGTATACGTACATACATATATGCATACAGACGTACAGTAGCATGCATATATATATATATATATATATATATATATATATATATATATATATATATATATATATATATATATATATATATATATATATATATATATTTACATACAGGCACACATATATATATGTACGTATCAGTTTAGCGGACATTTATTATAATGTTCGCTTTTTCCGTTTGTAAACAAACGGACAGCCTGATTTATGCCGTACGGTGTTAAGGCAACCACGTCACCTTTTTGTTCAACACTGACACAGGAACGATGTACTAGTTTCAAGCTTGTTAGCTATCGTCAGCACCGTATACCCTTCTGCCAGATGGTTCAACGTTCGAAAGTATATACTTTCCTTATGAAAATTAACGGTTGAGCAGCCTAATTTGCATATCGAGTGAGTTCAGTCGGCCAGTTAATTTTCATAAGGAAAGTATATACTTTCGAACGTTCAACCATCTGGCAGAAGGGTATACGGTGCTGACGATAGCTAACAAGCTTGAAACTAGTACATCGTTCCTGTGTCAGTGTTAAACAAAAAGGTGACGTGGTTGCCTTAACACCGTACGGCATAAATGAGGCTGTCCGTTTGTTTACAAACGGACAAAGCAAACATTATAATAAATGTCCGCTAAACTGATACGTACATATATATATGTGTGCTTGTATGTATATATATATATATATATATATATATATATATATATATATATATATATATATATATATATATGCATGCTACTGTACGTCTGTATGCATATATGTATGTACGTATACATACATACTTATATATATATATATATATATATGAAAACAGGGAGAAAGAGACGATTATGAGGAACAAAAAAAAATGTTTTTCCTTTTTTTTGTCTCTCTCTCTCTCTTTTCTGGGTTAGAAAATGATTAAAACGAAATGCTTAACTTTGTGTGAAGTGTTAAGGTATTAGTTGATTTATTTATCTATTTATATATTTAATTATTGTCTATTACCCGTTTCTGCATGTATATGCATTATCAAATGATAGTGAAATGTATTAGTGTGGTGTCGTACATGTTAAACAGAAGGTTTATATATATCAAATTAGAATTGGTGCTCTGAAATAGCGATATATATATGAATATATATATAGTGCATTTTGCAATACACTGTATGCTTAATTAAAAGCATTTTGAAGACCTTACGCTATTGTTTTAAAGTAGCGACAGTGTCACTTACTTCAATTTTCAGCAAACAAGGGGAGATAAGCTGACAGAGCTCTGTTTCGTACTTGTTGGTACTTATCAAAGCTCACCACTCCTCCTGTCCGCTGAAAATTATGAATGTTGGATTCTTATAGAATTCCAATAATAATCAGGAACTGATTATACAGAGCGGTTGCCGGTCCAGCAAAAATTTACATTTACACACACACACACACACACACATATATATATATATACAGACGTGTATATATGGGCCTTCCTGTTTCATTTCACATTATATACATGTCTGTATATTTTAGTTATTTCAACATTATTTTTAAATGAACGTTACCCAACGCGTGGTCTAGTATATATATATATATATATATATATATGTGTGTGTGTGAGTGTGTGTGTGTGTGTGTGTGTGTGTGTGTGTGTGTGTGTGTGTGTGTGTGTGTGTGTGTGTGTGGTGTATGTGTATTTTCCAAAAATTCTGCATCAAATATTTTTATGAACAAATATTCATTTAATGGTGACCAGTACTGAAGATAAATTATTTATAAATGAAGCCTGGCGTATTTATCCGGGAGGGGGAATTTCTTGATACACACACGAAGTTATTGTCATTAAGTGATGAAATATATTTTAGACTGGTGGTGGATTGGCAGTATTGGTAGAGGGTCGGACGCCATACTTTGCAGCAAAGAGTTACGGCCCTTTATGGTCTGAGTTCAAATCCCGCCGAGTTTAACTTTGCCTTTCATCCTTACGGGGTCGATAAAATAAAGCACCAGTAATACACTGGGATATTTGCTGGCCTTGTGCCAAATATAGAAACAGTTATTTATTTAACCGGCTTTAACAAGGTGGGATTGGCAGTATCGGTAGAGAGTAGGACGCCATACTTCGACACATAGAGTTACGGACCTTGCCATTCTGAGTTCAAATCCCGCCGAGGTTAACTTTGCCTTTCATCCTTACGGGGTCGATAAAATAAAGTACCAGTAATGCACTGGGTAATTGCTGGCCTTGTGCCAAAAGTAGAAACAGTTATTTATTTAACCGGCACTTTAAAAATAGAAGCATCAAGCAATCTCTAATATATATTGTAAAGATTATTACAGTAGCTTTCAGCTGTTTTGATGATAATGCTACAAGGAAACCTCTACATGACTGTTCGACCTGCTAGAAAAGCAGTCAAACATTTCTCAAATCACATTCCTTCGTCATAAAAATGCAAAGGCAAATGGATTAATACAGGCCTGTATACACTGTGCCTAAATAAATAAGATAGAGCAGTCGTGACTGAAATGACTTTGATCACAGATCTGCGTGATTATGGCTGACCTGGAGCTAACTTACAACTCTTGATGAATCGAAGGTTCATAATAGGGTCCATGTTTAATGGGATCCAGATGACGTTCTGACTCAGATGTTAACCGATGACAAAACATAAATAAAATATATATAATTGAACAATTAAGCTGACACCAACCAAGTAACCTCTCAGTAGATAATCTCTTTCTTTTTCTTTTTTCTTTAGAATAAATAAATTAACAAATATATAATAACTTGTAAATGTGGAGTCTACCGCAAATGTGGCGTCTACGAAAAATGATTGATGATTTGAACATAATAGCTGTTAACGCTTCATGAT
>OZ024740.1:242025831-242028331 GCA_964016885.1 Eledone cirrhosa | reverse complement strand
CCGGTTCCGTACTGATGGGAGTGGGTTCAACTTGTGATGACTGCTCGCCCGCACCAAAACATTGGAGGAGTTGATCCTGGATCTGCTGTTCACAGACGACGACTGTGCCCTTCTGGCTCACACGGAGGAAGACCTCCAGGTAGCCCTCAGCTGATTTTCTCGGGCAACCAAGGCCTTTGGCCTGACCATCAGCCTCATGAAAATGGAAGTTATGTGCCAGAAGTCAACAAATGAAGAGTACCACCTCCGCAGATTAACATCGATGGGCACCCTCAGTGCAGTGGAGCACTTCACATACTTGGGAAGCTTCATTACCAATGACGCTACCCCAGCAAAGGATATTGACAACCGCATTGCCAAGGCCAGCAGCTCATTCGGACGCTTGCAGAGACGCGTGTGGCAGAACCACTCTCTACGCCTCACCACAAAGATCAGAGTCTACAGAGCTGTTGTAATCATTAGCCTCCTCTACGGAGTTGAAAGCTGGGTCCTGTACCGAAAGCAGATCAAGCTACTGGAAAGATTCAATCAGTGATACCTTCGTGCCGTCATGCTCCTCCCCTGGAAAACGCTTCAAGGACCAACCCAAGCGCCAGCTTACCCAAGGCAATATTGACCACAGGGAATGGAAGCACCAGGTGGAGGTCAGAGAAATAGAGAACGACCATCAAAACAGATGCAGCCAGCTTTGAAAAGGGCAAGAAGGCGGCGGCTGAAGACAAACATCAAAGAAAACATTTGTCCGCGACCCAACTGTACTGAACAAATATACACTTGCCCCAACTGTACTAGAGCCTGTTGGTCCAGGATTGGCCTCTACAGCACGGGACAAGACAACAATTCCTCCCACTGATCTTCGCAAGCGAAGAATTCACCATTCATATATTATTCAGTTGATGGAAGTTGTAAACAGACTTCAAGCACCACTCTGCGATTTGTATCCCTTAGGATTTTCTCCATAAATAGTAAAAAGATGTACGAATAAAACCCTCTCTCTTATTCATTATATATATATATATATATATATATATATATATATATATATATATATATATATATAAATGTAAGTATGTATGTATACGTACATACATATATGTATACAGACGTACAGTAGCACGTATATATATATATATATATATATATATATATACATACAGGTACACATATATATATGTACGTATCAGTTTAGCGGACGTTTATTATAACGCTCGCTTTGTCCGTTTGTAAACAAACGGACAGCCTGATTTATGCCGTACGGTGTTAAGGCAACCACGTCAACTTTTTGTTCAACACTGATACAGGAACGATGTACTAGTTTCAAGCTTGTTAGCTATCGTCAGCACCGTATACCCTTCTGCCAGATGGTTGAACGTTCGAAAGTATATACTTTCCTTATGAAAATTAACGGCTGATCAGCCTAATTTGCATATCGTGTGAGTTCAGTCGGCCAGGCGCACCGAAAACGATAAGTTGGAATAGAATGAAACGATATTTCATTTCTCACTCTTAGTACGGCACTTACTTAAATGTAAGTATGTATACGTACATACATATATGTATACAGACGTACAGTAGCACGTATATATATATATATATATATATATATATATATATATATATATATATATATATATATATATATATATATATATATATATACATACAGGTACACATATATATATGTACGTATCAGTTTAGCGGAGGTTTATTATAACGCTCGCTTTGTCCGTTTGTAAACTAACGGACAGCCTGATTTATGCCGTACGGTGTTAAGGCAACCACGTCACCTTTTTGTTCAACTCTGACACAGGAACGATGTACTAGTTTCAAGCTAGTACATCGTTCCTGTGTCAGTGTTGAACAAAAAGTGACGTGGTTGCCTTAACACCGTACGGCATAAATCAGGCTGTCCGTTTGTTTACAAACGGACAAAGCGAGCGTTATAATAAACGTCCGCTAAACTGATACGTACATATATATATGTGTACCTGTATGTATATATATATATATATATATACGTGCTACTGTACGTCTGTATACATATATGTATGTACGTATACATACATACTTACATTTAAGTAAGTGCCGTACTAAGAGTGAGAAATGAAATTTCGTTTCATTCTATTCCAACTTATATATATATATATATATATATATATATATATATATATATATATATATATATATATATATATATATATATATATATATATATATATCAATAACGACTTATTGCATAGCTTTGAACGATTAAAGAACACCAACCACCAGTGAAATCATGCTTCTCCTTTTTCATATATATGTATAAAAATAAAATTAGAATTTTATTTCTCGCCCTAACACAGCTGATACATAAATGTAAGTATGCATACGTACACACACACACAGAAATAGCCGTCGAAATGGCTTGAGCTCTGCCGTCGGGGGTCATACTTTTTCCTATTTCCCACTCTACTACCCTGAGTATTGAGTACTCTGGTGCGTTATGGTCCATCCGGTT
>OZ024740.1:242003331-242023331 GCA_964016885.1 Eledone cirrhosa | reverse complement strand
ATTGTGAATTAAAAAACGGGGACAGCAATCTCGGAAACAATAGCTGGAAGTTTTTTGTTAGTAGAACGTGTGTCACTAAATCAACACAGGGTAACTACCAACTTCATTGGCATCAGTAATAATCTCAGTCTGAAACAGTTGGTTTCTTAATCTTTATCTGCATTTATATGAAATATAATAATACCCAACCCACTATTTGTGTTTATTTGTCTTTCGACTCTGTAATGTCCCCTATTTGGTGTCCTTGTGGTAAGAAAAGAAATTATAACTATTATATCTTCATAATGAAGTTGGCCGACAGTTATATCCGTTTTGAACACCATAGAAATTGTTTGACAGTTTAGGAGTTTTAGGGAAAGTAAATGACTATCATTTCTCTCGCGTCACAACACCCCTAGATGAGCATTTTGACAATTTTGATAAGTGGAAAAACCCACGTAAAAATTATTCTTAATCTCCAGCCTGAATTATTTCTAGAAAGTATTCTACACCCTCGTTATCCTCTAGAGTTTCCTCATTTTATCCTCACTGTTCTCTATAAACACGTATCGAATGTGAAGCTAAATGTAGCACAAACTGATTTGCCCAGCTAGTTGAAAAACAGATAGTATCGAGCGATAAAATATCACGCAATGAGATTTTGTTTGTTTACTAATCAAGGATTTTACTGTTTCCATGGCTTCAGTATCAAATCGCGCATGAGCGATAATTGGAAACCGAAGACTTTTTAAAGACGATGGGGACAACAAAAAGCATTTTCATAGACCCACAAACACAAAAATGTCCTCTAAGAAGTCGAAAAACAGACATTGCAATGGCTCATATGTTCTCTTAGACAACGTCAAAGGGTAACCGAAGTGATGTAGACAAAAATTATTAAAAGCAATAATCTTTTTATAAGCATTCAAATAAGGAAACCAGGTACATTTTAATTGCATAAACAATATGAAGAGCTATAAGCTTCCGGGTAGGCACAATTATATATTAACAATTATGTAAATATCGTGACATGTGTAACATAGATCGCTAATATACTTTATAATTTGAACTAAAATTTCGGACTAAAATTTATAAAGACAGATAAATGGATAGATAGATTGACGGATAGATAGGGAGAGAGATAAACAGATAGATAGAGAGATAGAGAGATAGATAAACAGACATATAGATAGATAGATAGATAGATAGATAGATAGATAGATAGATAGATAGATAGATAGATATATTTCTTTATTAGCCACAGGGTCACAAAAGAAGGGGACAAATACAAAGGAGGAAGTTTACATACAATAAAAACGTGTAAAATGTTATCACAGATGGAATTTAAAAAGTTAGTCGATTTTCCCCAATAGAGGGAGACAGTTTATATGGGTAGCACATATCCCCGAAAAAAAATGTGCAACCCTCATCTCCAGGAGTACGAAGAGTTTGTACTCCTTTCCTCTCCTCCTCCTTTTCCTCAACCTACAGGCTGATATAGAGAGAAGGTCCATTCACTCGGGCCATTCTCGCCTCTTTCACCCACCTTTCATAAAACTTGCTGGGGTACAGCACCTCTCTTTCCATCCTGATTCTTCTTCCAAAGTGGTATTTGAAAAAAAGAATCAGTTGTTGGCCGGAGAGAAAGGTGTCTGACCTCAGCCCTTTCAACCTTGTCCACCATACAACCTCTTTCGCCATAGCTATCACACAAAGGAAAACCGCCTCTCCTTCGTTTTTGAAGGAGGATGGCGGTTTGATCATGACAATGGACTCGGTGGTCAACCGGATTGGTCCCACCTGCGACAATAGTCGTTCTACATAGCCCCACAGGTCGGTGACGCCCGGGCGGTGTATGAATGCGTGCGTGACGGTTTCTTCGTCTCGCACGCACCTCGGACAGATCTTTTTTGCAGGGTCCCTGCCCGGGCGCCCATGTCTGCAGAGCTTGTCTCGAACTGGTAGAGCTCCTCGGTAGCACTGCCAGGCCAGGGACATTTGGAAGTTGTCCATCGGTCCCGGGCGGAAGGTCCTACCAAACAGACTGGCCAGTTCGTTTGCCTCTACGCCCAGAGTTTGACCGAGCACGACGTCGCACTTGATGCGGATCAACCCTCTATAGAATGACGAAGTGGAGTCTCCACTTATCGCCGGGTCCGCCTGCCAGAGGGCTGTGAGCGCCTGAGCACATTCGATGTGCCAGTCGCCCATTTTCCTCGGTCTTTGCTTGACCCAGGACTGCAGATCGGTCAGCGAGACTAGTCGTACGATGGCTCGCCTCACGAACGGGGCCCACACCGGTTGTCCGGTGAGGAATACGTAGAGATGCCGCAGCCTGAGCGCATGTTTGCGCATCGTCAGCAATGGCATCCCCAGCCCTCCGTTGGAGGGCGTTGGCAGCAGATGGATCTTCTCACCAAAGGAGCCCGCCTCTTCTAAAAGAATTGGAAGAGCGCGCCCTCCATTTTGGCGGGCGTTTTGGCTGGACAAGGCACGACGGTCAAGCGGTAGTAGATGGCGGACGCTATAAAAGTGTTCGCCACCTCCACTCGACATTTCAAGGATAGTTTGCACTCGGCCCACTTCTGGGTGAGTGCAAACACCTTGGCCGACACCACGTTCCAGTTTTTCTCCACCTGGAGGTCCGGACCAAACCAGACTCCAAGCAGCTTTACTGGTCCTTCCGTCCAGCATCCGACGACGGCATCGGAAGGCATCGGTTTGCCTCTCCACGATCCGAGTTGCAAACCGATGGACTTGTCTCGGTTCAGCTTCGCTCCTGTGAACCTTTCGTATTCCTTCAGTAAGATAAACAGATAGATAGATAGAAATATATATATATATATATATATATATATATATATAGATATGTTTCATTATTAGCCACAGGGGCACAAAAGAAAGGGACAAATACAAAGGGGGAAGTTTACATACAATAAAAACGTGTAAAATGTTATCACAAATGCAATTTAAAAAGTTAGTCGATTTTCCCCAATAGGGGGAGACAGTTCATATGGGTAACACATAGATAGATAGATAGAGTAAATATCCACTTTCGTCCTCTCAAGGAAGCCTGTGCACTGAACGCTACATGTGAATGGGTTTCCCCTGAAGCAGGTGAAGAAGTTCAAGTATCTCAGGGCCGTGTTCACAAGTGATGGAAGGCAGGAGGCCGAATTAAGTGCAAGAATTGCAGGAGCTGGTGCAGTAATGCGCCAGCTTCAGTAATCAGGAGAAGGGAGGTAGGTGTAAAAGTCAAACTCGCTGCCTTTGATTCGGTTTTCGTGCCAACCCTTACCTATGGTCATGAATCTTGGGTAATGACCGAAAGAATGCGGTCGAAATGGGGGTTCCTCCGAAGTATCTTTAGAGTAACATTACTGGATAAAGTGCGTAGCTCGGAGAACAGAGAGTCACTCTTGGTAGAGCCGCTACTTCTCCGAATTGAGAGATCACAGCTCTGATACTATGGGCATGTGGTTAGAATGTCTCAGTAAAGAATCGCTGGACAGATTTTACGGGCAAAAACAACAGGTAGGGGACCGAGGGGTAGACCCTGAGCAAGATGGTTGGATAACATCGATGAGCTTGGCTGGTCTCGGTTGGGGATCCAGCTGGATCTTGTTGGAGACGGTTGCCTCTGACAAGACCCGTTGGAAGGAATGTTTGCGGACTCTGCCTCCATGATCCTCTAGGAATAACTGGGTGAAGAAGAAGAAAAAAAAGAAGAAGACAATGGTCACCATAAAAATACCAACGAATGTGTTTATTTCATTAATTGTTTCTATTTTAGGCACACGACCAGCAATTACTCACTACATTACTGGTACTTTATTTTATCGACCCCGTAAGGATGAGAAGCAAAGTTAATCTCGGCGGGATTTGAACTCAGATCATAAAGGGACGTAACTCTATGCTTCAAAGCATCGTCTCCGACTCTCTACCGATACTGCCAATCCACCGCCCAATGAGTTTATTTCATTAATGAAAATCATCAAAGAATTTAAAGTCATGAAATAAACACATTTGCTGGTATTTTCACTAATTAAAAGTGAGCGACCTTTACACAGTATCTATCTATTTATCTATCTATCTGCTTCTCAAAATCTATACGATTATATCAACCAGGCAAAAAGCAATATAAATGTTATTAGTGTTATTTTAAAGTATTTTACCCTGAAAATGATCACTTGGGATATGAATATGAGAAAATCTTGCTGAATCTTGTAAACTATTTTTATATTGGCCCAACGCTATAAAGTAATTGATGCATCGTTGATTGAATCAGTTCCGTTAGACCTAACTTCTCAAAGAATATGGTCTTTGGTACTCCCATGAGTCACCCTCTTATCTCGGTAACAGCAATAATAAGATCCGATGGAATTGTCGAAAACAGAAATATTACAAGATTTTCCACGAGAAAAATGTAATATTAGCATCACGATAACTTATAACTTTAATGTCAGAAAGAAAGAAATTAGTTGGGTGAAACAAGGTTGTCTTTCAACGTAATAGAGTTTATGAACTAAAAATGCAAAAGGTCGAAATAAAAAAATATCTAATATAATTATCTAGGAACTCGTAACTTGTCTACTAATTATGCTGCCAGGAAATAATAACATACACACACACAATATATATATATATATATATATATATATATATATACTAGGTGCGTCAGAAAAGTTCCAGGACTGATGTCACAAAAGGTTCATTTCAAACCCAAACTTCACACTAATAGTTTTCTCCTTCAAAGTAATCTCCCTGGAATCTAATGGACTTTTCCATCCTTTTCTGCCACGCACGCATGCACTCCTGGAAGGATTCTTCCGGGATCCTCCGCAGTTCCGTCGTCAAGGCCTTTTTGATGTCGTCCACGTCTTCAAAACGGGTCTTCTCCGGGTTGTACTCGAAGATCCATGACTCACCGGTTATGACTGTCCCTAGCAAGTCTGGTTCGGTTTCAAGACGCTCGAGGATGTCTTGGCACACTTGCATGCGTCGACCCTTCTGGTCATCGTTCAGCAGTTTGAGCACCATCTTCGTGCAGACATTGCGCATGTCCAAATATTCAGTGAGAAACTTCCAGACGCTGTCCCCATTTATGCCCAGCTCATTTACCATCAGTCGAGCAGTCAGCCGACGATCGCTACGCACCATCTGCCTGCCGCGCTCAACGTTGACTTCAGTCCTGGTTGTTGAGGGCCTTCTGCTCCTGTGGGTCATCTTCCACGTACGCGTCCTTCTTTAAACCTCTTGCACCACTCAAAAACACGTGATCGTCTCATCTCCATACACTTGCTGCAGCAATTCCAGTGCTTCTGACAGAGTTTTCCCAACCATACCAGAAACTTCAAGTTTGTTCGTTGCTCTGTGCTCATTGCTTGACGACAGAGGATATGTATATAAAATTATGAAGAAAAAAGCTTGATCGCTGCAGAGAGCTAAGATTACAGTTAGATACTCCTAGGGAATTACTTTGAAGGAGAAAACTCTTAGTGTGAAGTTTGGGTTTGAAATAAATCTTTTGTGACATCAGTCCTGGAACTTTTCTGACACATCTCGTATATATATATATATATGTTTATATATAAATCTATATATATATATATATATATATATATATATATATATATATATATATATATATATATATATATATATATATATATATGTATATATATGTATATATATATATATATGTATATATATATATATATATATATATATATATATATGTATATATATATATATATATGTATATATGTATATGTATATATATATATGTATATATATATATATATGTATATATATATATATATATATATATATATATATATATATATGTATATATATATATATATATATATATGTATATATATATATATATATATATATATATATATATATATGTATATATATATATATATATATATATATATATATATATATATATATATATATATATATATATATATACATATATGTATATATATATATATATATATATATATACATATATATATATACATATATATATATATATATATATATATATACATATATATATATATACATATATATATATATATATATATATATATATATATATACATATATATAATATATATATATATATATATATATACATATACATATATATATATATATATATATATATATACATATACATATATATATATATACATATACATATATACATATATATATATATATATATATATATATATATATATATATATATATATATATATATATACATATATATATATATACATATATATATATATATATATATATATATATATATATATATATATATATATATATATATATATATATATATATATATATATATATATATATATATATATATATATATATATATGTATATATATGTATATATATATATATATGTATATATATATATATATATATATATATATATATATATATATATATATATATACATATACATATATATATATATACATATACATATATACATATATATATATATATATATATATATATATATATATATACATATACATATATATATATATACATATACATATATACATATATATATATATATATATATATATATATATATATACATATATATATATATATATATATATATACATATATATATATATATATATATATATATATATATATATATATATATATATATATATATATATATATATATACATACATATATATATATATATATATATATATATATATATATACATACATATATATATATATATATATATATATATATATATATATATATATATATATGTATATATAGCCGTCGAAACGGCTTGAGCTCAGCTGTCGGGGTCTTACTGGTTCCTATTACCCACTCTACTACCTCAAGTATTGAGTACTTTGGTGCGTTATGGTCCACCTGGTTCCTTACCACATTTCCTTCGTTATATATATATATATATATATATATATATATATATATATATATATATATACTTGAACTTCTTCACCTGCTTCAGGGGAAACCCATTCACATGTAGCGTTCAGTGCACAGGCTTCCTTGAGAGGACGAAAGTGGATATTTACTCTATCTATCTATCTATGTGTTACCCATATGAACTGTCTCCCCCTATTGGGGAAAATCGACTAACTTTTTAAATTGCATTTGTGATAACATTTTACACGTTTTTATTGTATGTAAACTTCCCCCTTTGTATTTGTCCCTTTCTTTTGTGCCCCTGTGGCTAATAATGAAACATATCTATATATATATATATATATTTCTATCTATCTATCTGTTTATCAGAAGTGGGCCGAGTGCAAACTATCCTTGAAATGTCGAGTGGAGGTGGCGAACACTTTTATAGCGTCCGCCATCTACTACCGCTTGACCGTCGTGCCTTGTCCAGCCAAAACGCTCGCCAAAATGGAGGGCGCGCTCTTCCAATTCTTTTAGAAGAGGCGGGCTCCTTTGGTGAGAAGATCCATCTGCTGCCAACGCCCTCCAACGGAGGGCTGGGGATGCCATTGCTGACGATGCGCAAACATGCGCTCAGGCTGCGGCATCTCTACGTATTCCTCACCGGACAACCGGTGTGGGCCCCGTTCGTGAGGCGAGCCATCGTACGACTAGTCTCGCTGACCGATCTGCAGTCCTGGGTCAAGCAAAGACCGAGGAAAATGGGCGACTGGCACATCGAATGTGCTCAGGCGCTCACAGCCCTCTGGCAGGCGGACCCGGCGATAAGTGGAGACTCACAAAAACAAGATGGTGTGGGACCGAACAAAAGAGAGACACAAAATAACAAATTAGTCGCAGAAAGTGTGACGAAAGAGCTTTGACAATAAAAAAAATAAACAACCACCCAGTTACTAAACTGACCTACTGGGAATATATTATAAATTGAAGTGAAAACCAGATACAAACAATGATAGCGGGATATATATACGTTTATTATACATAAACATATCGTATATTCCTTCGTATACACACACACATATATATACACACATATACATACATATACATACATACATACAAACATATATATATATATATATATATATATATATATATATAGTGGTGGAACACTGGAAGGTAATATCCGTAGTGGCAGAGCACTCAATCCATGAGACGAGCTAGGTAGAAGTGGTTACACAACAGTTAGTTCACCATACCGAGTACAATTGGTTCACCTTAGCGGATCCTCAGCTCGGAATGGGCATGGTTATAGGAACAGGAAGGACAACTGTACGAACGCGCATGCGCAGAAACCCGGTCACACAGGCAATACTAGACTGCGTGCGAGAGGTGTAAGAGGGATAACAGCGAAAATCCGAAAAGTTTTTAGGTTGAAAATAAAATTACAAAGAATCAGTCCGGAGCCTTGTAGTTATGCAATAGGTGTTTGGCGACGTGTGGACAACGTATGAAAAATTCAATTCTCGTGTTTAGGCAATCACTATTGCGTAATCTCTTTAGGATAGTTATTCGTTCGTCAATACATAAGCCACACGTCGGATTTCCCCTTGTGTATGGCTTGGACTTAGTGGTGTCCTTCCATTGAATGGAGTAGTCTATACTTGAGTCCTTGAGGGACCATACGTGGCTCGCGAGTTTCGTGGATGAATGTCTATCCGGGTACCTGAAGGTAGATTGGTGGTTCAGGAAACGTTCCTTAAATCGGCCCCCACCATGCTACATAGGATTTGACCTCCTGTGGTTCGTTTGGTCGGTTGGAAGTGACCACAGCTTCATAAATTACAGCTGGTGTGTTGCATTGCTGTTGAAGGGGGCAAGCTTCAGGCTTACAGCACGAGCACCCTGATGGGGTGTTACTCCTAGGGCTGCTGGTGATGTCGACCTTCATGTTCTTAGAGCAGGAGTATTCTAGTTTGACTGTGTGTCGGTTAAAGATGGAGCGGTATTTATGACATATGGGAAAGTGTCTATCTAAGAGGGCTAGACATTTTTTCCTACATTGGTTTTAACGTTGAGTGAGAAGAGAGGAGAGAACCAGATAGATTGTCAATTGTTGCGCTTACTTTTCTTAATGGTCTTGTTGCTAGTGGGAGAGTAAGTGATAGGTTGTGCGAAGCCGCTGTTAGCCAACGCCGTTATATACGTATATATACGTATATATATATATATGTATATATATATATATATATATATATATATATATATATATATATATATATATATATATATATACACACACACACACACATATATATATATATATATATATATATATATATACAATATATTGAGAAACACACAGATACATGCGGACACATACATATACATGAATATATCCACATCCATCCTTGAGTTAATGGTGCAAACCTTAACCGATGTTGCTCTATGAATAACTGGGACAAACCAATCCGAATGGATTAGACTGAACAAGTATCAGAGCTAAAAGTACATTATGAAGAGAGAAGAAACATTTAGATATAATTAGTAATAAGATGTATCATACCTAAACTGCTTCTAGATTCCTCGACTACGTAGTTTCGTGGCATAATCAAAAACAATACATCATAGAGATATAGAGCCTTTGTGAGGTCTGCCGACTTATCAAGAGGATACCTCATTTTACTAGCTTCAAAGAGCACGTCTATAAGATGTGAGATAGAATCCCAAAAGGCGGAGGGGGAGTCAATCACGTGATACTACGGTCAAGAAACAGAGCTAAGCTCCTTATAACCCTGAAAAAAATACCACGGAGGCGGAGGGGGTATTCATATCGAGGCCGTAGAAGATGTGGTTAAGGAGGCAAGAAGTATGAGTAATGGCAGCTTCCTAGCAGTCATTACACTTCAAGGATTACTCGACCAGGGGGAGTTATAAACAATATATTGAGAAACACACAGATACATGCGGACACATACATATACATGAATACCAAACTCGAGTGTGTGTGTATGTATATATATGTATATACAGTATATATATATATATATATATATATATATATATATATATATATATATATCTCTGTGTGTTTGTGTGTGTGAGTTTGTGTAATGTATCTGATGTGATGCAATGATATCTTCCTACGCAGTGTGTAGGAATCTATTGCGTAACCGCCGATTTAGTCTATCACAGCAGTCGTTTGCGACTTAGTTAGAGGTCAGATTCATTCAAAACACGAAAAAGAAAGAAAAAAAATCTAGTAAAGAAAAGAATTCGCTCTAATAAAAGCTCCGTTTTCGGAAAAAGGAATGGATTGTGAGTTGCAGGTGAGATTCATTGAAATCACTGGAAAAACCGTAGGGGTAAATAATCAATTTTTCCCCGGACCCCAATGAGACCCTTTCTACAAACTTACCCAGGATTAAGCTAAGTCTGGAGGGTCGATTTAGTATTTGGTATAAATTCTCTTTCTGAGCTTAAGTCCCCATCAGATCAACATTGCTTTTTATTCATACACTCAAAAGCTGTGTATCAGACAGCAAATTGGCAGAGTCATTAGAACGACGGATACAATGCACTGTACTATTCTTTTCGTCAATTGACTAACCTTTCGTTACCAACACATAGATCCTTCATTCTATTGGTTGAAATATCATTATTCCAATGTGCTAATTGTTTTTATATTAAATTTTTCTTTATAATTATTTATAAATTTTGAAAAGATTTAATAAAGCCATTAATTGTTATGTAATATATTGCGTTTTATAATATCCTGTTTCTTTCTTATTATATATGGGAGGAAATTGAGATAGAGAACTAACAGAGGAGAGAATTAACGAAAAAAATTAAGATTCTCATATTTTCTTAAAGGATATTCGAACAAATGAAACCGTATAACAAGATCCGGTATATTAAGGATTTGTTGCTGGTCAACGGTTCCCGTCTCAATAATTACATTGAATTGGTTACAGTTTCAGATTATTTCTCATCGTTCAAATAAAGTTAATTATATTAAGTCTTGTGGGGTTATTTTTGCTTTTTCTTCCAACCGATAATCTACCTAGCAATTGAAGGAGCCTGTATGCGGTCACTGTTTTGAAATAAAAAGGATAAACACACTAAATAAAATAGTAATTGATACATTACGCCTGATAAAAACAGGATAGTCAAGACAAGAATGCTTTCGATCAGATGTCAGCTCGGCTGCTAAAACCACCCTACCCTCAATAACCTAACAATTATAGTTGTTTCAATTTTTATATCAGATGATTCATATTTATATTAAGTTTTTAGAATTCGGTTAAGACGTTAGTTGCATTCAATCCATTATCAGTATTTATCTTTATTGCTATCAATTTCTGTAATTTTTCCAGAAAAGTTCCACTAGAAATAGCTTTGCGTGTTGCAAGACTCCGAATTTCGAGGAGTATTGATAGAATGAAATTTTCGAAACACGCAGTCACAAAACATTTTTAAGTGGTAAGGCACTCACATATACAAAACGTATGCGTGCGCACACACACACACACACACACACACACACACACACACACACACACACACACACACACACACACACACTTGAACCTCGGGGTGGTGTAGGATGGACTTTCTACGTGCAAAATCAGGGTATGGTCATTCGTAGCCGAAGGGGGCCGACAATACGATACGATGTAATACATATAGAATACCTTAGTCAAAATTACTTACTCATAGGTCCTAGTAAAGTTAACTAATATTTATTTTAGATTACTGTATTGGGATCTACACCCCAGTGATTCTTGTATTAGATGCTCTATATGTATTATATCGTAGTGTATTGTAAATATACACACACATGCACGCACGCGCACCCACACACACACACACACACACACACACACACACACACACATATATATATATATATCTTTTAATTTGAATTATTGATGCTCTGAGCCATTTTATTGAGAAACATAATTATCATATATAGTTTATAACTGCTCCAGATTCATTAATTTGTTGAGTTGATTAAACTGTGAGTAGCACTTCGCACCTCTTTCTAGCCGATACGACATCCAGTCCTATATGTAGTTGAAACTGTTTTTCACGCCATATGTGAGGTTCTAACTAACTCTCGGATCCTGATAGATATAAAGGTATTTTGTACAGTGCGGGATATATTTAAAAACGATTTCTCTGATGATTAGTCTTCCATAGCTTTACCTATAACGATAGTTGGTAATCCATAATTGATTACTTAGATCGATTATTACGCTACGAATTTTGAACTATGAAATGGCACCGTAAGGAAAATGATGGCTTTTCTCAATATAAAGTATGTACATTTTTCTGAATAGCATGTGCTTTATATATGTGTCCAAAATACTATGTGTTTCTCAAACGATATATGGGGCGATGTTGCAGTTAATTCTCCTGCAAGTTTTCTAACAAATGTATGAAGATTTGCTTCTAGCGATGCTTTGAATTCATTGTCGTCACTGGCAGAATGACGTCAGCAATTATCCTTACCTTCAATAGGGAATTCACCACAACGAAAAGTTTTAAACCAACGTTGCACTCTGCGTTCATTAAAACTTAATTGATCCCTAACTTTAAAGATGTTTCCTGCTGTTTGTTCTGTAGAGCTGCCAAGTTTAGAATCTTAAAAGTAAACGTGTCGACAATCCTGTTTTGACATTTTAGCTTTAAAAAATCTGAAAATTGACAAAGCTGTAGTTAGATTACATAGACAAAACGAGCATAAAACATAATTTATAATTTTATATAGCTCCCGTTATTTTTTATTCTTAAAAATTATTAAAAGAAATAATAACAAAACCTGCATTAAATTCTAATCAATCTAATATATCATATTTATATCCATCTCTTTTATTAACAATTATTAATTATAATCGACCAATTTAAATTACATTGTATCTTTGAATTACGTAGAGACCAAATAAATTCTGCGAATGATGTAAAATGATTTTGACATCTATTTCATAAGAATTTACATGCGAATGGTAATGTTCTTGAAACGAATTTGAGGTGGCTCCTATATAAAATTTGCCAGAAGAACATTGCATCTATACATTACATATTCCCTTATATGCCTGCATCAGAAATGGGCAATTGTCAGAAATCCTACAGCTACATTTTACACAGGTTGATTTACTATTTGTAGTTTTTCTGAGTCCTGGGTTGTAATGTTGAACAGATACGGGTGTAGAGGGAGGAACATCTCAATGCCTAGAGGGAGGAACATCTCAATGCCTACGTTATTAGAATCTCTTATTTATTTATGTTAATTTAAAAAAAAAAAAAATTAAATTAAATATATTTTTGATATTATCTTACCTTCGTCTGTATTGGAGGTTCGTAAATATAATTTTTATTTATTCCGCTTACTAAGCACTCACAATATTATCATCAAATTCGGTGGTATGAATTATGAAACACGCACACACACACACACACACACATATATATATATACACACACATATATGTGTGTGTGTGTGTGCGTGGACAAATGTGTTAATGGAAAATTCTTCTTCTGTCATAAAAAATCGTAATTAGTCTCTTACAATCGTTTCGAATGAGATATGACCTCGAATTATTCGAAGTGTTGGTAAAGAATTCGTTTCATACAATCATGTCATAACCTTACAAAGAAATAAAGTATTTCAATAGCAATTTATCTCGCAAACATCTACGATAAATAGTCAAATCTAAGACAATTGAGTTGTATGACGTGAATCTTTGAGGAATTAAAATTCGTCATAAACTTCATAGAATTCTTTGCAGGACAGAATTTGTATTTAGACAATGTCACTAAAATATTACTAACGTATTTGGCAAGTGGTTGAGAATTCGTTTTCTCAATTCATCTTCTGCAAATCACACAGCATTTAATGACATGTTGTTGCTGGTCCTTCGCCGTTTTCAACGGCGAGTGCTTCAGTTGATTCAATCAATAGAACTGCCTGCTCATAATATTAACGTGTATTTGACTGAGCTCTCCACATACACGAGCATCTTTTACGTAGATCCAGCGTAACACGATGTTTGACAAAGCTGACCCCTTCTACAGGTACAACTTATTTTTGCCAGCTAATTGGATTGGGGCAATGTGAAATAAAGTGCCTTGTTCAAGGACACAATGTGCCACGCAGGCCAGTAATGAAACCCACAACCTTACGATCGTGAGCTAAACAACCTAACCACTAAACCACGTGCCTTCTAAGACTCAATTTCATTTTCCTAGTTTTTCTTCCCGTATACTTGCATGTTTTTTCAGCGTTCTTTGTTGCCGTTGCTTTTCTTCGATACTGATTTTATGCTACATGTTTTGATAACTTTAAGAACTTACTTGCAATTATAACCATGTCTTTTTTTCTGAATATTCTCTGCTAAAATGATGTGAGATGGGATTCGTATGTGTCTTCGGGCCTTTTACGCTATTAAATATACTAATTCCATACAAACCAACAAGAATGATCCACGTGGTCACTCTATATGTTAGTAGTAACAGCCTACTTTCTTTCAAATGACACCAATGCGACTAAAATGTACACTAAATAATGCAGTTCGGAGTACATAATGACTTTAAAGATGACGGAATGGTCATATCTGAAATGCTTTTGATCATAGGCCTACTAGAACATGACTGATGTGGTGCTAAGAGACAATAAAAAAAACAACAATAACAACATAATTTTTTACAATCCAATGAAGGAAGCCTCAGATCGCACAAACATTCTTATGTAAAACATAGCGGATTGAGTAATAGTAGTCCTAACCATACAAATAGACAGGATGATCCAGGTTAGAACATATTTATAAGTCTGCTCGATAAGGTCTGATATTGGGCTAAACAACAATAATATGAAGGCTCAGACATGGCTGCTGTGTGATTAAGAATTTCGATTTGTAATTTGGTTTCGGATTCGAACCTACTGGTCAGTATATTCTCTCATAGTCTTGGATTAGTCAAATACTTCTGAAGGAAATTTGGTAAACGTCAGAGAGACGTTCCTGTTGGGGGGGGGGGGGTTTACATGTAATCCGGCATCTTGTTTGATATCACCAAATGTCCTATGGGTGCCTTAAATAAATTTCAGTCTATTGCCAACATTTGGGTGAGTTTCCGGTGTGAGGATAACTTCCCCCCTTTCCCTCACAATTAGAGGTCCCGAAAAAGGTAATGGCTTCTGCTCTTTCTATTTTTGATAATATATAAAGGAAGAGAGTGTAAGTAGATCTCTCGTATAATTGAGAAGTGTTTTGTTAGCTTCTTCTTGTTGGTTTTGTCCGTAAAATATGTCCAGCGATTCTTTCTTGTGACATTCTGACCACATGCCCATATCGGAGCTATGATCTCTCAATTCGGAGAAGTAGCGGCTCTATCTGGAGTGACTCTCTTATTTCTGAGCAACGTACTCTATCGAGTAACGTTACTTCAAAGACCCTTCGGAGCAATCCCATTTCGGCTGCTTGTATTTGCGATTGTATTTTTTCGGTCATTACCCAAGATTCATGACCATAGGTAAGGGTTGGCACCTAATTAAAGTGAATGGGTTTGGCTTTTACACCTACTTCCCTTTTTCTGATTACCGAATGCTGAAGCTAGAGCATTACTGCCCCAGCTCCTGAAATTCTTGCACTTAATTCAGCCTCCTGCCTACCATCACTCGTGAACATGGCCCCAAGATAGTTGAACTTCTCCACCTGCTTCAGGGAAACTCCATTCCGATGTAGAGTGTCTCAAAAATTAGTTCTACATATTTCCTTCTATTTTGAACATGAAATCCAGGAAGTCATGGCTCCACTAGAAAAACCTATTTTATAAACATTGTTTTTCATTTTTGTTCAGGTTGATGAAAATACATTAATGAATTAACATGCATGGATTTGAAAATAATCAACATATATCGAACTCTATAATGACTGTACACAGATCGGTGCAACATTGCTTAGTAGAGATTAAATAAACTGCCTTTTTAATCACATATCAAAGTGCGCTATAATCACAGGAACAATTCATCCTTTTTTCCGACCATCTTACTCAGTCCATTGTACCCCATCAAAACTGCATCCCCAAGTGAGACGTACCGAGCTCGTGTATATTATTCAACTATCTTGCTCATATTTTGCTTCTGGGTCTACCTCATCACCCTTAAATTCTGACAAACAATTCTAACCACAAACCCTTAAAATATGACAAGTAATTCAAACTACACGCCCATTGTATCGGAGATGTGATCATTAAATTTCTACTTGGAGTAACTCTCTGATCTCCGATATACGCACCCTATCGAGTAACGTTATTCTAAAGACACTTCGGAAGAACCGCATTCCGGCCGCTTGTATTCGCGATCGTATTCTTTCGGTCATTATCCAATATTGATGACCACAAGTAAGGGTAGGCATGAAAAACGTCCTAAATATAGCGAGTTTGGCTTTTACACCTACATCCTGTTTTCCGAGTGCTGAAAGAGGCGCATTATTGCACCACCAAGGCGGTGGATTGGCAGTATCGGTAGAGGGTCAGACGCCATGCTTTGACGCATAGAGTTATGGCCCTTGCCATTCTGAGTTCAAATCCCGCCGAGGTTAACTTTGCCTTTCATCCTTACGGGGTCGATAAAATAAAGTACCAGTAATACACTGGGTAATTGCTGGCCTTGTGCTTAACGTAGAAACGATTATTGCACCAGCTTCTGCAATTATTGTTTTTAATTTAGCCTCCTGCCTCCCACAACTCATGAAGACAACCTTGGGATACTTCTCTACTTGCTTCAGTGGAACTCCAGTCACATGCTGAGTGCATTGTGCAGGCTTTCTTGAGAGGATGAGTGTCTCAGTCTTCGCAGTAATACTTTTCATCCCCGCCTGTCAGCACTCGGCAGCAAACCTATGCATTGCATGTCGGATATCCCGTCCCAACATGGAAAAGAATGATATAAAGGAACGAGGACCCTGATTCGAATTCTGAGAACTCCCTGAACAAACTTAAGCCGTTGAAACTGAGTGGTGATTGGTCAGCTTGGCAGTTTCTGCTTTTGATATGAAATGCTGCGGGGAAAAGCAGCTTGGTGTGGTGCCGGGTGGCAGAAGGATCTCCTGGTTACATCTTATCAGGTTTCATTGAATAAATGTGATTAATATCTCTTAGACAAGAGTATGTGGGGGTATTGGTACCTGTTATTGCACCACTTGTAAAAGTGGGGTTAAGTTAATCAATTAAAAACAGTTAGTTTGTATGTGGTTGGTTTTAGTATAAACAGCAGGAAATGAAATTTAACGCAGTATCAAATACCGCGGGCAATCCCGAGAGATATTTACATTAGTTCTGTAAAGTTTGCAAACACAGATAATGCTCGGTGATTTATTACTCTCTGGCCAATAGCCTTCTTGAAGTTGTAACATACGCTTGTATATATTTAGTCTCATAAATAGATCCATTGATAAAAAGATTAATATTTTTCAAAGAATGCATCACTTTATAATAGCAACATTGAATCTGAGATATTCTCAGAAATTCTAGAAAATAAGTAGGTTATGATCATCCAGCTATTTAGTTTCTTTGAAGAACTGTCAGGTGGTGTATATCCTTTTTATTCATATTGTAGTTGACTTGAACATATCTGGGGTTCTTTTTATAAAAAAGGTAAAAGATCTGGAATAAGAAGAATTATCCAGTTGACTTCAGATCCTTTTGTCTACTAGGCCTATAGCTTGTCGGCACTAGCAAAGGTCATGCTAGATGAAACTCATTCATTATACAAATATATAATACGCAAATTAAAACAAAAACACTTTTTATATCACATATTTTCCAGTTAATGTAGCCTGCTTCATTTACGAAGTAAAAAGAATCCTTCAGTTTTTCGTTTTGAAAGCTGTGCTTCTGAGATTTTCTTTATTTCCTTCGTTATTAGGGTATTTTGCCATCGTTTTAGCATGTTCTATTAGCCAATAGTTAGCTTTTTTTTCATACATTGTTGTCGTTGATTCTCCCCTATCCTCACAATTGTCTCTGCCTTCTAATTGGTAACTTCCTTAAATATTTATTTAATGATTTGTTCGTGTTTGATAGCTATTTGTAGTAATTTTCTATTATACGGCGTGCGACAGAAAAACCTCCCCTATTTTGTACGATCAACCGTTAAAATGAGGGAGGTATTTTTGTCGCACTATGTACTTTACTAATTTTGTTTATCCCTACAGCGGATATCTTTTAATGGTTTTGTAGTGTCTTTGTGGAAAATATTTTTTCCCCATCAGCCATTATATTTGTTGTCTTTGGTTTATTATTACTTATTCACTGAATATTATAACTATATCGGGTTACTGGAAAACTTAGAATATCGATATCTATTATTATGAAATTTCTTCTTTTTTTTTTTTTGGCATTTAGTTTTGTTTTAAATATTAATCTAACCTGTCTTTAACATGTTTTTCCAACCTAACTTTTTATTTATGTTTGTTCTTCCTGTTTACTTCATGGATTCCTAAGTATTTAAAGTCTGCGTTTTGTCTTATTCTCTCATTTATTTCTTTATCTAAAATAACATAAGTATTTTCAATATATATCTACACACACGCGCGCGCGCGCGCACACACACACACGCACACACACACACACACACACACACACACACATTAGTGCTCTAAACTGTGGATTTTATTATGTTCTTGTTTGGTTTCAATAGGGATTTTCGCTTTTATTTTTTCTGCAATGAACTTTAAGGGCATTTTCTTCAACCCGATCCAGTTTAAGAACTTTATTTGTTTCAAACAGTATCAAACATAGATTCTTTAAGGAATTCCGAGTTTCACCAACAGAAGACGAATCGTGCAAGTTGTTCAACTGCCCCTCAACTAGTTTACTGTATGCTGCTTTTCTTTGTATGTATTTCATGTTACTAGAGTTTAACCTCAACTTGCGTGATTGCTTGATTCTCTGAAACAGCTTTGTTATTATTTTAGACCTAGGAATAATATTGAAATGGTCCGTGTCACAGTCAGAGTTGTTATATAATCTTGTGGGTTTTACAGAGTCGGGATGACATTTTTAAACCAACACAAATTTCATTTGATGGCGGTGTTCATGTCTAAAGTAATGCCAAGAAAGTTTTCGATAGTTTTTTTGTTTTTCGTTACAGCATGTGTTTATTACAACGAGGGATTTGTGAGTGCAGAACTATAGTAGCCCCTATCCATTTTGGCTAATTTTACTATCTCGAAACCCCCCTTAGCATAAACGCCAATTATCGTGATCGGATCCCTCATGAGCCAAGTCGTTGTCTACCACTCTAAGTAGATCACCATAGAATTGTTTTTCTTGCATTCGTTGTCTGTTTGAAGAATGAGAGTATATACTCCAATAATGTCTGCAAGGCTTGATTTAGTATTTAATGTTATGAATAGAATACTCTCATTCTATGAACTGGGTCTATTAAATGCTGTTACGGAGTTTATTATTGGCTCTCAAAGCCTACTCTATGCAGGTGTCACTCACCCGAATTATTACTCTGTTAGTAAAACATGTTACTCTCCCCTTTCAAGGACCCGGAGTCAGCCTATAATGACCCCTGCAGGAAGCAATGTCAACATTTAGTGCTGTTATTTGGTTACCCATATCCACATTCTTTTAATAATGCAATTAGTCATTTGTATGTCAGTGTTGTCCAATCTGGTACACATTGTTTACTCATTCCAGGTCCCTATTTTGATCGGGATTGATTATTTTCGCTTGTTTCAACTAAACAGCTGTTAAATTTACACCTGCCTTTTGAAATTTGGTCTATCTCCATACACACCATGGACCAAACAAATATGACAGGTTATTTTACCTTGTTGAGTGTGGACTACCCAACATGAGGTTGGCGGTAGACACCATAAATACGTGATGCCTGTTCTAACCATTAATTTGTTTTTTTCGTGCAGGTTTCATACATCCCATGTATGTATGGAATGGTGACATCATTGGCTGGATGCTTCTTTTGACATAATAGCGTAATAAAAGAAACGCAGCTTGGCCAGTTGTCACCCAATCTCACTCGACCAGGTCGATTAATTCCAAA
>OZ024740.1:241860831-241995831 GCA_964016885.1 Eledone cirrhosa | reverse complement strand
ATCAATCAATACACGTAATGGAGGCTTAACAAATCGTCCTTGTATTATTATATTACACTCTGTCTAGCTCTACACCTCGCCACTGACGTGAACCTAAACATCGAGTGCTCACCTGGGTGAACCTACAGTAACTTCACATTACACTCCCTGGATATATATATATATATATATATATATATATATATAGAGAGAGAGAGAGAGAGAGAGAGAGACGTACATATACTATATACATATGCCTGTGTGTATGTGTGTATGTGTATGTGTGTATGTGTATGTGTGTGTGTGATAGTGTGTGTATGGGTGTATGTGTTGAAACAACCGAAAATAATCAATCCCGATCAAAATAGGGACCTGGAATGAGTAAACAATGTGTACCAGATTGGACAACACTGACATACAAATGACTAATTGCATTATTAAAAGAATGTGGATATGGGTAACCAAATAACAGCACTAAATGTTGACATTGCTTCCTGCAGGGGACATTATAGGCTGACTCCGGGTCCTTGAAAGGGAAGAGTCACATGTTTTACTAACAGAGTAATAATTCGGGTGAGTGACACCTGCATAGAGTAGGCTTTGAGAGCCAATAATAAACTCCGTAACAGCATAAATAGACCCAGTTCATAGAGTGAGAGTATTCTATTCATAACAATAAATGCGTGTGTGTGTGTGTGTGTGTGTTTTTTTTTGGGGGGGGGGGGGGGGGGGCGAATTGTTATGGTCTTTAGAATGTCGAATAAAATGCTTTGTGATATTTGTTCCGGCTCCCTGCACTCTGAATTCAAATTTCGTTGAGGTCAACTTCGCCTTTCATCATTTCATTGGCGATAAAAAAAAAAAAAAACGTACCACTTGAATACTGAGGTCGACTCCACCCTTGTATCTCTTTCTCGCTTCCTCATTATCACTTTCTGTGAAAGAAGTCGTCTGCGTACAAACGTAGAGAGGAGATCGACTACACTAGTTTTTAAAAATGCCCATGATACGCCATATGTCACTACGGCGCCCCTTAGACTCCTTCAAGAGATACTGTGTAAATATATGTATATATATATATGTATATATATATATGTTATGTCAGGTCACCAGCTGGTGCTATTGGTAACATGTATCCCAGTACAACCTGTCACATGGTCGGGACGTTGGCGACTAAACTGGCAACCCCACCAAGGTTTCTTGGTGAGGAGGGTGACTTTGGACATCCTGCAGGACTAAACACAAAACCTGTCAAAGGGCAAAAGAGCTCTTAAGAGTCAATGGCCATCCAAAATCACCGGGAGAGATGACCCCTTAACCTTTGTCAAGGCAGAATTCTAGGAGAAGGAAAACTCTGATATAACACCTGCAACCCTGATGGTATCCAATGATGTTGACTTGTTCTTCTTTTTGGTAAATATCATCTTGGTTAAGAGAGTGGGACTGGCTTTGTGCAGTGCCTTTGCTCACTATAAAAGCTTCACGGCACAGGCATTGCTTTATATCTGGAGATCTCTCTGCACTTGTCACATGGTACCATGGGCCCAGCACTATGTGTCAATAATTGTCACAAGTGTAGTGTTTGTACCAGAGTTTTCAAGTCGCTGGCTGGACTAAAAAGTCATATTCGTTCAGCGCATCGGTAGGGGTTCTCCTACATGGATATAAAGTAGTTGCCGTACTCGAAAACGAGTTGGCAGCCACCATATATATATATATATATATATATATATATATATATATATAGCAGGTCAGTCAAACATTTTTTCTGAGTTCAGCTTTTTTCGTCGCCTTGGCAATGCGGCCGACTATCGGTCGCTGTCTGTCTAAACGTAATGTTATAACTCTGGTGTAATATTCTCCATTGAGTGCTTAGATGCACACCGAATCTGCATTCGTTAGCTTGGCTACTGCCAAAGGCTTCGTTGATGCTGTACTAAAATTTCTATTATATATATATATATATATATATATATATATATATATATATATATATATATATATATATATATAATGGCTGCCCCCTCGTTATCGAGTATGGGTATTGCACGATATAACATTATTAATAATTATTAATTGATGCTACCGTGCAATGATTGTTCGTGAAGATTCTTTTTAAAGCGAAGAAAGTATGTGCACTGAGCCAATCCCACTCCCTGAGCGACAGTAGCTGTAATCCGAAAAGAAGAAAAGATCAACATCATCGGTAACTACCGAGCCGCAGGAGTTATCCCAGTTTTCTGGGTTGCCTTCTCCTAGAGGAATATCCTGATAAAGGCTAGAGCTCCTTCACTGCCAGTGGTTTAACGGCGCGATCGGGTATCCAGCTCGATTATTTCTATGTCTCCACCCATACATATACATTTCCATACAATTATACACATGTATACATATATATAAGTATGTAACCCGGCCGATTAAGCCACTCAATATGCAAATTGGGCTGCTCAGCCGTTAATATGCATAAGGAAAGTATATACTGTCGGACGTTCAATCATCTGGCAGGAAGATATACGTTGCTGACGATAGCTCATAAGCTTGAAACTAGTACAGCGTTCCTTTGTCAGTGTTGAACAAACGAGCAACGATGGTTGCTGGACACTGTACGGCTTAATTCGGGATGTTTGTTTACAAACACACCGAGCATTATAATAAATGTTCGGTGAATCCATACGTACATATATATATATATATATGTGTGCATGTATGTATATATATATACATACTACTGTACGTCTGTATACATATATGTATATACGTGTACATACTTATATTTAAGTAACAGCCGTACTAAGAGTGGGAAATGAAATTTCGTTTCGTTTTTTCCGTTTATACACATATACATATATACATATATACATATATACATATATACATATATACATATATATATATACACATGTATATATGTATACACATATTTACACACTTTTGGGTAGCCGTTTGACTCTTATGAGTTCTTCCGCCCTTTTTACATACATTTATTAAAGATGCTATAAAATAGCCTATATAATAGGTTGAAGACCCTTAAAGACCAAAAAAAGTAGAAGAGAGTGATGTGGGGGTATCATTAACGGGGGAAAACATTTTATGTTGCCTAAGACCCAGGTCTATTAATGTATTTGGAGATGGCAAAACTTTCGATTTCAGATCCCAACAACGTCTGAGATCAATAGGATTGATCACCGGCTGATGTTCCTGAAATATCAAAACTGACGCCATAGCTAGTGCGACGCTCACACTTAGAGATGCGTACACGCACAAACCCGTTCATATATACGTACACTAAGAGACATAGTACTGGACTCTATAGTAAACAGTACCGTATAATCCTTTAAGTTTTAGAAGGCAAACAATGATCTTGACTGGATTCGAAACGCAAAGGAGCTTGACTAAATACCTTGCCGTAAACGGCTTCCTCGTTCCACCATTCTAGTACACTTGGATATAAAGTGTTTATGAACGTTATCATCTTCATCATCATCATCATCATCATCATCATCATCATCATCAAGGAGTGTCTTGGTGCACCTCGAGTTCTTTCAGAAAAAGATAGAAAAAAGAGAGAGATGGTAGGGAGTGAAAATGTGACATACATTATGAATCAACTCCAGTCCTAGACATGTACTTTATTTATCGGTCTTGAAATCATGAAAGGAGAAGTTGACTTTCTTAACATTTGAACGCAGAGTACAGAACATCGAAACTAATACCACAAAACATTCTAACTTCTAACGTCACTGGAAATTTGCTGTTTTGTGAACGTTGGAGGTACCTGCAAATTTTGAACTGGTAACATTCCAGCATTTAAACAGTAACGATAACCTGTACACCACCAAATGTTTACATTTATATCTCTGACGTCATTCGGCGGAATGCAGTAGTCACAATTTATTAATTATCTCGTTAACCAAAATGTTTCAGATTCTATAATTATTTTTCTATTTGATTTTGATGGGCGGTAATTTCTCAGAATTGATGGATCGACGGACAAAAAAGTCGCAGTATTAATACCATAAAGTACCTGTCAAATATCAAGGTCGAGATAATCCTCTATAAATAAATTTTCGTTGACCTCAGAGTTGCTGAAGCATGGAACAAACTACCTGCATCCGTCGTTAGCTGTCGGGCCACTGCATCCTTCAAAACTTGCCAACACTACAACTACACCTGATATCCCGCCTCCATACACACGCACGTATGTATCTGTGTGTATATCATGACTCATTTACTTTTAACTTTCCTGCCATTTGTACATTATTCTGTGTACTATACATGCACCTTTGATGAGTTGTAGTGCACCTGAGCACTGTACACAATCATTTCATTATTATTATTACATGAATATGCTAGATTCTTGATCACAAGAAGTATGCACTCATTCTAGCATAATTGGCTAAGTATTCCGAATACACATTGGACTACGTTAAACGTAGTAACTTTCAAACAGAAGTGTCATAATACAGGTACAATCTATCCGATAGAACTCCATAGTTTCTGTCTACCTAATTCTATACACAAACCTCGGGTTGACCGAATAACATTGTATAAAAAAAAAAACTAACAGTTTTGAAAATATTCACTTGATGGGATCAAACCAGGTGCTTCATAATACTGAAATAAACATCTTAATAACGCGGCATTCATAAACGACTGCCCTCTCACTCAAAATATAAATTTCCAACATAGATCTATGTTAAAAAAACCAACATTTTTATAAACTTTAGCAGTTACGATACATTTTTAGGTTGAATGACTTAACTTTATGTATATTCCTTAGTGTTCTAAGTTCTGAGGCTTTGATTTCAATTTTCTTTGCTTTCCATACGTCTAAAGTTGTTATAAAAGGAACACACTGCGAAAAATTCAGTTGACTGTTATTATAACATTTTCCTCGAGAAAGGGACCACTACAAACGCCTTGTCCTACTTTAAGATGCTAGGGTCTGATTTGAAGGAGATTTGGCTGCTATCTTCGAAAATTGGGTGACCTCGTAGAGGCTCCAACGTTAGCAAGTTAAATATATTGGTTTTGTGGCGTCGTGGTTATTACCTACGTCGGCATAAATGGCGGGAATATCCGTACTTCGAAGTTGGTAACGTGAAACATTCACAGATACCTTTGGTACTGAAACTGACAAAAATAAAGGATAACGCAACCATCAATGTGCTTTGCCGCTTCTTTTGTTACGTCTTTTAACACTCTGAGTTCAAATCCCGTTGAGGTCAATTTTTCCCTTTCATTCTTCCGGGAGGAGGAAGAAGTAAATAAATACTAGTCAAACAATAACGTCAGATGTTGTTATTTGAACAAATGGAAGTGCTGGTGATACGTCCTATAATTCATCATGTTATAGAAAAAAGGCGGAAGGCACTTCACTGCAAAAAGGTTTTTCATGCTAAGTGGAGCGTAGAACAAAATGTACTGCGATATTTGTTCTGACTTTCTGCACTTTGAGTTGAAATTCTAAAGAGGTCAGCTTTGTCTTTTATTCTTCCTGTGGTCGATAACATTAAGTACCAGAAAAAGGCAGGGTATTGGGGGAATTATTGCTGCCTCAAGCGAGATACCATGAGGTATTTGATCTAGTTCTTTACATTTTGGATTCTTTGGTGGTAGGCTTAATCCGTCACCTGTTTTAACAGCATCACATGTTCCTTAGACACATTTATCGGAGTTCACTCTGTAGCAAGCATTCAAGACAGGTTTTTTGATTTTAAGGATAACTGCCTCCATTTTTTTCACCAGTCTGGGAGGCCCTAAAAAATAAAAGTGCTTTGGCGCTGCCCTTTCAACTGCTGATTAAATGGTTTAAAAAGAAGTGAAATGAATGCACGTGCAAGCGTGTGCGGGAGAGAGAGAGATACAGGAGAGAAAGAAAGATAAATAAAAATAAATAAATAAAGAAAGAAAGAAAGAAAGAAAGAAAAAAAGAAAAAACGAAAGAACTTTTTTTAATGCGTTGCTTGTTGCTTTCCTCAGACAATTAACAGAGAATTTACATCGGGATATGAAATCGTTTAAAGGACTTATTATGGTGGAAGCCTTTGGCGACATTGTAGCAATCATTCATGGTTCCACCGATGTATACATACATATATTCTTTGTTTGTGTGTTGTGTCTGTCCTTGTTAGTGCTTAACGATCATCGATTCGAGTTCATCGGTGAGGTGGGGAAAATTAAACGTGATTCAAAAAGGTGCTGTCATGGCGTAATACACCCCGAGCCTACCATTACACCACAGGATTCATGCAAGTATTCACACTGACAAACACATTCACACACACACACACAAACATGCTCTTCCTTTTTTCTTTCTTTGATTCTTTCTCCCTCTCCCCTCCTCTCACAATCGTATTCACATGCATGCAAGATTTCACAGCTCTAGCATTACTCCTTCATGGTCAGCCTATGAACTTTTCAGCCCACCGTCGTATGTATATATGTATGTATGTATGTACGTATGTATGTACATACGTTTGCATGTATGTATGTATGTAAATATGTATGTATGTATGTATGTATGTATGTATGTATGTTTTTAGTCCTGCAGGATGTCCAAAGTCACCCTCCTCACCAAGATACCTTGGTGGGGTTGCCAGTTTACTCGCCAACGACCCGTCAAAACCTGTCAAAGGGCAAAGGAGTCAATGCCCATCCAAAATCACCGGGAGAGATGACCCCATAGCCTTTGTCAAGGCAGAATTCTAGGAGAAGGAAAACTCTGATATAACACCTGCAACTCTGATGGTATCCAATGATGTTGACTTGTTCTTCTTTTTGGTAAATATCATCTTGGTTAAGAGTGTGGAACTGGCTTTGTGCAGTGCCTTTGCTCACTATAAAAGCTTCACGGCACAGGCATTGCTTTATATCTGGAGATCTCTCTGCACTTGTCGTCATATGGTACCATGGGCCCAGCACTATGTGTCAATAATTGTCACAAGTGTAGTGTTTGTACCAGAGTTTTCAAGTCGCTGGCTGGACTAAAAAGTCACACTCGTTCAGCGCATCGGTAGGGGTTCTCCTACATGGATATAAAGTAGTGGCCGTACTCGAAAACGAGTTGGCAGCCACCTTGTATGTATGTATGTATGTATGTATGTATGTATGTATGTATGTATGTATGTATGTATGTATGTATGTATGTATGTATGTATTATTGAAGAAATCAAGGCTGGACGAAAGATTACGAAGTCACTAGTAACTAAAACAAAATATATAACGATGTATATGTGTGTTAATTGCTTAATTACAAAAATCACTTAACGAGATATAATATATATATATATATGTGTGTGGGGAGTGGGGCTGCGTGCGCGCGTGTGTTTGTCGTTTGTGTATGTATATGTGTGTACCTATGTATGCATCCATCGCATACATACATGTATGTTTGTAATACACTTGTCTGTAAGTATGGATTTATGCATCTATGTACGCATGTAAACATATATATGCATATGTGTGTTTGTATGCGTATGAGTGTGGATATGTGTGAATATATTTGAAGGAGACTTTGAGATCAGGGTAGGGTCTTGTTCCTGTTTTTCTCCAAAGCATTAAGAGTTAAAATAAAATGAGAAGTCTTCAACCTTCAATAGGGTACGCATGCACGTCCACATTCATTCACACACTGAGACACACACACACACACACACACACGCACACACAATCAAACACATACACACAGAAGGAACTGAATTGAACACAGTCGGTGCTTTCGATGTTCCAGTTGTTCTATCAAGCACTGAGTGCTCATGAAATTAATGTGTAAGTGGCTGAGTATTCATTCCACTGACATTTGTACCACTAACGGATTTCTTAGGGAGATTCAGCGTCATGAAGTGTATTACAAGAATGGCCCTTTGAATTACAGACACAGTCCATGATGGGCTTCTAGACAGTCTTCCTTTACCCAACTTCCCCTCACAAGATGACTTTTCAGCCCCCCATACATGCCACATAATAGGATCGAATCTGATACAAAAATGATTGCTCTGTAATTTCTTAACTAGCCATATACTCATCCACGAGATAAACATACTCATACAGATATACCCACATGCAGACATTCGCTCAATAAAAAGAAACATGTATACGATGCAGACTTCATCCATCATATGGTGCATTTAATTAATGCAATGAACTGGTCGGAGTATAACTAGGTATTTTGATGCACAGTAGATCCACACTAATCATGGTTGCCCAGCTAGAATAAGAGAGTCTGTATAGTTGATAAGCGTTGGTGTTCCTTCTTCAACAAATTAATTCGAAAACAAAATCGGATTCGTAGCGAACGGAATAACATTTTAAAATACCAGGAATTATCAGCAAATTGTCTTTTTCACCTTATGCCGTTAGAGATGTTTGGAAGATTTGAGCTGCAGACCAGAATGTTCCTATCAGTGTTAGCAGCTCACATTACCAATGTATCAGGTGACGTCCGTGGAGCTGCTTGCTTCCTTTTTCTTTAAGGCGGTGGTGCGATATTTGAGGGAAATTTGAGTAACCGCATAGAAAGTGTTTCCTTCGTTGACTCACTTCACTCCTCACTTCTAGTTAAATAGTCATGTCGGACACCCACCAGCTGTTTCTGAATTATTTAGTGTATCTTGGTGTTCTTTTATTGTATATGTTCGTTCCGTTTGATTCTATTATTATCATTCTTTATTGTTATAGCAGCTCGTGTTATTTTTTCTCAAAAATAAATAGCCTTCTCTTAACATAAATTGTTTCACACAACGAAACAATGAAAGAGTACATATTAAAGAAAAAAAATGTATATATATATATATATATATATATATATATATGATTTATTTTCTTTTGGACGTTTTGGAAGCCTCAACAATGCAGATGGGTAATTCTCCGGGTAACAGGATCCGGGAGTGAAGAGTGAGATGTAAGGGAATGTAGAATGAGATGTATAGTGTATATAGGAACGTAGCAAATAGCGTAAAAAATATAAAAAAATAATAACACGAGATAGAGTTACCTTGGGAGAGATTTAATTGTCCCTATATTTCGGATTTGCATCCATCAATGGGAGGGTTTTCACAAACAGCGAACAGCAGAGGACACTACCGTTCCTCTCTGACAGATACCCCCCCCCCTCGTAAAACCCTCCCATTGATGTATACGAATCCGAAATATAGGGACAATTAAATCTCTTCCAAGGTAACTCTATCTCGTGTTATTATTTATATTTTTATTTTTTACGCTATTTGCTACGTTCCTATATACACTATACATCTCATTCTACATTCCCTTACATCTCTCTCTTCACCACCGGATCCTGTTACCTGGAGAATTACCCATCTGCATTGTTGAGGTTTCCAAAACGACCTAAAGAAAATAAATCTTATTACTCCACAATGCTTCAAGCAAACTTCCATACTCTCTTATATATATATATATATATATATATATATATAGTTTTAATATAGAAGAGATTCTACAGGACTAGAACTGTTTCATTCATTAGAAATCATCAGGAATCTCCTGATGATTTCTAATGAATGAAACAGTTCTAGTCCTGTAGAATCTCTTCTATATTAAAACTATTATACTCTGCTATGTATTGAGTACCTTACTTACTGTGGTTACCTCCGATTCAACCCGGAATAACGTATATATATATATATATATATATATATATATATATATATATATATATATAAATATTTTGAGTTTATGTTGGTTGTATACCAACACCTCAGTATGCAGACTGGAGCATTCGACGAAGTGCGCAGGTTGGTTTGGTTACTCCGGAGTATTGTAAAATAAAGTTAAATAAAAGTCAAATGATTAAAATTTAGCTTCGTTTATTAACTGCTATATATATTTCAGTGACAGCCATCTTTGGCTGTCACCTCTTCAGGCAGTTTGAATTAGTATGGTATAGACAAGTACATATGTTGTTTAGGTGTATAATATTGTCAATACTCTGATATGCCCAGTTCCTTGTTTGGTTGTTAATTCCCTGAGGAACTGGAGTCATATCATATGACAGTTCCTCAGTGAATTAACAACCCAACAAGGAACTGGGCATATCAAAGTATTGACAATATTATACACCTAAACAACATATGAACTTGTCTATACCATACTAATTCAAACTGCCTGAAGAGGTGACAGCCAAAGATGGCTGTCACTGAAATATATATAACAGTTAATAAACGAAGCTAAATTTTAATCATTTGACTTTTATTTAACTTTATTTTATATATATATATATATATATATATATATATAACAAAGAGGGTTTTGGTGAGAACCAGGTGGACAAGAACGCACCAGAGTACTCTATACTTGGGGTAGTAGAGTGGGAAATATGAAAAGGTTCAGGACACCGGCGGCCGAGCTCCGGCCGTTTCTTCAGCTAGATCCGACTCTCTATATATAAATATGTGTGTGAGTTTGTGTGTGTGTGTGTGTGTGTATGTATGTGTGTGTGTGTGTGTGTGTGTGTGTGTGTGTGTGTGTGTGTGTGTGTGTGTATGTGTGTGTGTGTGTGTGTGTGTGTGTGTGTGTGCAAGCGCACATCTATTGTATTCCTGTTTACTTCTTAATTTAACGGTTCGAGAAATGGCGGTCAATAACATAAGTAACACATTGAAATATGTACTGGTATTAATGTAGTTGACTAAAACCACCAAAAAATGCTGCAGTATGGTCACAATCCAATGGCTAAGTCTGGTAAAAATCAGAAACATAAAAGAATAAATATTAGCAATATACATAAAATGTAATCAACCGCGTTTCCTTTGTATGATACGCTACTAGATGAACAGGAAGCGCCTTGGAAACTGTTTTCTTAAAACAATTTACACATGTTAAGGGAACAGGAACTATAAAAAAATTGTATATATATGTATGTATATATGTATGTATGTATGCGAGTATGTATATATATATATATATGTATATATATATATATATATATATATATATATATATATATATATATATATATATATATATATATATATAGAGAGAGAGAGAGAGAGAGAGAGAGAGAGAGAGAGAGAGAGAGAGAGAGAGAGAGAGAGAGAGGGGCGTAGAGGCGGGGAATATTGCTTTCCATTCAAGCTTGAAACCTTGCAAAATAAATACAAAAGTAAGTAAAGAAAGAGAGCGAAATGTGTAAGAAAGAAATATATAACTATATCTTTCAAACTCCACCATCATTTTCTCATTTTCTTAGTTCAAGTGGTCACCATTAACTTTTGACGGGGTTACAGTCAAGCTTCAAGCGTTAGAGATACGTGTTATCAGACTCCACTATAACCTTCCTGTGACCCCATACCCAGCGAACTGAAGGAACGTCACTCAAATTCGTACAAATACAGTCATATGGAGAGAGGCAGACAAACTAACAGGCAGACATCAATCTAATACGCGCGCAAAATGGCTCGACATTTAAGCATTATATCAAAGTGTAGTCACGCCAATATTATATATATGTTCTGTCACACACTGGCATACACGCACGCACACATGCAAGAATATATACATACGTACATACATACATACATACATACATACATACATGTATACATAACACATACATAAGTATGTACACACATGCATACATACATAGAAACATAAATATATACATACATACAAACATACATACACACATACACAAATATACATACATGCATACTTACATGCATATATACATACATGGTGGCTGCCAACTCGTTTTCGAGTACGGCCACTACTTTATATCCATGTAGGAGAACCCCTATCGATGCGCTGAACGAGTGTGACTTTTTAGTCCAGCCAGCGACTTGAAAACTCTGGTACAAACACTACACTTGTGACAATTATTGACACATAGTGCTGGGCCCATGGTATCATGTGACGACAAGTGCAGAGAGATCTCCAGATATAAAGCAATGCCTGTGCCGTGAAGCTTTTATAGTGAGCAAAGGCACTGCACAAAGCCAGTCCCGCTCTCTTAACCAAGATGATATTTACCAAAAAGAAGAACAAGTCAACATCATTGGATACCATCAGGGTTGCAGGTGTTATATCAGAGTTTTCCTTCTCCTAGAATTCTGCCTTGACATACATATATACATACATACATACATACATACCTACATGCATAGATACATACATACATACATGCATGCATACATACATACATACATGCATACATACATACATGCATACACACATGCATACATACATGATGATGATGATGATGGCTGAAATTCGATTTCGAGTAATGCCATCGCTTGATACATAGCCAGGGTCATCACGGACGTAGCTTTTGAGTCCTTCCAGGGACTTGCCTATGGCCAGCAATACCGTGCATCGCAAAACATGCCACATACATACATACATGATGGCTGCCCCCCTCGTTATCAAGTATAGTCATTGCACGATATACCATTATTAATAATTATTAATCAATGCTATCGTGCAATGCCAGTGCGTGAAGATCTTTTAAAAATATGAGGTAAGACTGTGCACTGGTCCAATCCCACACTTTGAGCGACAGTAGCTATAAACCGAAAAGAAGAAAAGATCAACATCGTCGGTAACTACTGAGCCGCAGGTTTTATATCGGAGTTATTCCAGTTTCCTGAGTTGCCTTCTCCTAGAAGAATGCCCTGACAAAGGCTAGGGGTCCTTCACTCCCAGTGGTTTAACCGCAGGTATCCAGCCCGATTATTTCTATGTCCCCGCGTATATACGTACACATTCATACATGTATATTATATATATATATATATATATATATATATATATATATACACACGCACACACGCGTATTTATACAAATTTACACATTTTTGGATCGCCGTCGACTCCTCCGCCCTTTGTCAGGTTTTGTGTTTTGTCCTGCAGGGTGTCCAAAATCACCCTCCTCACCAAGTAAACTGTGTGGGGTTGCCGGTTTAGTCACCGACGACCCGACCATGGGACAGGTTATACTGGGTTACACGTTACCAGTAGTACTTAAGAGTGATCCATACATACATACATACATACATACATACATACATACATACATACATACATACATACATACATACATACATACATACAAAGATCGAGGATGTAAGCCACATTGTTGCCAGCTGCGAAAGAATGTCATCTCGCTACTACCTCCCCATGAGACACGATGGGATAGCTAGAACCATCTGGAACGCACTTCGGAAAACAAAATTAACAACAAATGAGGAAGAATATATTGAGACAGATGGCACTAAGGAATACTGGTGGAACCTGAAAATAAAAACTGCCACCAAATTAAAGCACAACCGGCCTGATATTGTTGTTTAGGACCACACATTGAAAACGTGTTCTGTTGTGGAGATCAGCTGCCCACTTGATGTAAACGTTGTCAGAAAAATACAGGAGAAGGAGGACATCTACGGACCATTGATGAGGAGTTTACAAATCCAGTATCCAAGATACACCTTTAGCTTCATACCTATCATTATTGGTGCTACGGGTTATATACCAACCCGCTTGGACCAAAGTATGACTGAACTTGGATTTGCAGACAAAAAGCGCAGCTCCCTAATTCATAGTCTACAAATGGCTGCGATAGCTGGCACCTTCAAAATTTGCAAAACATTCTTGCGATTCAAGGGATGACAATTTCTTTTCTTTTACAACCTTGCCACCAGGAAGGTGGCCGGTCAAAAAAATATACTCGAAATTAAGAGAAAGAGAAAACATACATACATACATACATACATACATACATACATATACACATACACATACATAATACATACATATATACGTATATACATACTTCTTACGTATATACGGGCATATATGTGTATGTACATACGTACATGCCCGTGCGTGCATACATACATATAAACGTACTTACATTCATAATATATAAATACATACATATATACATACATACATACATACATACATAGATACATACATACATACATACATACATACATACATACATATATACATACATACTTACATATATACATACATGCATACATACACACATATATACATGCATACCTGATGGCTGCAAAGTTTGCTAAGATTACTGCAATTGCTTGTCAGATTATAGAGTTTGGTGCACTTTTAGGCTACGGCCAGCCACACGAACCTGTAACAGATCCTGAGCAAGCAGTGCCTGTGCTTTGGAGGTTTTTTCAGTGGGGACAGGCCTTGCAGTCGACCAATCCCACTCTCTGGGCATCAAGAACACTACCCCAAAGGGAGAACTGGTCAACATGCATACATACATACTTACATAAATACATACACACATGCTTACATAAATACATACATACACACATACATACGAACATATGCACTCACACATGCACTCGCGCATTAATACATAACTATAAACTTACAGTGAAAGCTCATGACTCAAATCTTTTTTTATATATATAATTCCGGAGGTTTATCTTTCCAGACATAGAAGCGATATCCCAAATTAGATGATATCGTGATATCAGTTATAACAGAAATGTATGTGTTATGAAAAAGATATACACCTTTGAATTCGAAAGAACGGAAGAAAGGTTCGCGAATATATATATATATATGTGTGTGCGTATGTGTGCATGTGTGTGCATGTGTGTGTGCGACGTATGTGTTTGTGCGAGTGTGTGAGCATATATACACACAGACACACACACATACACATACACACACACACACACACATACACACACACACACACATATATATGTATATACGTACATACGTGCGCGTGTGTGTGTGAGCGTGTATATATATATATATGTGTGTGTGTATATATATATATATATATATATACATATATATATAAATTATTAAAAAAATAATGAATAAACAAAGAAACAGTTCCTTATATTAAAAAAAATTCATTATTTTACGATCGTTTCTAGGATATATATGTGTTAGAGTTGGTATGCATATTCTATAGATCTATGTACACCGAAAGTAGTTTTTGAATGCATCTTCTCTTTTCATGATATCCGGATTACATTGAGTTCTTCATACGGATTGGACACTACCGTAAACTTTTGGTAGATTTATCTACATACATATATATATATATATATACGTACATATGCACACACACACACACACACACACACACACACACACACACACACACACACACACACACACACACACACACACACACACACACACACACACGCATATATATGAACATATTTAAAGTATTCAAAGAGATACAGAGAAATATCAAATGTATCTAAACAGCCGCATTATCTTGTCACAACGTGTGAAGTATTTGTATTAGATACATAACTGCACTAAGTATGCAGCACACATAGGTATCATATACTATCATTGACAAAGGCTATAGAACAAGATAAATGGTACTATTTCTATGCTTTTTCAGACACTGCGTTATCCATAATAATCTCTGATGTTTGTGACCCTGAAACCATCTTTGACACTTTGTATTTGCAAGATATCAAAAGAATTTCCTCTATATTATCTTCTAGAGTTCACGTATTCAAAAACTTTTTCCCTTACTCTTTTACTCTTTATGACAATTCCACCAGAATTTGCACATGTTATGTGTGTGTGTGTGGGTGTGTGGGTGTATGTATCTATGTATGTATGTATGTATGTATGTATTTATGTATGTATGTATGTATGTATGTATCTAAGTATCTATGTCTGTATCTGCGTATATATATTTACGAAGTTTACATTTATCCAAATATGTTTGTAAGAGCGTTACAGTTCACTTATGGTACGGTACTGTGCAATTACCTATATAAAGCTACAATATTCAGCTAACAAAATTATGCAATATATCGACTGTTTGCCGTATATATGCATAAGTTCCCGGGTGGGCGACTGTATTAAATTATTAAATGATACGAATCATATTTTCGACTTTCCTCTTGATTCCTATTGCTTTCAAAATAAAAAAAAATATTATTCATTAGAGATGTGTAAATTCCTGATCTACTGCTGTCATGTCATCAAACGTGTTTGGTTCGTGAAACCTTACTAGACAGCATAATAGTCGTAGACGAGTCATATATATATATATATATATATATATATACATAAGCAGAATATGTACAAATAATATTTTAGGCTGAGATCATGTCACAGCTATCTCAATAACCCTATCAGAATGTCAGATACGTGTTTCTGGATTTTTATCCGTCATCAGTGACATTCATTCAATCGGTTCAGTGACAAGAATAAGTTATAGCATGTTTTGGGCATATGAAACATAGGCTGAATATGTTCATTTGTATATAGAATGTAACCGGTTAGGATTAATTAGCAGTAGCATTAATATAGGCATCCTAGCATAACTTTCTAAATACAAACATAAGAGTATGTACTACTGTGGGAGCAAGTTACTCATTTACTGTTGCCATTTAGTTTAAAAGTAATACATAAAAAAAGAACATTTATGGTCACTGCTTTTAGATCCACGATTTCTGAATTGAAATTATAAATTGTACTGTATAGCCATAAGTACTGGTGCACTTGGTTATGTCGCTAAGTTGTAGGGTAGAAATTTGGTCCATCCGAAGCAGGAGTCCAACTTGTAATATTATCAAATGAAAATATGCAAGATAATTCTGGAATTCAAGATGTAACTACAATTTTGTTTGTTATCTAAATTTCAAATGTTGGAGTTTTTGTTTCTTTCTTAGACACCAACTCCTTCTTTACATGAATAATTCAGTGATTCAAGGAAGAGAAAGTAGATTCATTTATACACATAAGGGTGTAAATACGTGTTCCTAAGTGAGTTTAGATATTTGAATACACGCTCTTAGTCTCTATTTCGAAGTTCCTTTGCAACTAAATTAGAACAAATCGCAAACAAAGCTCCTTTGTTAGAGTTTAAGGTATATGTGTTAGTATGTATATGTGTATCTAGGTGGGATAGATACGTGTATATCTCTTATCAGTAAATTAAAACAATTTCTTTTAAACATCTACAGATTCCGGTGATCCTGCTGTGCCAATTTCTTCTGAGAGTATGAATCAATCTGTTTTATTCTTTCTTAGAGGACGAAAATAATACCATTCCTATAACCTGTGAAATTTTTGAAAGCCATGTGATTGGTGAAATGGTGAATTTGAAAGAAAATCAGTATTTATCTTGTGTGGGGATAGATATATTTTCCATAGTTATTCCCTTAAACTGCTTTCTGTGCGTACAAATAAATAAATAAATAAAAATATATATATACGTATGAATTATTTACTAAAACCTGAGTATGCACGTATGTATACAAACAGAATATCTATTATGTTTATATTCATTTTGTTCTTAGCAAGATAAGAGATAATTTCTGGGTGATAAAATTTTCTTTGTTGGATAGTGTAAATTGTAAGCTGGCATCATGAAAAAATAAAGTATTCGTACATTCTTCTATGATTTGCATTCTTCGAATATTTAAAATTTTCGTGAAATTAGACGTCGAAAATGCAAATAAACTGATTACATTCTTAATAAAACTCTTAAGATCACATAGGATTGGCAGAATCTTTATGAAGTAAATGTTTTGCAGCATCTAGTTATGGTTATTTGCAGTCTGAGTTTCAAATATCACCGTAGCCAACAGAACATTTCATAGGACCAATGAAATACAATCTAAGATTTATTCGACATCCCATCCCCAAAATATATTGCTGGATTTGTGCCTAAAGTAGGCCCCATTTTTAGCGAAACTCATGATTACCGTATTACTGCTTAGCAGTTTGTCCCTATTTTTAATAAGCTCATAAAACTATCGTTTGCCAAACTGACATTCACTTTGTAATACATTTTAGATGTGCTGTGTATCTTTGTTTGTAAAAGAACTTACAAGAAGGAGTAGAGTAGAGTTTCAACCAAATTTTATTGAATTTTGAATAATCTAATGAAGCGAATTAAGATTGCGTTTTAGCGAAACAAGTCATATATGAAAACGGTGTTAAGATTTGGATGATTGGCACTATCTTTGATATTTTCTCAATAGTCTTCACTCACATAAAAACAATATATATATGAAAAGAAATCGAAGTATCCGTTATATGTAGGCTAATGCTAATTCACGATGGTGTAAAGAGGATAAGTGTAACAAACTACGCTGTGTGAGATAGTGTATTGTGGATGATGTAATAAATCCATCGTTCGTAGGCGATTGCATATCAACTCAGGTACTTATTCTTTCAAGTTTGGTGCTTATTTTATCGGTCTTTCGTTGTCAAACGGCTAAGTTACGAGACATGAAATGATACACAAACACACACACGTACACAGACACAGAAACATACACACGCATATCCATATATATATATATATATATATATACGAGGTGGGTCAGAAAAGTTCCAGGACTAATGTCACAAAAGATTTATTTCAAACCCAAATTTCACACTAAGTGTTTTCTCCTTCAAATTAATCCTGGAGTCTAATGCACCTTTCCATCCTTTTCTGCCACGCTTGCATGCACTCCTGGAAGGATTCTTCCGGGATCCTCCGCAGTTCCGTCGTCACGGCCTTTTTGATGTCGTCCACGTCTTCAAAACGGGCCCCCTCCGGGTCGTACTCGAAGATCCATGACTCAACGGCGATGACTGTCCCTAGCAAGTCTGGTTCGGTTTCAAGACGGTCGAGGATGTCCTGGCACACTTGCATGCGTCGACCCTCCTGAGCATGGTTCAGCAGTTTTATCACCATCTTCGCGCAGACTTTCTGCATGTCCAAATATTCAGTGAGAATCTTCCAGACTCTATCCCGATTCATGCCCAGCCCATTTGCCATCAGTCGAAGTCAGCCGACGATCGCTACGCACCATCTGCCTGACGCGTTCAACGTTGACCTCAGTCTTGGTTGTTGAGAGCCTTCCGCTCCTGGGGTCATCTTCCACGTCCTCGCGTCTTTCTTTAAACCTCTTGCACCACTCAAAAACATGTGAGCGTGACATTGTCTCATTTCAATACACTTGCTGCAGCAATCCCAGTGCTTCTGGCGGAGTTTTCCCCAACTGTACCAGAAACTTCAAGTTTGTTCGTTGCTCTGTGCTCATTGCTTGACGACCAGAAACAGAGGACATGTATGTAAAATTATGAAGAAAAGGGTTCGATCGATGCAGAGAGCTAATATTACAGTTACATACTCCAGGGGGATTACTTTGAATGAGAAAACTCTTAGTGTGAAGTTTGGGTTTGAAATAAATCTTTTGTGGCATCAGTCCTGGAACTTTTCTGACACACCTCATATATATATATATATAGGTGATTATAGTGTAGTCCTCTTTGGTAAGGTGAGATAAGCTCTATACACAGTAAGATCCTCGGCTCACCAGGAGTTTAAAAGAGAATAATGTCATCGATAGTTAAATGTTTTGTTGTTCAGGACATTTCAGGAGCAGAACATTAATATTCAATATGACAAAAAACCGAGGTGAACAACTTAAATCCATTCTTTACTTCCTGCATCCGTTCCAACTTTAACTGTCGTTGACTTATTCGTCTGCTTTAAACTCGTGATGACCCGAGGACTTTACTGTGCATAGAACTTCTCTTAACTTACGAAAATATTGAAATTGACGTAGAAATTAAAGAATGAATTTAAGTGGTTAACCTTGGTCTTTTGTCATATATATATATATATATATATATATACGACGGGCTTCCGTCTACAAAATTTCATTTACAAGGCATAGTTTCAACCGAACTTATAGTAGAGAATACTTTCTCATAGTGCTACGGTATTGGACTGAACACGAAACCACTTGCATTTAAAGTGAACTTAAAGACGCAGTTATATGTGTGCGTATGTGTGCGTACTTGTGTGTACCTATCCCGGAGTAAAACACGGCATCGATTTGCTCCAATTACACTATAGAAATAACTTAGCTATTTGATAAATGGAGAGAATAAGATAAGGGCTGCACTGTGATAAGCACTGGTGGATAGGATCGACTAAAGACCTTTGAAATGCGATACCATAGCATGGAATTCGCCTCCGTCTGTTCAGACATTACCATTGAAGTGACTGAGCATTCCACAGACAGGTTTAGCCTTAATTTAATTTTCTCAGGAGGACAATGTGTGGCAAGAGTGGCCCTTTGAGATACCGGTAGTCCATCAGACGGGCTTCCAAATAGTTTCAGTCACCACGAATAGGTCGACGAGAGGCTATGTTAAATGGCACTCGCTCAAGATGTCACACAGTCGAATCGGACTCGAGACCTAATCATTGCGACGCGAACTGTTGCGTTCACAGCTGCGTTAGCATAGTTGCAGTCGAATGACTGAAAAGAGTAAATGTTTAAAAGAAAATATTTTCATTTGAGATGTTACCAAAGAAAATCTAATCGCAAATACTTAATCAACACGCAATGGATCTGATGTTACGTCGATGCCAGGAAGACTTGAACTTATAGTGTAAGGAGACTAAACAAATTGCTGTAAAGCATTCATTCTTGTACTCTACTGATTCCACTTCTGTCTGACACTTCAACCCTTGAAGGCAACAGAAATAACACAGAGAAGGTTCATGTTTCTGCGATTGTAAGTAGAAACCAATCTAGAAAGATTAACATCAGGATTAGTGTGATATTTGGCTTATCACATATTACCTACGTGTATACAAGTGTCTACATTGTGTGAGAACATATTGATATGATTCAGTTCATTCACACATCGTAGTAGCAGTCAAATAAAATGTAAAGTCCGATGTGCATTAACATTAAGAAAGCAAAACTGTAATAACTTAATTGTTGGTGCGTTTGTCTATGTGTGTATAATTACATCATGCACGCATACAGACGCGCATGCGCACCCACCCACCCAATCTCGGCTCATATTGGAAATTTTAAGATAAATTTAATGTGTAAAGTTTTAAATACATGTGAAGAACATTCTGTTATTCTCTTTCTATACAGGGAAATGTAAGATATTACAAATACGTTTCACAGTGAATTAGCTCTTCATCAGGAGCCAATCAACATTATTATTCCGTTCATAAAGTAAGACATATCCAGTCGCTATTTATATCAAGTTGACAATAGGACTCAACTAAAATGGCTAATCTATTGTTCATTATATATATATATATATATATATATATATATATATATATATATATATATATATATATATATAAACGGAAAAAATGAAACGAAATTTCATTTCTCAGTCTTAGAATGGCTGTTACTTAAATATAAGTATGTATACGTACATATATATATGTATACAGACGTACAGTAGTATGTATATATACATACATGCACACATATATATATATGTACGTATGGATTCACCGAACATTTATTATAATGCTTGGTGTGTTTGTAAATAAACATCCCGAATTAAGCCGTACAGTGTCTAGCAACCATCGTTGTTCGTTTGTTCAACACTGACAAAGGAACGCTGTACTAGTTTCAAGCTTATTAGTTATCGTCAGCAACGTATACCTTCCTGTCAGATGATTGAACGTCTGAAAGTATATACTTTCCTTATGCATATTAACGGCTGAGCAGTTAATGGCACAAGGCCAGCAATTATCCCAGTGCATTACTGGTACTTTATTTTATCGACCCCGTAAGGATGAAAGGCAAAGTCAACCTCGGCGGGATTTGAACTCAGATCGTTAAGGGACGTAACTATGCTGGAAAGCATGGGGTCCGACCCTCTACCGATACTGCCAATCCACTGCCTTAATAATAACAATAATAATAATTATAATAATAAGGACGATTCATTATGTCTTCATTACTCAATAAACATAACAAATCGCCATGTTTTGACGCATAGAGTTACAACACTTGCCATTCTGAGTTCAAATCACGCCTAGATTAACTTTGCCTTTCATCCTTACGGGGTCGATAAAATAAAGTACCAGTTATGCACTGGGTAGTTGGTGGCTTTGTACCAAAATTAGAAACAGTTATTACGCTCTGCTTCGTTCTACACCTCTATACTTACTGGAAACTACGCATCGAGTGCTCACTCTGTTGAACCTACAGTAACTGGACATTACAATCCCTATATATATATATATATATATATATATATTAATTCAAAATATTAACAAAATAGATATTCTTGTGATCAAGTATATTTTATTATACATATTTCAGAGGTACTCAGTTAAGTTCAACAGTATGTCCTCATCAGATAAAATAAGATGATGCATGACATACCCTGACATAGTAGATGGTTAAGATTCAGTCATGGTAGTGATTAACATATGACAAGACACAATATTTATACCCTAATATTGAGAACATGGGATAACTTAATACAAACAATAGAGATGGTGCGTGTAATACAGCTTAAAAAAAATACATGGCATCAATATAACAGTTAAAATTTTTTTAAAAGACTACTGAAGAAAGAGGAGAGAAAGGCAAGCATAGAGGAAGAAACAGCTGATGTGATAATATATTTAGTAGGTGGCTCGAAAAAACAAATGAAAGATGATTAAAGAGAGAGAGAGAGACAAAGGGGAGTAATTTATGTTCAAGTTTATAGACAATTTTCCATATATGCAATATATATCCAAATTAATATAGTTGGCCGTTAATATTCAAAATATTTAATTTAAGTTATTTCAGAGTAATGAATAATATTTTAGGTTTTAAAAGTTAATAGGTATTTATATTAATATTATAATTATACTATCAAGTTTAATTTCTAAAATTCAAATTTTATGAAAACAAATTTAAAGGATTAACGAAACACAAGAATGAAAAAATATATAATGCTTTTATACCCTCACGAAGGTAATCTTTACCAAAATTATTTATAATATTGACAACAATTTATATAATATAATTTATAAAATAATTATAGTTATAATTATTAAAGAATTTATGGTTAAATAGTTTGAGATACGAAATAAATATACAAATAAAAGATAATGAATTGTTTGCGAAGCATAAAGGTGCCCAATATTAAAAATATATATAAAAATATATTATAAATGTAATAGGGTTTTAATACAGTAGACAAAAGATACATCTAAAATATTTTAGCGAATGTGATAGAAAGAGGAGCTAAAAACTTGAAAAGGCACGAAGGTAATCTAAATTTAATTAAAATAAATTAAATTAAATTAAATTATATTATATTATGTAAAAATCATTATATAAATTCGAACTTCCAGGGAATATCAAACACTTATAAAAATATAGAGTCATTTGAGTGTCTAAATTATTTATAAATGTAACTACGAGTATGTTATTACACTAGATAAAGATATTTGTACAACTATATAGAGATATTATTATAGGTATTAATAAAACGGTTAACATTTAATTAATAAATAATTATAATCATTATTAGTAATGCTATAGAGAGTCGGACACCATGCTTTCCAGCATAGTTACGTCCCTTTACAGTCTGAGTTCAAATCCCGCCGAGGTTTACTTTGCCTTTCATCCTTACGGGGTCGATAAAATAAAGTACCAGTAATACACTGGATAATTGCTGGCCTTGTGCCTAAAGTAGAAACAATTATTAGTAATGCTATAATTGTAGTTTTACCTCAAGTTCAGTGGAGATAGAGACCAATATCTGTCGAATATTACGGTTTGTTATATTTATACCTAGATATATATAAAGAATAAATAAATGCGAATCTAACTTTCTCAAAATGAGTAAAATATGTAAAATATGCAAACGCATGAATGATCTACAGTTCAATTATAATTAGTAAATTTACAAGTTAAATATCCAAATTATATATTTAAAACAGAGACAGATAAATAAAGATCTGAATCAAAATTATAAATATCTAAAAAAATCATAAGGTATGCATATTTATCAAGTAAACACGTTGTAACATTAATTCTACCATAAATGATTAGAAGATAAAGCATTATTAAAGTGTTATAAACCGTTATGTCTTTTTAGGCCCAACAGTTGATAAGAGACGTCAAAAAGTAAGGCCGGATTGTTTAGTGTTTTTTCCTGACTTTTTGCGAGGCTTGGAATGTAGACAAAGCTTTATGAAGGCAGTTTGAGAATAATTCACTATTTTTGTTAATTAAGTTTTCATAATTAGTAATTATTAATAGGGTCTCCTTTGTGCAGAGGTTGCAGTGGGTTGATATAGATGAGTTCGTATATATTTTACTATTACAAAGCTTCGTCCAAAAGATCGAGTATTTTAAACTTTTGTCTTTTAATGACCATATAAGTTGTGATAAAGAAGTCGAAGACTTCCTATTAAAATTCGAAAATGAGCATTTGTGATTCGCAAATCTCGATTTAAATGTCGAAGAAGTTTCTCCTATGTAGTTTTATGTGTTGTTATTTGTTTTTACGGTGCATTTATACACCAGATTTCTATCCAGACAATTATTTTGCAGAGGGCAATCTGGTTTATTTCTACAATTACATTTCAATTTATTATTATTTATATTAACACTATTATTAATAGCATTATGTTGATTTTGGTTTAGAATTATACTATTTAGTTTAGCGATGTTTTGGGCCATATTCATAGTTGTAGAATAAGACATTTTAATTGTGTGTCTATGAAATATGGAGTGGTATTTATGTTGACTAGGGAAGGAACTATCTAAAGCTTTAAAAAATAGATTAGCTATTGGTGTCCTTACTGCTACAGAAGCAGGGGGGGGGGGGCATATAACTGATTTAGTTCTGGTTCTTTTCCCCGATTTATTCACAGTACAGGTGTTTGAATTATAATTATTATAATTTTTAGAATGTCGTTTATATATGCCATTATTTTTATCAGGATTAAGACTCGGATTATTATTGTCTATATATTCTATATTATTTTTATAACCTCCAAGGGCGGTGGATTGGCAGTATCGGTAGAGAGTCGGACGCCATGCTTTCCAGCATAGTTACGTCCCTTTACGATCTGAGTTCAAATCCCGTCGAGGTTGACTTTACCTTTCATCCTTACGGGGTCGATAAAATAAAGTACAGTAATGCACTGGGTAATTGCTGGCCTTGTGCCCCCAAAAAGTAGAAACAATTATTTTTATAACCTGCCTTTCTTAGCGCATCATTATAATATCCTGCTTTATCATCAAATATTGATTTATTGGCAGATATTCTAGTTATGCCTTTTTGTACACTATTTACAATAGCGTTTTTCACAGATTTAGGGTGATTAGAGTAATAACTAACGTAATTTAAGTTTTCATTGGGCTTATGGAAAGGGTAATAAAAACCAGAGTTTAAGTTAAGGGTAACATCAAGGAAATTAACTATTTTGGTACCACTTTCTACCTCTAGTTTAAGGTCGTAATTTTTAAAGAATTCAATTATATTTGTCTTTACCCTATTTAGTTCTATATTGTTGTGTTTGACAACCGTAAATAAAATATCGTCCCTATATAAACCACCGGTAATCTCCGGCAGTTTTCTATTTATCATATTTAAGATGAAAATCCCCAGAAGATCCGTGACTTGTGCTGGGTCAGATGATCCCATGATAATGTCGAAGTTTCTATTTCTATCTGAGCGGGTCCAGTACTCATTGTTGAAGTTAGAGTTCTTCTAGCAGTTAATATGATATAAATTTCAACCGTAATTAGATCTGTATGTTTGTAAGCGTATGATAAAGCCTTATTTAGTAGGTTAGGCGTAATGGAAGAGTAATAGCTTGTTATGTCCATCTGGATGAATTTATGGTTTTTCTTATCATCTATATTTCTATACCATTCAATCACTTCAAATGAAGTGATTGAATGGTATAAATTAAACCTCAATTTCAAAATAGGTAGAATTCTATTAATAATATTTTTACTGATTACTCCAATATCCGATTTGGATGGAGCAATCAGTCTAACTGGCAGGTCTTCCTCAAAGTTTCTTTTGTGATCTTTAAAATTGATTCTCGGCTGTCTAGGCATAAGAGGCTCGGTTCTTCCTTCAATTCCTAACTTTGCAATTAATTTATATGCATCATTATTGATGTCTGTAAGATCTTCAGCCGGGGCTTTTTTATAATTTTTCCTTACTTCTTTTAAAATCAAATCATTATATTCTTCTTTATTTATCCCATATAAATTATTTGTTTTGTCCGATTTTACCAATATTTTATTAACTTTATTAATTTCCGAGACTTTTTCTTTTAAAGTTCTAAGGTATTGGTGACCTATATATGGGTTTTTCCTGAATTTAATTTTCTTAAGTATACTGAGCATTTCAGTTTCAAAATCCTCCAGGAGTTTGTTGTATGGAGGATTCTTTCTGGATTTAAATAAAGTTTCGAAATAATTGCTGTTGGGTTTTCTTTTAGCTTCTTTATTATCGAAATGAAATGCTCACCATCTCACTCTTCTTATAAAAGAGTTTGTTTGTTCAATAATTTTCCTCATGTATTCCTCACTAGATGGTATAGGTATATCCTTGAGGGATGTCGTGGAGGTTAAGAATTCCATAATTTATTAAATATGCAATCTATTGTAGATAAAAGCGGTCAACCTGATGGGAGCTATATATATTTAAAAGTTAAACAAGGTTCAATGAATACATGAAAGAATATATATTTTTATATATATATATATATATATATATATATATATATATATATATATATATATATATATTGGTAAACGGAATAGAAAATGCTGACAAATTGTTCACAGTTGAAAAATGGTTTAATTAGGAATAAATATATATATATATATATATATATATATATACATATATATATATATATATATATATCCCTTATACATTGTTTCTCTATGTTTTAGGGCAGCCGAGTGTGATTTGAGGCATTTTACCTGCTATTGGAAACATGTCAAACCACCACGTAGGCTCCCTCGTTCGATCGTTTTACTGCTATTTCTTTTTAGCTACAGAAACCCCATTCTTTCTTTCCTTCTTTCTCCTGTCTGTTTCTATATAATGTAGAGTCTCTTATAGTCGCTGGAGCGTTGGATACGTTTTTGTGATGCCTGCATTATGAGTTCAAATCCTGTCGATGTTGATAAACAAAGAACCAGTCCAGTATTGGTGCAGTCCTTCTGGTTTCAGATGTCCCATCTTGGATGTTCCACTAAATCGAAGGAGAGAGAATCGGTGTCTGCTCCTGATTTCATTGGTACCTAAAATCCTTAGCGAAAGCGTCGTATATACTACCAACTCATACTCGATTGCGAGTGGCGGCAGTAGGTTTTGTTACAGTCTCAATAAAATTATTAACATTTATTTTATAAAGTCTTGAAATCAGAATTGTGAGGCACTAAACAAAACATCATAAAGTAAAGAGTGCCTCAACGAGGGTAGGCTGAAAAGCTCATAGGCTGACTATGAAGGAGTGATGTTAGAGCTGTGAAAGCTTGCATGCATTAATTTCATCTCTTATTAATAACAGCATTCTTTCTTTCTGGGGACTGCGTTAAACAAATAAACCTCATTTGGTCATTCCATGAGAGTATCTTGGTCAGCCTATGAACTTTTCAATCGACCCTTGTCGACCCTCTATAGCACCTTTGACGTTATTACATTACTATTACTTCACAGTTTTTAAAGAATTGCTCTATTTCTAGTATGGACCGATTAGAAGGAGAAAAACAACCATATTAAATTCAACACTGTACAACGTAATGCATTTAATAATTGTTATGTCTATTTTAACTTCGTTGTAAATGCGTGCTGATTTAGTGTTAAACAATAACAACATATGCACACACGCATATATATTATATATATATATATATATATATATATATATATATATATATATATATATATATATATATATACCCCCACTCTCAAGAGCGTGAAACTATAAACCTTTGTTTGTACTGCCTCTCTGTTTTCGTTCCCGTTCCAATTTTCACTATATATATATATATATATATATATATATATATATATATATATATATATATATATATATATATATAGGATCGATCGACTTTCGTCAAATCGGACCGAGGAAGCAATGTTTCCGTTGGTCTTTCCAGTTGCTAATACTATCTATCGGTCGCAACTCCAGGTAGGAGCAACGTGAAATAAAGTGTCTTGCTCAAGGACATAACGCATCGCCCGGTCCAGGAATCGAACTCACAACCTCAACATTGTGAATTGGATTCACAATGTTGAGGTTGTGAGTTCGATTCCTGGACCGGGCGATATATATATATATATATATAGAGAGAGAGAGAGAGAGAGAGAGAGAATAAGGAAAACCGAAGTAGTTTCAGATGTTCAAGTCTTTTAATAATAATGCTGTGATATATATTTCAATGGCGACAGTGACCACACTGTTCTGTGTGCCAGTGTCCCGACATCGTCAGACAGCTTGTTACATAACAAGGTTATGTTTCCGAGGCAATCCAAATTGAAACGACATGGGAACGGAGGAAGTGTGTGCTTTTGGTTTCTTCACCCGTTCCCTTGTGAGCACCAATTCACCCCCACCGGTCTGCCCGATGTCGCGACACTGGCACACAGAACAATGTGCCAGTGTCGCCATTGAAATATATATCACAGCATTATTATTAAATCCTTACGAGGTCGATAAAATAAAGTACCAGTAATACACTGGGTAATTTGCTGGCCTTGTGCCAAAAGTAAAAACAATTATTATTAAAAGACTTGAACATCTGAAACTACTTCGCTTTTCCTTATTCGATATTTACTCCGTCACTCCTTTGTGGAATAAGTACGTTGAGTGCTTGAATTGAATTGCATCAATATTTACCCCCCAAAAAAGAATATATATATATATATATATATATATATAGGAAAAAGTATGACCCCGACGGCAGAGCTCAAGCCGTTTCGACGGCTATTTCTGGAAATAGCCGTCGAAACGGCTTGAGCTCTGCCGTCGGGGTCATACTTTTTCCTGTTATAAACTCTACTGCCCTAAGTATTGAGTACTCTGGTGCGTTATGGCCCATCTGGTTCCTTACCACAACTCCTTCGTTATATATATATATATATATATATATATATATATATATATATATATATATATATATATATATATATATATATATATATATGCGTGTGCGCATATGTTGCTATTGTTTAACACTAAATCAGCACGCATTTACAACGAAGTTAAAATAGACATAACAGTATTATATATGTGTGTGTGTGTGTGTGTGTGTTTACATATATATTCATATATAGACATACATATATATACATACACACACGTATATTATGGTGTGTGTGTGTGTGTGTACTTACAACTAATTAAATACTGCATCTGTTTTCTCATTTGGAATCAACGATCTTAATATAAAAATTTAGTAACGTAAGTATATTGGAGGATTTCGAGCCATTTAACTTATGCCGTAATATTTTATCCCCCCAACATAACTGATAGTTCACGGTATGGATGTTTAACTTGACATTGAGGAATTTAAGAATTCAAGTTGCATATATCGTACAGTAAATGTTAATTTGTTAAGTAATTTTAAGACGTTAAAGCTTTGAAACAGTTATAGGTTACTCGATACATAACACCTTTTGTATCTTCTTTTCAAATCGTCCTGGAGAATAGGAAGCGTTTTTGTTTTTGTTCTTCTTCTTGATTAGGCCAGTCAGCTGTGACCGGACAGGCCTATGATCAAATGTATCTCAGTCGTAATTACTCTGCATTTTAAAGAAATACAGTATTTGATGTCTCTTTTCCTTTTTTATAATGGTAGAGTATGAGAGATATAATTGAGTCAATTGACCATGGAGAAGGCTCTCTCGTTACTATAGAAAACGGTCGGGCGTGCGCAAGCATATATATGTATATAAAAAAAATTCGTTTTCTAATATAAAAACTAGAAATATATAGGTGAAAGAGTTATATCAGCTCAAAACACGATAATTTATTACAATAAACTGTACACACAGCTACATAAAATTTGTTTTTAAATATATGCAATCCTAATGTGCAAGCTTATCCACACGTAGAGTAATATATATACATATATATATATATATATATATATATATATATATATATATATATATATATGTATATATACATTTTTTCTAATCATATGCTTGGTTGTCACCGATCTGTTCAGCTCGTTCGACAGCCAGTATATCAGTAGAAACCTGCATCTCCTATGCATTTTATCTGACGAGTACATGTTTTGAATTATGTTATACATAAGCCTTGTATCTTGGAAATATATATAATAAAATAAATAGAGATGATTTGAAGTACCTATCTTTTGTTTATTATTATTGGCAGTATCGGTAGAGAGTCGGACATAATGCTTTGAAGCATAGAGTTACGTCCCTTTATGATCTGAGTTCAAATCCCGCCGAGGTTAACTTTGCCTTTCATCCTTACGGGGTCGATAAAATAAAGTACCAGTAATAAACTGGGGTAATTGCTGGCCTTGTGCCAAAAATAGAAACAATTATTATTATTACGATATATATATATATATATATATATATATATATATATATATATATGTGTGAGAGACGTAAAATAAGAAAATTATAAAATTAACTTACTTACTAAAATATCACTTCCTACTAATTTGTTTCTGGAATGGAGTAAATATATTTTCCGAAGAAGATACTGAGAAGCATTCCGTCGTCAGGGAAGTCTATTCTCAGCTAAGTTTCCAGGCAAAGCGAGGACTCTGGAAACTTATTAAAAAATAATTCAGTGGATAGGAAATAGCAAAGCGTGGAGTGAATTCCTAGCCATTGAGAAAATCACTGCCTCTGCGTCTGTGGGAAATTCAAAAAGAATCAATCACGTGACATCGAGGTCAATCAGTGGAAAGTGGTTTGCTAATAAGACAGCGGCCTGCCTACTACCATAGCAGCAGTCATGGCCAATATTGCTCGACAAATAATTTGGAGATAATTATAAAGAATTAATATCTAGTAACATATATATACATACAGATGCATATCAATGCTAGCAAATATATAGGTTTTGTCTTATTAACATTGTGGTTCAATGCATGGGGTTGCAGAACAATAATATGAGAGACGTAAAATAAGAAAATTATAAAATTAACTTACTTACTAAAATATCACTTCCTACTAATTAGTTTCTGGAATGGAGTAAATATATTTTCCGAAATACGCCTCTGCGTCTGTGGCAAATTCAAAAAGAATTTGCCACAGACGCAGAGGCAGTGATTTTCTCAATGGCTAGGAATTCAGTCCACGCTTTGCTATTTCCTATCCACTGAATTATTTTTTAATAAGTTTCCAGAGTCCTCGCTTTGCCTGGAAACTTAGCTGAGAATAGACTTCCCTGACGACGGAATGTTTCTCCATATCTTCTTCGGAAAATATATTTACTCCATTCCAGAAACTAATTAGTAGGAAGTGATATTTTAGTAAGTAAGTTAATTTTATAATTTTCTTATTTTACGTCTCTCATATTATTGTTCTGCAACCCCATGCATTGAACCACAATGTTAATAAGACAAAACCTATATATTTGCTAGCATTGATATGCATCTGTATGTATATATATGTTACTAGATATTAATTCTTTATATATATATATATATATATATATATATATATATATATATATATATATATATATATATATATATATATATATATATATATATATAGTGAAAGAATGAAGAATAACATGGTCGGCTGTACAATAAGAGGCTTTATTTCAAGTATTAACAATTGTTTCATTGATCAGATGTGTCTAAAGGCCGCTAATCGCTTGAAGTTGCGTCACTCGACCTTCAATACAGTATTTACCTCTGATCAAATCCTCCGAATATATATATATATATATATATATATATATATATATATATATATATATATATATATATATATATATATATATATATATATATATATGCATATGTGAACACTTAGCTGCAACACGTAGATGCAAGTGTTACACTCTTATTATATATGACGCTTAGCTTTTGTTTTTTTTTAATGTGTTTTGATTTCTTTCTTTTTTTGCTCTTCAAAAAGGGGTTATTATTATTTTTATAAGGAGATTTTGTCTATTACCTGCTTCGATAGTCTCAGTTGATTGGAGTATTACAACTCCCTACAATACATCTGTGGAACCCTATCGCGTTTCCTTGTACTGAACCTCGAGTATCTATGTTTCAATTATTATTCGTGTGTAAACCAGAAAAGTGTGATGACATAGTCTCTAATACAGCGAATTCTAACTAATTATATTACTATAAGAGAATATGAGGGCGGTTGATTGGAAGTATCGGTAGAGAGTCTGACACCATGCTTTGCAGCATAGAGGTTACGGCCCTTTATAATATGAGTTCAAATCCCGCCGAGGTTAAATTTGCCTTTCATCCTTACGGGGTCGATAAAATAAAGTACAAGTCACGCACTGGGGTCGATTTAATCGACTTTCCCCTTCCCCCAAAATCGCTTGCCTTGTGCCTATATAAGAAACCATTTCTATAAGAGAAAAGGAACTAAAGAATCTGAAATGTATTTTGCGCCTAACGAACCTGAACTGAAATAGCTGTTAATTTTAATGGCACGACAGCCCTACTTAAGCTATAAATATCATGCATAATGTAATGCGTAACTGTAATGGATATGGGTATCATGTTAATAGCTCGTGCGTCGAATCCGTTGTAAGATTTGAGTTGTATTTCACAGTCAAGTACTTAAACCTTGTAAACGATTTCATGCCAAATTCATAAATTAATATTCAGCATTATACAGATTTACAGACTAGCATGTGGTAACAAAAATATTAAGAGAAAAAAATCAAAACATTTTTATTATCATAAAATTTCATTGACATAACAAACGTTTTAAAGACATTAATTCCATTGTTGATGTCTCTATTTCACTTTAATTTTCTTATTTACTTTGTAATCAATGCAGCCTTAAAATTCCTCCTGTTGTATATTTATGACTTATTTGCGGGTGAAATTCCCCATAAAAGAGGCATATTCAGAATTGAAGGGAAAATGTATTTTGTTTACTATTGATGAATAATATACTTTTTAGTTTCTATTGAATTGTACTCTATGTAAATTAAAAAGTTAAACAAGAACCAAATAATATAGAATACAATGAGATTAAAACGCCAAGACGAATAAGTAAAAAAAAACGAATTCGATTGATTTTAAATCTTCATTGTCTTAAAAAAATATTGCATCGAAAATCATCGAGACGAAGCGAAAATGATTTGAAATTCATAGAAATAATTTGAAAACTCAAACACAAGGATCAGCTGTTAAACAGCCAAATGCCGTCAATGACAGCGTGCAAGTCGGGTAAAAATCCGCCTAAGGTCAGGAAAGCAAAGTGGTGAGGTGTTTGGCAGGTAGATGGAACACAGTGTGTTGGCAGGTAGGAGTGATGAGTAAAGAAGAAAGAAAGACACATGGAGATTAGGGTTACAATAAGAATCCCTATTTGTCTTCCTTTCTTTATTACTCATCACTCCTACGTGCCAACAACCTCTCCTCTCAATCATTTCTATGTTTCATCTACCTGTCACCTACCTCACAACTTTACTTTTCTCTTTATGGACTACTGACCACTGATTTCTGTCCCTAGGTGTATTTTTACCCGACTTACATGCAGTTATTGACAGCATATCACTGTTTTAACAGCTCTTTGCGTTCAAGTTTTCAAAGTTTCCTATGAATTCCATTGTCTTTATTTCTCATCATTGATTATCACGTTCGAATCATATTTTATTGTTGTTATTACTGTGGATTTACAGTATCGGTAGAGGGGCGGACGCCATGCTTTGCAGCATGGGGTTACGACCCTTTGCGGTCTGAGTTCACATCCCGACGAGGTTAACTTTGCCTTTCATCCTTACAGAGTCGATAAAATAAAGCACCAGTAATGTACTGTATTTGATTTAATAGACTCCCCCCACAACATTGTCGACTTTGTCCCTAAATCAGAAACCATTATTAGCGGGAAACTATCCATCTTATTTCATTAAGGTAATTTCTCGGCAGGCTTTTCATTTTTATTGATATAAGGTAGAAATAGTAGTCTTTTCTACCGATATCTATCAGTAGATTATTTTCTTAACTGAAACTATAATAGAGTGGAGGATAACAAGTGGATATTTATGCTTTAACAATCACATCAGTGACGTAAGGTAACTAAAAATAGCTACACTATGGAATTGAGTGGAAAGAGTCCACTTGGAATACTAACTTCTATTCTCTGTTGAATAAGTAATAGCCAGAATAGTCAGAATTTCTACTCCGCATTCTGTGAATTCTTTTCTTGTTCAAATATTAACTCTACGTAATAAATTTCAATTCGTATTAGGTGAGCGATTACGGATATTAGTTCGGTGCTGTATGTTTTTTAGTAGAAGTCAGACCGTCTAACTTACATTTCATCTTCTATTTGATAAACTAAATACTTGTGTTACACTAGGGCGAACTTCATATTGTATTTGCAATAACATTAGTTCAAGAAGACAACAATTTTGTCTGCAACATTCACTTTGTGTAATCTCAATTCAACTGTTGAGCAATAGATACTAATATCACTTTACTTCACTTACAATGCTAATGTGGAAATGCGTAATTGTCACATCTCAGTGCATAAATAGTAAAATAAACTAAAAAGGCATTAATGAAATTAACATCCGTGGTTACTTACACCTGATGTAAAGTAATCTCATTTTTATGCATCTGTAGTGAAAATATCTTGGATAAATCTGTAGATATCAAACTCAGACCACTAAAAATCATGAAACACCTGGGTATTTAAACCAAACCAAGCTAGCGTCACTCTCTTCTTCCAACTCTGTTGGTCCCTGGCACAGTTGAGAGTCCGGCTGTAGAAGTGGTTAGTCATGAAGGCACTGTCACAGTCGGACCTATATATATATATATATATATATATATATCACAGCTGCGGTCAGACTATAGTTATGCTGTTTGCAAGCTCATTCAAATGCATTCATACTGGCTGTCTCAAAGACATACAAATATGGCATATAAAACTTACCAAAATAAAGAGCCTTCCAGTGCCCCCCCCGCTCCACGCGACCTTGCTCCCAAACGCCCCCTGGAGTTCCGAAACGCCTCCCCCCCCCCGGGAGTGCATATGCCCCCCGTTGAGAACCTTTGGTATATATTATGCGTTGCATGTAATGTCTACGCGATGGTCCAGGTCAGTCAAAATTTTTTCCTTGATTCACAATTCCATATATCTCAACAAAATGCTTTTATATGTGAACATTTCAACCTGTTAACGGAACACTCTCTGTTATATCAATCTTGTATGTATTCTGGTTGTGTTATATTTTACACATGGTGTTGTCGTATTAAATGAAACGAATAATGTCGTATATAAAAAACATCAAAATTAGCAGTTTCGCTTTCCTTGTTGGTCTGTTCCAAATCATCCTATTTATGATCGTTTTTTAAGAACACCAGACAAAACAGCCAATAACATTTTAATCACAACGACCAGCTATATAACCACTAAAAATGGTAACCAAACACACCACCAACACACCAAACGTTTCCGCTAAAAAATCTTTCACGTTAATAAGAAAGGACAGGGTTGCTTCGTGCAAAAGAAGGTTCATTCAAACAAGCTGCCTGCCATCAAAAGTATGACCTGACCTTAATATGCTTTAGGGAACTAGCAGCAATGGTGTCAAATTTCATGGAGGTTACTGTCTGACCACCCTTATACTTTTCAATCGAGATTAGCTCTCCATCTTTTACTTCATGTCTCATATATATACGTTCGCACGCACGTACGAACACACACACACCCGCACACATATGCACGCACACATATAAACACATGCACATATGCAGATGCACAGACATACAGAAATGTACACATAAACTTGTACAGATACATATATACCTGCACGCACGTATGTGCCTACACGTGTATGAATACCTCTGCATATGTTTGCACTGTGTGCGTATGTGCGTTTATTTCTTACTTGAGGGAATATATCTACATAAATATGTATAAATATATCTCTCAATCTGTCCATGTATCTACGCCTGCCTGCCTGCAAGATATCTATCTATCTATCTTTCTGCCTTTATTTTTATCGATCTATCTACCTGTCTATCTATCTACATTATATATTTGTGTGTGTGTGTAAATATGTTTCTGTTTGTGTGTCCATCTATCTACTTGTCGATGTCGACTGAATCCTTCTTCTTCTTCTTCTTCTTCTTCTTCTTCTTCTTCTTCTTCTTCTTCTTCTTCTTCTTCTTCTTCTTCTTCTTCTTCTTCTTCTTCTCCTTTAGGGTTCCAATATATTTGATATATATTTATCCTTATCGAGCGCTCTTTGGATTTTAGTCTTCACATTTACTATTATTACTCCCCACCCCCCCATATATATATATATATATATATATATATATATATATATACAGATATATAAATATATACATATATACATATATAAATATATTCATATATATGTATATATATATATATATATATATATATATATATATATATATATATATATATATATATATATATATATATATATAAATAAAATGTGGAGAGGAAGCACACGAGTTAGGATATATATATATATATATATATATATATATATATATGAAAACGGGAGAAAAAGACTATTATTAGGAAGAAAAATTTATAATTTTCCCTTTTTATTTGTTTCTCTCTTTTTTTCTGGGTTAGAAAATGATTAAAACGAAATATTTTACTTTGTGTGAAGTGTTAAGGTATTAGTTGATTTATTTATTAATTAACAATGGCATTTATTTATTTATTTATATATTTAATTATTGTTTATTACCGGTTTCAGTATTTTTATGCATTATCAAATGATAATAATATGTATTGGTGTAGAATGGTGGTGTTGGACATGTTAAAGAAATGGTGCAGAAAGAATAATGTTATTTACAAACAAGGTTTATAAAGTGAAAAGAAAAAACAAAAAAGAAAAAAAGGGGCGTAATGTGGAGCATAATAAGTCAATGTGAAAGAAAAAATAATGTTATTTACAGGCATAATTCTTGAAGATAAGCAGATCAAAATGTGTTAATATAGCAAGAGTGCTTAGTTGATCCATGATGGAGGCAAATGGTGGACTGGGTTTGATATGATTTCCCTTTTTAGAGAGTTAATATGCAGGGGGAGGTAATTCATGCTGGATGATATTTCATTTATTTAAGAAAAAAGGATTAGGTAGATAAGAGGGTGACTCGTAAGAGTATGAAAGGCCATATTCTTTGAGAAGTTAGGTCTAACGGAACTGATTCAATCAACGATGCATCAATTACTTTATAGCGTTGGGCCAATATAAAAATAGTTTACAAGATTCAGCAAGATTTTCTCATATTCATATCCCAAGTGAACAGTTTCAGGGTAAAATACGTTAAAATAACACTAATAACATTTATATTGCTTTTTGCCTGGTTGATATAATCGTATAGATTTTGGGAAGCAGATAGATAGATATGTTTCGTTATTAGCCACAGGGGCACAAAAGAAGGGGACAAATACAAAGGGGGAAGTTTACATACAATAAAAACGTGTAAAATATTATCACAAATGTAATTTAAAAGTTAATCGATTTTCCCCAATAGGGTAGACATTTCATATGGGTAAAACATACCCCCGAAAAAAATATGCAACCCTCATCTCCAGGAGTACGAAGAGTTTGTACCCCTTTCCCCTCTTGCTCCTTTTCCTCACCTACAGGCTGATATAGAGAGAAGGCCCATTCACTCGGGCCATTCTCGCCACTTTCACCCACTTTTCATATAACTTGCTGGGGTACAGCACCTCTCTCTCCATCCTGATTCTTCTTCCAAAGTGGTATTTGAAAAAAAGAATCAGTTTGTTGGCCGGAGAGATAGGTGTCTGACCTCAACCCTTTTAACCTCATCCACCATACAACCTCTTTCGCCATAGCTATCACACAAAGGAAAACCGCCTCTCCTTCGTTTTTGAAGGAGGGTGGCGGTTTGATTATGACAATGGACTCGGTGGTCAACCGGATTGGTGCCACCCGCGACAATAGTCGTTCTACATAGCCCCACAGGTCGGTAACGCCCGGTCAGTGTACAAATGCGTGCGCGACGGTTTCCTCGTCGCGCACGCATCTCGGACAGATCTTTTTCGTAGGGTCCCTGCCCGGGCGCCCGTGTCTGTAGAGCTTGTCTCCAACTGGTAGAGCTCCTCGGTAGCACTGCCAGGCCAGGTACTTTTGGAAGTTGTCCATCAGTTCCGGGCGGAAGGTAAATAGATAGATAAATAGATAGATACTGTGTAAAGGTCGCTCACTTTTAAGTAGCAAAAATACCAGCATGACTTTAAATTCTTTGATGAGTTTCATTAATGAAATAAACACATTCGTTGGTATTTTTATGGTGACCATTGTCTTCTTCTTCTTCGTCTTCGTCTTCGTATTCTTCTTCTTCTTCTTCTTCTTCTTCTTCTTCTTCTTCTTCTTCTTCTTCTTCTTCTTCTTCTTCTTCTTCTTCTTCTTCTTCTTCTTCTTGACTCTCTGTTATCTGAACTACGGGAAGAACCCCATTTGCGATCGTATTCTCTTGGTCATTATTCAAGATTCGTGACCTTATGTAAAGGTTGACAGGAATATCGATTGGAAGATAGCCTGTTTGGCTTTTAAACCTGCCTCCCTTTTGCTGACGACCGTATACTGAAGCTGGCGCATTACTCAACCAACTCGTGCAATTCTTGCATTTAATTCAGCCACAGACCTTCCCTCATTCGTGATGACGACCCTGAGATACTTGAAACTCTCAACTTGCTCCAGTGGAACTCCACTCACATTTTGCGTGCACCGTGCAAGCTTCCTTGAGAAAACGGGTGTTTCAGTCTTCGCAGTACTGATTTTTATTTCAGACGTGCAGCATTCGACATCAAATTTATGAAGTGCATGTCAGAGATTTCCTTCTGGCGAGTTAAGTAATACCATGTTGTCTGCAAATTCCAGCCAACTGACCTTAATCTCGACTTGAAGACAGGCACTTCCGACTTGGCTGTGCATGTCACGCCAGTTCATGAAAATTATGAACAGGTGAGGTGACAGCAAGGGCCTTGCTGCAGGGAGGTACCAGGGGAAAAGACCCCGCCACTTTTTCAGGAACGGGGCACAAACCATCTTTTGTACCTCCTACTTTTTCCTAATTTATTCAAACGTCTATATTTTATTTATTGTTTATTTGATATAATAAATTATTTTTAAGCTTATTTTTTTTATATCTGAACTTAATTCGCATATATAAAATTTAATTAGCGTAAAATTTTACTTATGTGATAGGGTCCGGGAAAGGCACCATAAGCAATACTAACATGCTCCTTTAAGAATCAACAAATGTTGGTTTGTCCCCCTCACATTTTAAAGGCAAACGGAGCCCATGGGTGACAGTACGCAACTTTGGCGGGGTCCGACTCCCGCATTGATTGGTTTCGATTTAGCACTATTCATCTGAACACAAATACTAGGGAATTAGTATAGAGTCATCATGGCAGCAAGGATCTGTCCCCCGATCCCACACTCCTGCAGAACTTTTCACATCAGGTCCCGTGTAACGCGGTCGTATGCATTTTTGAGGTCTACGAAACAAACATACACTTCTTGGCAATACTCCCACGACTTTTCAGATACCTGACGCAGTATGAATAGTTGGTCTGCTGAGATGCGCCCGGAGCAAAAACCACACTGTTCACCAGCTAGCTTGGACTCGACAATCTCCATACATCTTTTAGTCAGGCACTTAGCATAGACTTTACCGGGGTGGGTTAACAAGGAGATCCCTCTATAATTGGAATAACCTATCTTTCCTCCTTTTTTGAAATCTGGGATTATCAACCCCGATTACTATTGCTAAGGAGATCGAGGCCACACGGCACACACGACTCAGCCTGAGAATTGCTTCTCTATTTAAGGCTTTTAACAAGCATATACACACACAACATACTACAAACATTCCACACATAAGCCTACACACACAAATATGTGTACAGACGTGCACAGATAAAATCCACTGAAGGATTCACAGACGCACACGTGTATAGAGGCTCGCACACACGGACACCCACAAACTATTGTTTCTATTTTGTGCTAAAGGTGAACAATTACGCAGTACATTGCTGATGCTTTATTTTATCGACCCCGTAAGGATAAAAGGCAAAGTTAACCTCGGCGAGATTTGGACTCAGACCGTAAAGAAGCGTAACTCTATGCTGCAAAGCATGGCGTCCGACCCTCTAACGAAACTGGCAAAGATACACAAAACACATACACACAATAATGCACACCCATGATATGCACTCCATCTGCACACACATAACAACCCCCATGACATACTTGGATCCTTCACCTCAGCTTCCACTCACAAATGCCGGACTACTCGCCTATTACACCCAGACTTTTTAATTTTTTTTTTAACACCTATGTTCCATGCTTTTATCTCTCCCTCCGAGCCTTCCATTTCCTGAAGAAGGACTTATGTTCGAAACGTGAAACCCACTCTTACTTTCTTCTAAGTGAGATACTAATAGAACTTTGTGTTTTTACATTTCTGTATATATTTTGTCATTCTTGAACCATATATACATATATATATATATATATATATATATATATATATATATATATATATATATATATATATATATATAAAATTAATAAGGTAATGAATTCTTTTACAATGGAATCAGCTCGAATGAGGAAAAAATATATCCCATGAGCAGTGTATAAATTAATATGTATGTGATGGAAGTTTAAGCAAAGAATCGCTGCTTTCTGAAGATCCCGTTAAGAGTGAAAGCAGCGATTCTTTGCTTAAACTTTAATCTGTTATTTTAATAAATATTTGCTCTACGGTACTTATATATTTGATATATATTTATCCTTATCGAGCCCTCTTTGGATTTTAGTCTCCACATTTATTATTATTACTATATATATATATATATATATATATATATATATATATATATCTTTTTAGCCTCCTCTCTCTGAATATATACATATATGGAGGAAGAGGGGGAGAGAAAGTGTATGTATGATCCGACTAACATTATGTGCACGTGTATGTTTGTGCATGTACATATTCTAATATATATATATATGTGTGTGAGTATAACCTTCTGTCGTAAACATGCACACTAACACACACACACACACACACACACCCATCTACGTCGTGTGTGCGTGCGCTCTCTTCCGCTAAATTGTACACAATTGCTTACTGTAAAGCCTTGAACCTTAAGCCATACGATTTAGCTACTAAGAAAAGGAAAAAAGTCAAGCTGGGTCGCGCTGGGAATACAATGTCAAAAAAGAATCACATTCTGTAGGAAAGAGCCAAAAGAAATTGCAATAAAATGAATATAGAGAATTAAGGAACAGTTTGAAACAATGAAGTGAAAAAAAATATTCTTGCTGTTGTCGATAAGACATAATGAGTATGTGAAGGAACGAGGCACTGGATGAAGGTTTGAACCCCCCCCCCCCCCCACCACCACAAAAAACCCCTAAGAAAACCATTGTCTTGTCTCCATTGCCATGACTGTCTCAAAATTGTGTTCTCAGATAAGTATTGTGCGGATTCGTCTGTGTGTGTGTGTGAGTGTGTTTGAGTGTATGTGAGTGTGTGTGTGTGTGTGAGTGTGTGTGTGTGTGAGTGAGTGTGTTTGAGTGTATGTGAGTGTGTGTATGTGAGTGTGTGTGTGTGTGAGTGTGTGTGTGTGGTGTGTGACAGAGAGACAGAGAGTGAGCTAGATAGACAGATAGAAAGATAGATAGATAGAGAGAGAGAGAGAGAGAATGAGAGGGAGGGAGGGAGAGAAAGAGATAGAAGTGTGGGAATATTACTATATTAATAATGTATATGTTATACTGTGTCTATGTTTACAAAGAAGACCGGACGCTTCTCAATGTAAATCCATTTGGTTATTCCATTATGAGGATAATAGAATATAATATATATTCATTCAAAACGTATAAACGAGCGTTTTGTATTTCACTTGTACACATATGTTTTTACACATCTCCACACGTACATATATAGAGAGAAACACATGCATATATACACAGAGAAAGACACATACATATACGCACGTATTGTACAAACGGATGTCGAGACCACAGGTCTCATCACATTACAATAATTGTTTCTACTTTTGCCACAACGCCATCAATTATCCCAGTATGAATTACTGGTATTTTATTTTATCGACCTCATAAGGATGAAAGTCAAAGTTACTCCCGACGAGGATTTGAACTCAGAGCGTAAAGGGCCATAACTCTATGCCACAAAGCATAGTGTCCGATCTTCTACTGATACTGCCAATCCACCGCCCTTATCACATTACAGTAATGACGAATCGTTTCATCCGCATTTTATGCAAATGGCGAAAGCTTTCAGATTAACGGAATGGTTTTTGAGAATATTCAGAAGAAGTACAGAAAAGGTCATGCTATCAATGGATATTACAAAGGGTTTCACATTTTCCCATTTGAATAAAAACAAGGTAACTACTCGATTTCAAAGGGCTACAGCTCATGAAGTTCGTCCCTTAAAACATAGGATGTACGTGGAGTGGACGTTAACATTTTAAAAGAGAAATCAGACGTCCTGCTGAACACAAGCCATAATGACCCTACATCACGGTAAGGGACACAAATGAGGCCGGCAGCGCTACCTTTCCTTATTACTGAACGTAAGGCTGAAATTGATGTTATGGAATTGTCCCAGAAGGACCACAACCAGATGATTGAAGCCTGTGAGGGATATGAGCAATAGAATAATTATGACAGCTCTGCGCATTCCGTCTGAAAATCCTGTTTCGTCTCCTGTCGTATATATATGTTGGCTTTTGTGAAATGAATCCTTGTAGTATCTGCTTTCGTCGGCCACGATATTTCTATACTGTCAGTCACACAAAAAAACTGAAATGTTAAATATTGCAATTGAGGCGTGCAAGGCTAGTGAAACTTTACCCTGGAAAATTATGCTTGAATCAAGCTTTATTAAATAACTGGATTCACCTGGGGGGGGGGGGGGCGAGATCTGATTTGGATAAAATTTATGACTATTAGAGTGGAGAGGTCCACTAAAAATAAGCAAAGATATTACTGAAATACTGGCCATAGGTAGCAACTATATGGATCACACAAACACGGGTCTACCTTATTTTCCACTGTCTATCAGATGCCGGTGGTTACTTCTTTCTCTTTCAGATTCCAAATGCCGCTCTAACTCATTTTAATGCTGATTTTGCTGAAGAGATTGTGGAATTTATGGCAGTTCTGGAATTGGTTTTCGATTAGAGACTGGAAATAATTTTGTATCATTGGTTTTTACACGAAAGTTGTATGGTAGGCTATACCATGTAACATTTCTCTCCCTCGTATTTTTGTGCGACTGTTAGATGGTATTTGTGAGTAGTGCATTCTTTCTTCCTATCAGTTCGGTTTTAATGTTCTGCGTTAGACACTGGAACCATGCTGAAGTCGGCTTCGTAGTAGAATAATGCACTACGAGTTAGATTGTGTATGGTTCCACAATGGTGTGTTTGATTTCTTGTAGGACTCATCAATTTTGAATTCAGTTTAAGCATGCCAATTAAGAAATTCACAGTTGTAAGTTATTTTTTTACTGTCATTCACAAGCCGAAATTTATGAATGTTGTAATTATTTGTTTCCTGGGAGTGAAAAATGTATGCCTACTCTCACGGTTCACAATCATGTATTCCTGAACCCTACATATATCCTCTCTAATGTTATGATTAAACGTGCTTACAATATCGTAGATATTAAAAGCCTTTAAATCACCAGTTCTATTTTTCTTCATCCATTAAGCATTTTCACATATTTAATACATCATATCAGTTGTTTTATATTCCCTGTTGACAAAGGTACATATTCTGTTATCTGAAGTGTATGTTCGTTCTGTCATTACAAATCATCAGTTAACCCGTGAACACCCGGATTCATTCAAGTCGGATTGTTAGTGATGACAAATATAACTGCTGATACTGTTGAATAGGTACCTTTGTCAACAAAGACTACGAAATTGATAGTGTCTTTAATGTTCAACTAATGTCATTTATTAAATATATAAATTACCTCTATGGTTACATATCGAGGGCTAATTTTTTCGCAGTATGATATCACATTCAAGTTACTATGTATGTATGTATGTATGTATGAACGGGAGAGATGACCCCTTAGCCTTTGTCAAGGCAGAATTCTAGGAGAAGGAAAACTGATATAACACCTGCAGCCCTGATGGTATCCAATGATGTTGACTTGTTCTTCTTTTTTGGTAAATATCATCTTGGTTAAGAGAGTGGGACTGGCTTTGTGCATTGCCTTTGCTCACTATAAAAGCTTCACGGCACAGGCATTGCTTTGTATCTGGAGATCTCTCTGCACTTGTCGTCACATGGTACCATGGGCCCTGCACTGTGTCAATAATTGTCATAAGTGTAGTGTTTGTACCAGAGTTTTCAAGTCGCTGGCTGGACTTAAAAGTCATACTTGTTCAGCGCATCGGTAGGGGTTCTCCTACATGGATATAAAGTAGTGGCCGTACTCGAAAACGAGTTGGCAGCCACCATGTATGTATGTATGTATGCATGTATGTATGTATGTATGCATGCATGTATGCATATATATATAAATGGATGACCGCCATCAACAGCGCCACGGAAAATAACAGCACCCACACAACCCGCCCCAAGTTCCCCACTTACCACTTCGACAAACCACTCTACCCCCGACCCAACAACCACGAACTCGACCCCAAACTCATCAGGTTAAAACACTCCATCTCTGATATCCTACACAAACACAAACACACACACGCACATCACACAACCTCACTAAATCTCAACTCACCACTCTCTCCAACCTGAAATCGAGGAACCTCATCTACCTCCCCTCCGATAAGGGAAACAAATTCTGCGTCATCAGCAGAGTGGCCTACAACACCCTGGCCCTCCAACACCTTGACGATGACAACCTCTACTCCAAAGTCACAGAAATCACTCCCGCGCAGATCGAGGAGCACATCAACGCCGCCTGGACCAACATCTGTGACCGGCGGAAGCTCCCTAAGAAGCTCAGATACAACCTCCTCACGAGGAACATCAGACTACCCGCCTTCTACCACCTTGTGAAAACACACAAACAGGGACCCGACATGAAGATCAAACCTATTGTATCGAGCGTGGAAGGACCGCTCTACAAAATTTCATGGCTCCTATCCTAGCCAAAATACTTAAACCCATACTAGACACCTTGCTGGGATACGTAAACAGCTCCGAGGGGGTGTTGGAGCGCCTGCATCAAATTGTTCCCGACACCAGAAAGGCTAACAGATCTACCTTCAGCCTTGATGTGGTCGCTCTTTACTCCTCGGTCCGGGCGCTCCCGGCCGTTGATATACTGATGGAACGCGTTCAATCTACCGACCTACACTGCTTCGGGCTCACCCTCACTGTCACCCACCAGCTACTATCCGTCGTCGTTGACAACACGTATTTCGGTTTTCTCGACCAAATATACCGGCAAACCTCGGGGCTGCCCATAGGCTCAAGCTTGTCGAGTGTGCTAGCGATCTCATACATGGACAACCTCGAGCGCAAGGCACTCAACACCTGCCACCCCAACGCCGTCACCTTTTTCTCAAGGTACGTAGATGACATCCTCATCCTCACATCTACCCAGGAGATGGCGAACGGAATTTATGGGACGTTCAACAACACGGACGAGAATATTGATTTCAGTGTAGAACACCCTAACGACGACGGGTCCCTTGCCCTCCTCGACTTCCGAATCAACATCACAGAGCAGGGAGGGATTCACACCAACTTCTACCGCAAGGTAGCCTGCAGGGACTTGTTCGTCCACTGCAAGTCTGCCCTCTCTAACAGTGCTAAAAGAGGGTACATCACGAACGAGATGACGCGAATTAAAAACAGATGTAGCGATCCAGTGAGTGGTGACACCCACACCAAGTGGTTCCTCGGGGTGCTTACAAACAGAGTAAGAGACACCAGACGCAAGAGGCAGAGAAACACCCTAGGCAAGTGCTTCCTTAAAATCCCGCACCTGGGCGAAAAAAAACCACCAACGCTATCCACAGGGCTATACGGAGAGAGGGCCTCGACATCCACCTGACCCACTCGGGCCCCTCCCTACGGAGATGCCTCTCAGGAAACCCGGGAAATCGACTGATGCGTGTTCCCTCAGAAAATGTCCGGTGCGCCAAACGAACTATTGCTTACGCACATATGTTGTATACAGGGTAGAATGTGACAAGTGCAACCACTACTATATCGGTAGCACAATCCGGCCGCTACATATCCGGATCAAGGAGCACATCAACACCAGGGCCTTGTCTTTCCGGAAACACATAACCAAATGCGGAAACAAAGACGGAAGGCCCATTGTCACAGTGCTAGCGACAGAACGCAACGTCGGCACGTTACGAATCAAGGAAGTGCGTTACGAATCAAGAAAGCCTAGGACCACAAATAAATAACCGATACGAGAGAAGCGAGACGATGTGGCTGGTGTAAACAAACGAGACAACAACACACGCACACACACACACACACAGTGGCATTCGAACGATTGTTATTGTGTGTATAACGCCCCCACCATCCACCGACCAACAAGCGACCAGACAGACTACTACACTGCCAGTAACAAAGACTGAATAGTACAATGCATTGACAGCTAACACCATCCCACTCACACAATAAAGAGGAGTTACCTCGACCTTTGCTTGACCGCACCTATTCCGCGCGCACGTGCGCTCTACAGAATATCTCAGTTACACACAAACGGCGGACAACAGAGGCCACGTACCATTCCTCTCCGACCCTCGGAAAAAATCCGCCCAGTTGATGGATGCGAAATCCGAAATATTGGGACAATTAAACTCTCCTAAGGTCACTCTATCTCGTGTTATTATTTTTATTTTTACGCTCTTTCTTTCGTTCCTCTACACACTATACATCTCATTCTACATTTCCTCTTACATCTTTCTTTTCACCGCCGGATTCTGTTACCCAGAGATTAACCATACTACATTGCTGAGGCGTCCACAACGGCCAAAACCTTTTTATTATTTCACAATGCTTCAAGCAAACTTCAATACTCTCTTATATATATATATATAAGTAGAAGGGATATTTAATTTGTTGGAAATCCAACAAATATAAATGTTTATAACTGATTCAGAGCATTCGACAGTGTTCTCGAGTAAATATTCAATGATATTAAATAAATGGAAACTATATTTATAAAACCATATTTATTCTTTTATATATATTTCAAGGGTACCAACAACTTTGGTACGCTTTCATCAGATAAAATACAAAGAGTGTTTTATAAATTTTGACAGAGCCAAGGAAAAACATACCTTATCAGTTGACTATTACCCAAGGAATATTCAACTGATAAGGTATGTTTTTCCTTGGCTATGTCAAAATTTATAAAACACTCTTTGTATTTTATCTGATGAAAGCGTACCAAAGTTGTTGGTACCCTTGAAATATATATAAAAGAATAAATATGGTTTTATAAATATAGTTTCCATTTATTTAATATGTATATATATATATGCAATAGTGATTGCCTAAACACGAGAAATGAATTTTTCACACGTTGTCCACACGTCGCCAAACACCTATTGCATAACTACAAGGCTCGGACTGATTCTTTGTAATTTTATTTTCAACCTAAAAACTTTTCGGACTTTCGCAGTTATCTCCCTTACAGCTCTCGCACGCAGTCTAGTATTGCCTGTGTGAAGTGACAGGGTTCTTGCGCATGCGCGTTCCTATAACCATGCCCATTCCGAGCTGAGGATCCGCTATGGTGAAACAATTGTTCTCGGTATGGTGAACTAACTGTTGTGTAACCACTTATATATATATATATATATATATATATATATATATATATATATATATATATATATATATATATATATATATATACGTAGGTCCCGGGTTGAGTCGGGGATAACCACAGTAAGTAAGGTACTCAATACATGGCAGAGTGAAATTTTTTTATTTTAAAGAAGGAGCTTCTACATGACTAGTACTGTTTCATGTACACTAATGAAACAGTACTAGTCCTCTAGAAGCTCCTTCTATAAAATAAAAAATTTTTACTCTGCCATGTATTGAGTACCTTACTTACTGAGCTTCCTGAAGATTTCATTTGAATGAAACAGTACTAGTCCTGTAGAAGCTCCTTCTATAATATATATATATATATATATATATATATAGGAACCAGTAAGACCCCGACAGCTGAGCTCAATATATATATATATATATATATATATATATATATATATATATATATATATATATATATATATATATATATATATATAATATATATATATGTATATATGGTGTTAGCAAGGGTATCCAGCTGCGGTCCAGGAATCTAACTCACAACCTCACGATTACGAATCCAATTATCTTACCACACAGCCACGCGCCTTCACACACACTCACACTCACACACGTGTGTGTGTGGGGGGGGGGAGTGTGTGCGAAGGCGCGTGGTTGTATGGTAAGATAATTGGATTCGCAATCGTGAGGTTGTGAGTTCGATTCCTAGACCGTGCGATGCGTTATGTCCTTGAGCAAGACATTTTATTTCATTAGCAATTGGAAAGACTAACGGAAACATAGTTTCCTCGGTCCGATTTGACGAAAGTCGATCGACTGTCGATATATATATTAATATTTTACTAAGTATCCAATTATATATATATATATATATATATATATATATATATATATATATATGCTTCCTGAAGATTTCATCTGAATGAAACAGTACTAGTCCTGTAGAAGCTCCTTCTATAAAATAAAAAAATTTTACTCTGCCATGTATTGAGTACCTTACTTACTGTGGTTATCCCCGACTCAACCCGGGACCTACGTATATATATATATATATATATATATATATATATATATATATATATATATATATATATATATATGCTTCCTGAAGATTTCATCTGAATGAAACAGTACTAGTCCTGTAGAAGCTCCTTCTATAAAATAAAAAAATTTTACTCTGCCATGTATTGAGTACCTTACTTACTGTGGTTATCCCCGACTCAACCCGGGACCTACGTATATATATATATATATATATATATATATATATATATATATATATATATATATATATATATATATATATTAATAGTAATAATAATTGTTTTAATTGTTTTACTTTTGGCACAAGGCCAGCAATTACCTAGTACATTAATAGTAATAGTATAATAATAGTAATAATAGTAATAATAATAATAATACTAATAATAATAATAAGTGGGAGGTAAAAAGGATTTGGAACAGCCATGAAGTCAAAGTGGTCCCGATTGTCATAGGCGCACTAGGTACTATCTCAAAAAGTTTCCAGGGATGGTTAAAGAAAATTGGCCCCGCCACGCGTTTTGGAACGCTTCAAAAGACATGCTTGCTGGGAACAGTAACAACCCTCCGATACGTCATGAATATCTGAGGCTGCAGGTAGTGGCTTGATATTCATTTCAACAAACTTTCCAGTTAACTAACATCAATGACTGAGACTCAAAGAATAATAATAATAATAATAAATGTGGAGACTAAAATCCGAAGAGGGTTCGATAAGAATAATATATATATAAAAATATATAGAACCGTAGAGCAAATATTTATTGAAATAACAGATTAAAGTTTAAGCAAAGAATCTGAGTTTCAGAAGATCCCGTTAAGGGTGAAAGCAGCGATTTTTTTCTTAAACTTTAATCTGTTATTTTAATATATATACATATTTGTTTGTTTGTTTTTAAATGTCCCTCACAGGTAAAAATATATGGAAAATAATTTGAAAATGCAACTAGAGAACATATGTACTGGTTTTTGTTTCTGCTGTGCACAGCAGAAACACAAACTCTCCATGTTATATGCCAAGTGTTGCATGATTGGAATGAAAATTAGTGCTGCTAAACCTGAGACACTCTTCATCACAAGGAAGCATGCGCTGTGCACTGAACATGTGGAGTTCTACTGAAGTCGGTTGAGACGTTCAACTATCTCATGGATGTGTTCACGAGTGATGGAAGTCAGGAAATTGAATTCAGTGCAAGAATCGCAGAAGCTGGTGCAGTAAAACGCCAGCTTCAGCATTCGGTAATCAGAAGAATGGAGGTAAGCGTAAAAGCCAAACTCGCTGTCTTCAATTCGGTATTCTTGCCAACCCTTCCCTCTGTTCATGAATATTGACTGAAAGAATACGATCGCGAATAGAAGCGGTCCAAATGGGACTCCCCTAACAGCCGTTGGAGTAACGTTAGTCGATAGAGTGCGTAGCTCGGAGATCAGAGAGTCACTCCAGATAGAGCCGATACTTCTCCGAATTGAGATATCACAGCTCCGATAATGGTCATATGGTAAGAATGTTTCAGTAAAGAATCGCTAGACATATTTTACAGGCAAAAACAACCGACAGGAGACTCAGGGGTAAACCCCGAGCATGACAGTTGGATAACATCATTGAGCTCTGCTGGTTTCGCTTGGGGATCCAGCTGGATCAGTTGGAGACGCTTGTGTCTGACAGGATCCGCTAGAAGGAGTACTCTGACCATTCATCTCCCTCTTCTCAGGAATAAGTGGTTGAAGAAGAAGGTAACCGATAATAAAACTAAAGCCAATACCCAGTACATATGTTCTACGAGTAGATTGACTCCCACCCACCCCAATTGTACAGCTGCTGTTTCAGCATACGATGATGCAGCAATGATTATAGGCTGAATGAATTTTTGGATTAGGTTTTGGGAAGGAAAGAATAGATGAAATGTTCTGAACGGTTCTTGAGTATGATACATGAGTGGAGATATAGGAAAATACAGCATTGGTCTGTTTAGCTAGAGCTTACTTGGACTAAACAAGCAAATTCAATAGAAGGGAAACACTAACTGAGGCGACTGCATCGGCTGTCTTTTTCATTGGGGATGGAATACTGGATAAATAGCCTTAAGCAGTAACAATAACAGCAACAGTAGTAGTAGTAGTAGTAGTAGTAGTAGTAGTAGTAGTAGTAGTAGTAGTAGTAGTAGTAGTAGTAGTAATAGTAGTAGTAGAAACAGATGCAACAGCACTATTATGAATTGAATTTTAAGATAGTGATGGAGATGTTGGTGGTAGTAAATGAACAGAAGCAGAATAGGAAGGGGAAAATAATTAAGTAAAGAAGAAGAAGAAGAAGAAGAAGAAGAAGAAGTGACAAACACATAGTAAAGTCACTGGATAGTGTAAATATTCAGATAACTTTCTCACAGAGGGACTGAAAAGGGGAGGGAAAGGGGAAAGAAAGATAAACGGTGATGTTTTTTTTTACTGTACCCCTTCACTCAAGTTGTAAGCTATATCTACCGTTTTACATTTGTTTATTTGTCCTCAACAGAATAATAACCCTTCATTGTTAGGTTTGACCTTCTACACAAGAACATAAACCACAGCTGTCGAGAAGACCACATTCACACAGCGCTTGCCACCATCACCATCAAATATACTGAATAGCATGACAACCAAATGTTATTTGAAATCCTCAGTAGCTCCACTTAAGAATTATTCTGTAATATACAATTCAAAGCTTATCTGTAAAATAATTGTTTCTGATCAAGGCACAAGGTCAACAATTTTGGGGGAGGGGGAATGTCAATGAAATCGACCCGAGTGCATTACTGGTACTTTATTTTATAAACACCGTAAGGATGAAAGGTAAAGCTAAACTCGGCGGGATTTGAACTTAGAATGTAAAGGGACGTAACTTTATGCTGCAAAGCATTTCTACGATACTTCTACCTATACTACCAATCCACCGACTTTATTAGCTACGCGGGGTTCACATTAAGAAAACATTAAAACGACACGGTGTGGGTTTTTAAGTGACAGAAATTTGTAACAAAAGCTAAAACGATTAACATTTGAAAAAACAAAAGAAAGAAATTTCCCATTAAGGGGCGGGGACCTTCCTGGTTGAAAGGTAGCACTTCTTTCTCCACTCAAATTTTTCTCTTCAAGTGAAATCTGAAATAGTTAATCAAGGCTTCGCTGAAGTTGAAAATATTTGTCTTAAACACTTTCAAACTCGTCCTCCACACAAGCATTTTTTCCATGACCACTAGGAAGATTAAAATTACCTCTTCTTCCCTGCTTAAGAAAGCAGCAGTTTGATCTTCACGATAAACTCGGTTGATAGTCGGATCTGTCCCACACGCGACAGCAGGTGTTCGGCATATATCTACAAGTCAGAAATACTTGGACATTCGACGAGTGCGTGCAGGATGATTTCGTCGTTCTGCGTGCATTTCGAGCCGGCCAGGCTGACCGCATTTCCATGCTTGAAGAGTTTTTCTCGAACTGGCAATGCTCCCCGGTGGCACTGCCAGGACAGAAAGTTATGAATGGATCCTGGACCGAAAGTCTTCCGGAAAAGAGTGCCTAGTTCATTTTCGTTAACACCCAGAGTCGCTCTGAGAACACCACCACATTTACTCGCCGCTAATTCTCTATAAAATGCCAAGGTGGAGTTTCCACTGATCGTACTGTCTGATTGGCAGAGGACTGTGAGTGCTTGAAGACATTCTAGATTCCAAACGCTTTCTTTCTGTCTACACTATACACAGAACTACAGCTCTGTCAAGGAGACGAGCAGGGGGAAAATGTATCTAGCAAACGGTAACATCTTTTCACCGTCAAGGAAGACCTGGAGATGTCGTAGTCTCAGCGCGTGTTTGTATCAGAGATTGCTTCCTCACGGCCCATTTCTGGGTAAGAGTGGGATCTCTCCTCATTATCTCGTCCCAGGTTTTGTCCATTTGGAGGTCTAGGCCAAATCAGATCGCTAGCAATTTACACGGTCCATTCATCCTGCGCCAGACAACGCTACTGTTACCGATTAACACTCCCTGAAAATGGTACTGAAAATCTCAATGCGTTTAGTGTTCGACACCATTACGGGGACGTCATCGGCATATGCTGACTCGGGTCTCCCACATAAAAGTCTGCACGGGACCTCCCAAACGTCTTCAATGTGTGTAGTAATGGTTCGAGAGCAATGCATACAGTAAGGACGAGAGAGGACAAACTTGGCAAACCGAGTGCATGATGTTGAACGATTGTGAGAGGTGACCCTTCACTCTAACCACAGAGGAAATGTCGCTGTGCATTGCAGCAATGCAGTCCCTGAAAGCCACCCTGTAGCGATGGTCGACCCTATAAAGCTTTTGATTGATATAAGTTCATCAGGGCCCCACGAGTGCCAGGTTCCTTAGCCACCCTCTCTATGATGTATAGCAAGTTTGCTCCTCATCGTTGCAAAGAGGTCATCTTAGCTACACAGACCACGCTTGCAACTATAGAAATCACTGTATTTCAATACTTTCTCTCATATAATTTATCAAGCTTATATAATCCATCCTCTTAATTTGTATAATTGGCAGTGTTCTAATTATCAGTTGCATCATTGATAATTATAAAACTTTCATCTCCACATAAAAATACACCAACTCTTTGCTCTGCTAATAATTAGCTTTACACACACGCGCATGCGCACGCACAAGTTGTAATTATTCTTTTCATTTTTAATCTGTACTTCATAACATATGTATATCTATTTCTGCTCATCTTAACATGTAATTCTTTTCAAGCTGATTCATTTCCACAAAATCCTTCCGTTATCACGTGTTCACAGTAAGCGCCAGTATGTTATCTCTTACGCAAATACCAAGAAATAACATCTATTTCAACGAAATTATATAATGTATTCCATTGATGAATTTTTTTTCTTGTCCATTATACATTAAGATCTAGTTATACAATTGAGTACAGTTGCTATATGTAGAGTATCAATTCGAAGTAGAGCGTGGACACATGTTGAACTTAGGTTTGTCTCTTATGTAGTCCGTTCTGGTGTATTGTTTCATGTTAGCAACCGGCCCAATGTCCTACATTAACAATAAGCACTAGAATAAAAGAAAACTCTCGGAAGTTTGCATCTGTAAAATACAGTTTTATAAAAGGGGATCTATGCTGTTGTGCCACGGATAGAATGAGAGAATATAGATATTTCTTCTTTTCGTGACACAGCATCAACCAACACTTGTTGATTTTTCCACATAATGATTTCTAATTTAGGCACAAGGTCAGTAATTTGGGTGAGGAGGAAGTTGATTAAATCGACTGCAGTACTTGGCGGGATTTGTACTCAGAACATAAATCGCCAGAATGATACTGCCAATTCACCGCCTTAATTTGATTCATATATTGATGACTATTGAATCATACCTTACAAAGACAGCCGTGTTCGTAGTGTGCAAAAAACAAAACCTCTTTATCGAAGCCTCTGATTTAGGATACTGAAATGTTTACTCTGAGAAGTTGAGTGGTTATAGATCAATCTTTTAGGCATTGGGGCCTTTTTTCTTTAATAAATGAAAGTATAGTCAATTGAATCGGACGCGTATTTAACACAGAAGGAAATTATCCATTCTATTGGAAAATTGATACACATATCACTAAAATTAGATACAACAATGCATGTATATTCATCTGAAAAAAATAATTGTTTCTACTTTTGGCACAAGGCCAGCAAATACCCAGTATATTACTGGTACTTTATTTTATCGACCCCGTAAGGATGAAAGGCAAAGTTAACCTCGCCGGGATTTGAACTCATAATGGCAAGAGCCGTAACTCTATGCGTCAAAGCATGGCGTCCGACCCTCTACCGATACTGCCCATCCACCTTTGTTAAAGTTTGTTTATCTTTTAAATTGATATGTAAATTCAAGGAAAAAATGCTTCGAAATCTAAAATCTATTTTTATTTTTAACAGGCATATGTCAGTTGGCACAAGACCCTAGCAGGTATGTATAATATATATATTTGTATTTCTCTCTATATTTTTCATGAAATTTACTACACAAATTTATATCTATTGCGTTTTTCTGGACCAAGTTATAAATGATAAGTAGTTAGTGGTTACCCTCTATATATGCATATATTATTGTTTTGTTTTTTAATCTATTGTTGGATGTAATGTATACATGATATTAGCACAAAATAAAGTTAGTAAAAGAGTAAAAAAAAGAAAAAAGAGAGGTTATATGTCTTAATCCGTATGGTGAGAAAATGGGGTCCCACGTGCTGGCCTCTCCACAGCCCCGGCGGACAGAATGGAGAAGGTCTTTTCCCGGAGGATGGTAAGGGAGATACGTTGGCACAACCATTCCAACTCGCGAGGCTCACACCTGCGGCTGGCCAGCTCAGCGCCTATGGTGGTAAATAGGGAGGCAGTCTGCGCATCAGCGTTTCTTTGAGGCTTCGATTCCGGATCTGCGAGCCGCCTAAATGTCGCTGTGGATCCACCGTGGACACTTTCCGCCTCCACCCGCTTTCCTTTCGCCACAGTGCCGGCCACCTTCCATGCCATGCTGTCCACAACGAGGTCATAAATCATGGCTTGGACGCTGCAGTCTTCCCTCCCAGCCCGAGCCGGTGGGGCTGGACCAAGAGGACGGCAAAATGCTAGACGGTATGACCATCTTCCCGTTCCGCGGTGCTAAACCCCTCGTCTGGGATGCCACTTGCAACGACACATTCTCCAGCTGCAACCTGGTGCGGTCTGCGACTAGCCCAGGTACTGCTGCACGTCGGGCTGAGGAGGCCAAACTCTCCGAACCTGCTCCTTGTGGCTTCCGAGGCAGACATCATGTCTGCCATCAAGTCTTTCCCAGCTAGCAGCAGCGGAGGTGCTGATGGTCTCCGACCTGGCCACCTCAAGGAGTTGCTACCACCCTCTCCGCTGAGGCCGGGTGCCGCCTTCTGAGTGCAATTGTGGACTCTCCCACAGGCTTATCCACGGCGCCCTGGATCCTCACGTCCGAGGCCTCCTTTTTTCAGTTAGCCTGACCGCTCTCAGGAAGAAAGAGGGTGGCATACGCCCCATCTCTGTGGGCAATGTCTTCCGGTGACTGGCTGCTAAGGTGGTTTGCAAGTCTATAACACCTGAACTGGATGAGGAGTTCAGTCCGGTGCAACTGGGTGTCGGCGTGTCCGGTGGCTGTGAGGGGGTCGCACATGCAACCGGGCAGTTCTTCAACAGCTGACCACCGGAACCGGCATCCAGGGACTCAAGGCACCTCATTGTCAATCTTGACATGAGGAATGCTTTTAACTGCATACTCTGGGACCATCTGCTCGATGCCTGTCTCATCCGAGCCTCCTCGTCCTACCCGCTGGCCTACCTGTCATATGGAGCCCCGAGCATGCTCCTTGCTGCTGATGCGTGTATACCTTCGGCCACTGGGGTCCAACAGGGTGACCCTTTGGGCCCCTTCCTGTTTGCCCTTGGTATAGACCACATTGCCCGGAGTATCACGGCCCCTCTCAACGTTTGTTACCTGGATGATGTTACGCTGGGCGGGCCCGTGGAGACCTTCAATCGGTGGTCCCTGCCCTGGCGGGAATCGGCCTCCAGGTCAACTCATCCAAGTCGGAGGTGGTGTATCGAAATGTCTATTCCAGATCGTGCATGTGTGTGTGTTTATAAAGTAATTATATTACATTTAGATTGCGATGTGTGGATGCGTAATAGTTTACATTTTGTTCATTAGTAATGCTATTTTGATAAATGTACATTGTGTTTAATTTCTGTATACATCATTTAGTAATCAGTTTTTATTCTCAATCAAAGGTCGGCTAGTTGGTATAAACAATAAACCGGCACACTAAATCCATTACACTATTTCGATGCGCCTCTTTACATTCTGAGTTCAAATATTACTGGTGCCTAACTTAGGTGACAACTTACTCGGATTGATAGATCAAATGCGTTACATGAATGAAATCCCTATCATTTCTACAATACACTACCCACATTCCTAGGTATGAAATAGACATTTATTCTCGGGAAAGAAGTGAAAATTAAAGGACTTCTATAGAATGTTGGATAGACTGCGAAATAATGTTTCCGGTATATACCTATCAATTAACCAAATTAAGCCTAACTTTAAAACAAGTTTTCAGAATAAATATATTTGATGATAAAACACTAAATATATACGTTTACATAAAAGGAGAAATGTTGCCGTTATTACGGTGCGTTACGCTGCCAGTAACGGGTCCTTGTCTATGTGTTCTATCTAGGTCGACTATGCAAATCACAATTTGCCATATGAATAGGCGACCATTGATAATTGTGGAACCCCTACGCTCTTCCTATGTGCTAACCTAATAAACAACCTATCTAAATACGTTCTAGATGACCCTATGCGATGGCTTCATCTCCAGGCTACCGCATTTCGGAAATCTAGTTGGTACTTGTCAGATAGTTGAAATGTCCTGATCAGGTCTTGAGGCATTTCCACCCATCGCTTCCATCGGATACTCCCTCACATGATGCCGTTCCACTCTCCTGCTAACAGTAAAAGATGGGACGTTCCAAGAAAAGGTTTCATACTATTGAAGAAATCCAGCCAGCGTACACCACTCAGGGCATAGGTGTCCACCAGCCTAAAAGCACATGGACCAACAATTTATCGTTCAGGTCCAGGGGGATCGTTCGTACCTCGTGATCCTAGCTTTTCCTAAACAGCACTGCCACCCAGTCTCCCCTTCCAGGTTAACCAAAAGATGAGTAGATCTCAAAGTCGTCGAAAATGAGGGTTAGTGCGGGTGTGTCAGAGATCCTGATCTCCTGACATCTGTCACGTCTATAGCTGGTGTCTTGACGTCATTGAGCAAGAGACCTTACTTCCAAGACAATACCTAATCACGTAAATTTATGCAACCTACACTTAAAATTGCCATGTTGGCCGAAAAGTGTAAAGAGAAGTAGTGTGAAGATACTTACCCTTCCGATGAAGTTGGAGATCAGATGGTTCGACCTCAATATCTGGATGGGGTTCCTTGGGAACCCCTTTAAAAGCCTACGCGTGGTTTTTACATTAATGATGCTCATGTTGTAAGGGAAACCCTGTCTGATGTTTTTGTATGTCTCTAGAAACATGCGCACCATCATTAGAATTTGTAGAACACTAAACGTGCTGGTGCCAAACATTTCTCTTTTCTCAATAACCTCACTTCGTGCATTGGTAACTATTTTTTTTCTTTTTGTTCGCTGCTGATGTTAGTGTTGTGGCCTATGGGCCTTGGTGGTGGGAGCAAGAATACACTTTGATTCCCTATTTTATTTGTGGTTAGAAAACTCTCGTGACCAACTTCCCACACTGGTGGCAACAAAGCTTTTAGTTCTCAACATTAATACGTACCTCCACTCATTCCGGAGGGTGAAAGAGGTCTTGGATCTTGTAGATGTTATCTGGTTTGTTGTGAAGTAACACCTACACACTAATCCCTGACTAATTTTTCCGTCGGGTTCGTTACTCTGCGAGAAGGGTGTTGTTTCTTCTAGGACGTATTCACCAGATATTCGCCCTTGGCGGGATCCCGAAAATCTTGCTGTCCTTCACCCTAAATATGATGGATAGAGAACATACTTGTCTCTCCGACAGGGTAGCACAGATTGCTTGACGGCCAGGGCTTCACTATTAAAGGCACTGAAATGTTTACAAACTGCCTGGTTCTCGTGGTGTCTGTATTAGTGTTCCAATTTGTATTAGTTTTATTTTGTTTCTATGATTGTGACGCTGGTATCTAAGTTTTTAAAATTGGAAAGTTAGCTTCATACTTTTCGTATGCAGAATTTGTGTTGTTGCAGAAGGTCTGCCAGAATACTTCACTTGCTGATCTAAAGTCGGATTCCATTTTAACCCCAATACCCATGTCTTAACGTTGGACACCTTTACGGTTTCTGCTGCAACATTTCACTCCTGATTGTACCGCAAATTCAAGGAGGCCATATTTATAAGCCAAACTTTCTAAATCCCTCCTTTTCCAGGATGGCAATTTTTGTCTCTTGATTGAACCAATGGGTCCTCCTGCTACATGGCGTCACACCAAGATGTCTTCGCCTTTAGCATTTAACTAAATTTGGTGGTTTATGGCGAAAATGATACCAGTTTGCTTTAGCATACGCGCTCAAAACAAAATAAAAACGATAACGTCCTGATTCCGATTAGAGATAACTTCTTTTTATTATATAGTAAATTATAATTGTCATCTTGTGAATAATGAATATAGAAGTACATTACTTACACCGATTAATTGTTGTTTAATAGCACCCTCCAATAGGTTCAAGAATATCAACTAAAATTTGGGACACATCAATGGATGTAAGTTGATGCATTAGATGAATTAAGTGAAAGCGCGTTGATTAGTGGTAAGGGTTTTCAGTTACGATTGTAAAGTCGTGAGTTGAATTCCCGTCAGCACGTTGTGTTCCTGATCAATACATTATATTTCAGGCTGCTTCATTTCACTCAACTGGAAATGAGTTGTATCTGTAATTCCAAGGGTTAGTCTTGTCACACTCTATGTCATGCTGAAACTCTTTTAGACCTAAGTTAAGGATGCACAGGGCTTTGGAATCTTCAACCACTTTCATGTTACGAGCAGGCTGTTCTACTGTTTGAACATCTGGAATACTCGTTGTCGCTACCGTCGGTGAACCAATACAGGACACACATGCTGCCCTACGGATAAAGTAGCTGTATACGGCATTCTGTAACAGAGATAGTCGATGTAATTCTGATTATTATGCAAGTAAAACAAATTAATTGATAAGCTGTTTATAGTCATTATATGCCAGTTATATGTCTGGATATTATATAGTTTACAAGTAATTCGGAATCAATGTTTGCTGTTACATGTAGAAGGTTAAAATCTTGCTTCAACTGAAATACTATTCAAGCGATAAAAGGTTTGAAAATAAACTTTATAACCATACCAAATTAATATTGAATTTCACGTGATTTATCTTAGTTTTATCATTTACGGATGAAACTCAAGGAATCAAATCCTGCATAAAAATAACTTCAAAATGGACTCCACGTGAGTCATATGTACTCTTTCTGAGAGAGAGGAGTGATGGAGATGTAGTATGAGGGTAGAGGGCGATACAGATATAGAGAGGGAGTAGTGTGCAGTGGAACGAATACTACTGCAAGTTCAAGGGCTGTGGATTCGCAGAATCGTTAGAGTGTCAGCAATGCCTTGCGGTATTTGTTCCGGTTTTTTACACTCCGAGTTCAGATTTCCATGGTTGATAAAATAAAGTATCAGTCAAGCAGTGATGTTGATATAATCACCTGTTAAACTCCACCCACCAAAGGAAAAATAATGTCTGACCTTTTGCCTATATTAGAAACAATATTATTACTATTATTATTTAATCCCGTTTAAGGACGGTGGTTTGGCAGTATCGGTACAGTCGGACACCAAGCTTTGCAGCATAGAGTTACGGTCTTTAACGGTCTGAGTTCAAATCCCGCCGAGGTTAACTTTGCCTTTCATCCTTACGGGGTCGATAAAATAAAGCACCAGTAACATTCTGGGGTTGATTTAATCGAATGTCCCCTCCCCCCAAATTACTGGCCTTGTTGTAAAACTATTGTTAGAGCGTTGGTTTGGCAAAACCATTAACCAAAGACACTTTATATTCTGAATTCATATCATGCTGAGGTGAGCTTTGCCTTTCATCCTTACGAGGTCGATAAAATAAAGTACCAGTAATGAACTGGGGTCGATTTCATCTACTTTCCCCTCCACTGAAAATAGTTGGCCTTGTGCCTAACTCAGATCCCATGAAGGCCTAGATTAGTAATATTGGTTGAACGTAAGACACTATGTTTCGGAGCATAGAGTTATAGTCCTTTACGTTCTGAGTTCAAATCCCGCCGCGGTTAGCTTTGCCTTCCATCCTTACATGGTCGATAAAATAAAGCACCAGTAACGAACTGTGATCGATTTAATCGACTTGCCCTCTCCCAGTATTGTTCCCATTGTGCCTAAATCAAAAACCATTATTATATCTGGCAGTATCTGTAGAGAGTCGGACGCCATGCTTTCCAGCATAGTTACGTCCCTTTACGGTCTGAGTTCAAATCCCGCCGAGGTTGACTTTGCCTTTCATCCTTACGGGGTCGATAAAATAAAGTACCAGTAATGCACTGGGTAATTGCTGGCCTTGTGCCTAAAGTAGAAACAATTATTATATAGTAGTAGTAGTAGTGGAGGTGCATATAGTGGTGGTGGTAACAGCAGCAGCAACAATAGTAGTATATCAACAAGTAGTAATAAGAATTGTAACAACAACAACAACAATAATAATTGTTTCTACTTTTGGCACAAGTCCAGCAATTATTCCAGTACATTACTGGTACTTTATTTTATCGACCCCGTAAGGATGAAAGGCAAAGCTAGCCTCAGCGGGATTTGAACCCAGCACCTAAAGGGCCATAACACTTTGATCCAAAGCATGTTGTCCGACGCTCTACCGATTCTGCCAACCCACCGACCTTAATAATGCTTTCTGATTTAGGCACAAGGTCAACAATTAAATCGATGCAGTTCGTTACTGGTACATAATTTAATCAAACCCGTAAAGTTGAACTCAGACCGTAAAGGATCGTAACTCTATGCTGTAAAGCATGGTATCTGACGCTCTACCGATTCTGCCAATCAACCACCCTAATAATGTATATAATAATTATAATGAAAATAAGGTTGTTTGTGAATGGATCAAATAACAATTTTGGTGTTAGGCCAAATGAAACACACACCAATCGCTTTATCTCTGTGTGATAAAAGAAAATGGTACATACTCCATCTTTTCCCCTTCCATGTTACTTCGCTTTTCTATTACCATTACTTTCTTACCATCTCCCCACCACCCCTCTCTCTCTCTGTCCCTCCCCCTCTCTCTCTCTCTCGCTCTCTCTCTCTCTCTCTCTCTCGCTCTATCTATCTCTCTTTTCCTTGAAGTTCAACAACCTATTACTTGGTTCACTTTCTATCTCCATTCAACTAGATAAAATTCGGAGCCATTTTCATGTGCACACGCGCGCGTACACACTAAGTAGCAAGTAGAAATTCTGTAGTTTTAGTTAGCAAATACTAGTTGGTTAATTCCCTACTGCTGTATAGGCACCCTTTCTTTAATATACATATATATATATATTTATATATGGTGGCTGCCAACTCGCTTTCGAGTACGGCCACTACTTTACATCCATGTAGGAGAACTCCTACCGATGCGCTGAACGAGTGTGACTTTTTAGTCCAGCCAGCGACTTGAAAACTCTGGTACAAACACTACACTTGTGACAATTATTGACACATATTTATATATATATACACACATACATACATATATATATATATATATATATGTATATACATATATATATATATATATATACATATACAGTATATATATATATATATATATATATACAGTATATATATATATATATATATATATATATATATATATATATATATATATATATATATATATATATACGTTATTCCGGGTTGAATCGGAGGTAACCACAGTAAGTAAGGTACTCAATACATAGCAGAGTATAACAGTTTTAATATAGAAGAGATTCTACAGGACTAGAACTGTTTCATTCATTAGAAATCATCATATATATATATGTGTGTGTGTGTGTGTGTGTGTGTGTGTATGTGTGTGTGTGTGTGTTTGGAAAAAAAGAAAAAGAATAACTTCGCTTGTGGTTGGTATTCTATAACAATTTAATTTTATTATTTTACAATTTAACTTTGCTTTTATCCTTACGGGGTCGATAAAATAAAGTACCAGTAATACACTGGAATAATTGCTGGTCTTGAGCCAAAAGTAGAAACAATTATTTTACAATTTAATAATTTTATAATTTTGTTTCAAATATACCTAAGTGTACCAAGGATCTCAAACATTTTCCAATATATATATATACATATATATATATATTGGTAAACGGAAAAGAAAATGCTGACAAATTGTTCCCAGTGAAAAATAGTTTAATTAGGAATAAGTAAAAATTAGTAATAGTATTGGTTAGTATTCAGTTTTGGTTTTAAGTTTTACCGGTTGCGCATTTCTAATGCTTTTCAAAATAATTTTGAGATAAAGCGCCCGCGATGTTTGCTCTAATCTGATTAGTTTTGGAAATTCTACCTGTTTTATGTGAAAAAAGTGGCTCCAGATGTATTAAAATAAGTTTCGCGCCAATTCGTGTTGCAAAAATTCTTGTGGTCAAAACAATTTTGATTGGTCGGTAGAGGTCATGTGAATGTTAAAAATTGATTTTGCGCCAAATGTAGGTTTGTGTCGGCTGATTGAGAAGTCACTGAAAAATAAGTCTTTCAAAACAAATATGTGTGTAGTAGTAGTAGTAAAGAGGTTCGTTGTTGTGATAATGGTCAGCAGGGATGTGTGTGCGAACCGCAGCCTGTTGACAGTTCAAATGCCTATTAAGACAAGTGTGTGTGTGTGTGTGTGTGTGTGTGTGTGTGTGTGTGTGTGTGTATGTGTGTGTGTGTGTGTAGCAGAGTAATTCGTGGTAGAGGGATGGTCAGTAGGAATGTGTCTGTAGGTTGGTGGGGGATATTTGAACATGTTAAAAGATATTTTTCAGCTCTTGTCTTATACGGAGAAGTGTGTGTGTGTGTGTGTATATGTCTATTTGTATGTTAATGTACGCGTGTGTATGTGTGTGTGTATATATGTGTGTGTGTGTGTGTATATATATGTGTGTGTGTGTGTGAGAATGTGTGTGTGTGTGTAGGGGGGGTGGACCAGTATTTTTGTGATACTGGTAAAAATAGTGTACATTATTCGATATTTTCAGTAAAAACGATTCTCTAAATAGAACATCAAAAACCTTAATAATAAAAGGTGTGAAATGATATATAGTATTGGCATAATACCAAAGTGTGTGTGAGTGTCCAGATTGTACGTACTGCAAGGGGAATCCATTAAGACTTGCCGTATTGGAATACTTGTGTACAAATATGTATGTGCCCATCAGTGTGCAATGCATGTGTGCGTTTATGTATGTGTGTGTGTCGGCACGTTTATATCTATAGACATCAAAAGGTATGCAAATTTGTTTATATTTATGTTGTACCATAGAACATGTGTGTTTACGTATGTCATTGTGTTTATATGTGAATAGAGATATATGCTGATGTAGGTATGTATGTTGACGTGTGTATGATATGGGTTCGTCTTAGGGAGAAGTGTTTAGACGGGGTCCGTATTTGTTAATAAAGTGAGATTCTTTGCTGATGTGCTGGGTGTGGGTGGCATTATCTTTAAATTTGTAGAGGGAAAGATTCTGAAGTTGGGATGATTTTGGGCGGCACAGGTATCAATGTGTTCACTCAGTGGTATTTTCCTGTATTCCCGTATTTTAATTTGGGATCTATGGACAGTCATGCGTTGACGGAGGCTGATTTTGGTCTGCCCTATGTATTGTTCTCGACAACCTGAGCAAGTTAATACATATATTAGATTTTCTGATGCGCATGTGAAATTATGTTTTACTATAAAACGTTGTCCTTCTTTGAAATAGAATTCCGAACCCTCTATTTATATATATACATTTTATATATATATATATATATATATATATATATATATATATATATATATATATATATATATATATATATATATATACATAAATGTATATATATATATATACATTTTTTTTTTAAAGGGATTAAGGTTATATACAAAACAGGTGTTATAGAGAAAGGGTGGAATTGGAAATAGCACGGAAAATATATTTGAGGATCTGTTTTTCTTTTCTTTCTTCTTTGATTCGTCAAAGTGACATTATGGAAAAAATGAGAGGACTAATTCTTTAAAAAAAAAGGAATTTTATAATGTATATAAAATATATAAAGTATATTTTTTGTATACATCATAAAACTCTTTTTTTTTAAAGAATTGTTTCTCTCATTTTTTCAATAATGTCACTTTGACGAATCATAGAAAAACACCTTCGCCGGTAACATTTACTCCCTCAGTACTGAGACGAGAATACATTAAAGCATATTCGGCTTTTGCATATGAAACATCGGCTGGTGATGTTTATTTGCATATAGAGCGAATATGACTGTTAATTAACAGCAGCTAATTAACAGTAGCTCTTACATAGCCTGGTTCATAATGCTAATATATACACACAATTAAATAGATGGATAGTGCTGTAAGGGTGTATATGAAAAATACACGTATAGGCAAATAAACCGATATTTCATAGTTTATGTGCTTGTATGTCGGTGAGTATGTGCGTGTGTACTTGTGCGCGTGCGCGTGTGTTTGTGTGCGTGTGTAATTGCATATGAGTGTGCGTTTATGTATATAAACATATATATATATATATATATATATATATATATATATATATAGTTGAAGAAATAACACAAACACGGGGATGTCAAACACAAAGTCTCGTTAGGATCACGCTTAGGAGGAAATATATTTACTCTGGTCAAGCAGATTAAATAGAGATAGATCGCTCAATATGCAATTTATTTTTTCAATTATATTAAACAGAATACTTAGTGTACAAACGGAGTTTCAGTTTCATACACCAATTTTACTGTTTCTCGGTAACATTCGAGGAAGAAACGGGTATATTTCGGCACTCATTTAATCAAATAAGCGTTTTATTATACATATATAGACAGATAGAATTCATAGACACAGCACGGACAAACTTGCTCCAACCTTAAAGCAATACATGCCCCCTCAACCCACACTCTCACATACATATACACACCAATCCATAGTTATAAATATACTCTTTATGCTAAGGCTTGGGACTTGTAAAGAAAAGTAGTTCGTGATACAGTAAAACAAGCTTATGTTAGGAATAAAGATACTTGAGAGTTGGCAGTGATGATTGATGAGTATTGGTGCTGTTGATGATGAGGCAAAGAATTTGAGTAGGAGTAAGAAGACTGAACAATATTTTACTCTATCTTAAATTAATAGTCTCTTATAATAAAAGCAAGCAGCCACGCGGAAGCCTCTGCGTGGTCTCACAATGTCATTTAAATTCTCCTCAATCTACACTATATATATATATATATATATATATATATATGCAATAAGAATAAAGGAACAAAAATCAATATTGCATCATAGTATATTTAATAACATATTACATGTGTTTCACTGTCGATCAGTTCGAGGAACAATCTATTATTGATAGAACCTGACTCTGGAATCGAAAGATCCTCAAATATGCCTCAATATGTGTGTGTGTATGTGTTTGTGTGTGTGTGTGTGTGTGTGTGTGTGTGTGTGTGTGTGTGTGTGTGTGTGTGTGTGTGTGTGTGTGTGTGTGTGTGTGTGTGTGTGTGTGTGTGTGAGTGTGTGTGTGTGTGTGGAAGCGCGTGAACTAGTGGTAATGGTGTTGGACGTACGATCATAATGTTATGGGTTCGACTCCTGCGCTGGGTTGCGTGTAATGTTCTTGAGAAAAATATTTCATTTCACGTTGCTCCAATATACTCAGCTGAAAATGAGTTCCAGCAATAGCTGGTATTTAACCCTGCGATGGACTGGTGTCCTGTCCAGGGGAGAATCTTGTACTCTCAGTCGCTTCAGGCTATGAAACCCAGATAAGCACCGGTCTAACGAACCTTAAATGTCTTTAGACAGACTATATATATATATATATATATATATATATATATATATATATATATATATATATATATATACTTAAGGTAAATATTGATGCAATTCACTTCAAGCACTCAACGTACTTATTCCACATAGGAGTGACGGAGTAAATATCGAATAAGGAAAAGCGAAGTAGTTTCAGATGTTCAAGTCCTTTAATAATAATGCTGTGATATATATTTCAATGACGACACTGGCCACACTGTTCTGTGTGCGAGTGTCGTGACATCATCAGACAGCTTGTTACATAATAAGGTTATGTTTCCGAGGCAATCCTGCGCAGACCGGTGGGGGTGAATTGGTAATCACAGGGGAACGGATGAAGAACCCAAAAGCACACACTTCGTCCGTTCCCATGTCGATTCAATTTGGATTGCCTCGGAAATATAACCTTATTATGTAACAAGCTGTCTGATGATGTTACGACACACGCACACAGAACAGTGTGGCCAGTCATTGAAATATATATCACAGCATCATTATTAAACGACTTGAACATCTGAAACTACTTCGCTTTTCCTTATTCTATATATATATATATATATATATATATATATATATATATATATATATAAGTAAGTATGTTTTGAAACAGTGAGCAGGTTTGAAATTAGAAAATAGAATAGCTTTCACCGTATTTTTGACTAAAGAAATTTGAGTCTGATAATGGGGTTTAGAAACCTCATATAAATGGAAAAAGATGAGTATTGACGTACTCCCATGTACGTCAATACTCATCTTTTTCCATTTATCTTAGGGTTCTAAACCCCATTATCAGACTCAAATTTCTTTAGTCAAAAATACGGTGAAAGATATATATATATATATATATAAATGGAATAGAATGAAACGAAATTTCATTTCTCACTCTTAGTACGGCACTTACTTAAATGTAAGTATGTATGTATACGTACATACATATATGTATACAGACGTACAGTAGTATGTATATATATATACATACATGAACACATATATATATATATATGCACGTATCGGTTTACCGAACATTTAATAAATGCTCGGTTTGTTTGTTTGTAAACAAACAAACAGTCCGAATTACGCCGTACAGTGTTTAGGCAACCACGTCACATTTTTGTTCATCACTGGCACAGGAACGATGTACTAGTTTCAAGCTTATTAGCTATCGTCAGCATCGTATACCTTCCTGCCAGATGGTTGAACGTCTGAAAATATATACTTTCCTTATGCATATTAACGGCTGAGCAGCCTAATTTGCATATCGAGTGAGTTTAGTCGGCCGGGCACACCGAAAACGATAAATGGAATAGAATGAAACGAAGTTTCATTTCTCACTCTTAGTACGGCACTTACTTAAATGTAAGTATATATGTATGTATACGTACATACATATATGTATACAGACGTACAGTAGTATGCCTATATATACATACATGCACACATATATATATGCACGTATCGGTTTACCGAACATTTATTATAATGCTCGGTTTAAACAAACAGCCCGAATTACGCAGTACAGTGTTTAGGCCACCACGTCACCTCGATATGCAAATTAGGCTGCTCAGCCTTTAATATGCATAAGGAAGGTATATACTTTCAGACGTTCAACCATCTGGTAGGAAGGTATACGATGCTGACGATAGCTAATAAGCTTGAAACTAGTGCATCGTTCCTGTGTCAGTTGTGAATAAAAAGGTGACGTGGTTGCCTAAACACTGTACGGTGTACCAATTCTTCAATGCAAGCACGAAGGCTGCGTTGTCAGAGCTAGAGCGCGTGCTCTGAGACAAGAGGGGACAATGGTGGAGGCGTGACGTGGTAACAAAGTCAGAATTCAAACCTTGCCTGACCAAAACGGGCACATGTTACTCGAACCCGAGCAGATGTGAGAGGCTTTTCAGCAGCACTTTGCTCAACTGTTTGGGAGCGCGGCGGGCCTGATCGGAGTATGAACTTCAGTGCATACCTCATTGGACTGCCGCAGCTCTCGACGACAGCAGTGCAATATTGCGAAAAGCCGATAACAGCAGGTGAAATACGGGACGCGATGTCTGACTGCCCGAGGAGTAAATTGCCAAGTTTGGATGGTCTGCCCTACGAGCTTTACGCATAGATGCCAGACTTGTTCGACGACCTCTTGGCAGACGTCTACTGCAACTGGCAGCAGAACGGGAGCATTCCCAGTTTTGTGAGCCAAGGAGCGGTGGCGCTGTTGAGAAAAGACCGAACAAAGGGGACGTTATAGACAATTTCAGGTCCATAACTCTGTTAAACACAGATTTTAAGATTTTGGCCAAGGGGTTAGCAACGAGATTGGCACTTGTCGTCGGTAATCTGGTAGGAGAGGCGCAGACATGCGTTATTCATGACAGATCCATCCACGACAACCTCCACCTCATGCTATACATCATAGAGAGGGTGGTTAAGGAACCTGGCACAGGTGAGGCCCTGATCAACTTAGATCAATCTAAGGCATTTGATAGCGGCGACCATCGGTACCTGGCGGCGGTCCTCGAGGCGGCTGGTTTCGGGACCATTTTCAGGGGTTGGATCGCTGCGATGCACAGCGACATCTGCTCAGTTGTGAAGGTAAACGGTCATCTGTCACAACCGTTCAGCATCATGCGCTCGGTCCGTCAAGGTTGTCCCCTCTCGTCACTCTTGTACGTATTGGCCCTAGAGCCGTTACTACACAAATTGGAAGCGATGAGAGACGTCCCACGTGAACTGGGATGTGGGAGATCCATATCGGTTTACGCCGACGACAATACCGTGGTGGTGTCAAGCGGCGGACACATCCAGATGCTCGGCACCGCTCTGAAGATATATGAAGCGTGACAGGAGCAAAGTTAAACCAGGAAAAGTCGGTGGGCTTGCAGCTCTGCACCTGGAGAGGCAGGTCCATGCCGCCCGACATCGCCGTGGGCCGCTGGACGGAAGGACCGGTTAAATTGCTCGAGGTCTGGTTCGGACCGGACCTCCAGATGGAGAAACATTGGCCTCTCTCACCCAGAAATGGGCCGACCCAACTATGACAAAAATGAAGCGCCTCCACTTCCGCTTTATATGGAAGGGACGTGCTCCCATGGTCAGACGATCCATCTGCTGTCAACACTCGTTGCGTGGAGGGCTGGGCATGCCGTGGCTGAGACTGCGACATCTCTGGTGCTTCCTTGACGGTGAACAGGTGTGGTCACTGTTTGCCAGACGTGTTTTTCCCCAGCTCGTCTCATTAACGGAGCTGCAGTCCTGAATCAGGAAAAGACGGAGAGATAGCGCTTGGAAAGTGAAATGTCTCAACGTGCCTTCTACCAGCTGGGCACTAGCATCGGTGGAACATCCACCTCGGCGTTCTATAGAGGACTAGTGGAGGGGAAGAGTGACGACGTTCTATCTCCAGGTCCTTATACTTGCTCAATTTTTCAAATGTTTTTATAGATATATTCTATTGGAACGGACATATGAATAAGCAGGCATACCCTCTTTTAAAAGTCCTTCAGTATTATATCAGGTCTATTTGCATCTATTTTTCGGTCTGTTTGGATGCTAAAGTTCCACAAGATTGAGATGTGATCTTTTTCAAGTATGGGAGGTGGTTGATACTCCCATCAATTCTTTTGATGGGGCAGGTCAAAATGCTTACACATTATCCAATGTATGTATTGTGCAGCTCTGTCATGCCTTTTTAGGTATTCGGTTGGAGCTATAGGACTGCACATTGAAATTATATGATCAATGATCTCTGGTTGTTTTCTACATACACGGCATAATGGGTTGCATCCATTTTTTATTATGTTGGCTAGGTAAACTTTTGTTGGCAGACACTTACCTTGTGCTGATATAATCAGTCCTTCAGTCTCCGATTTCAGTCCAGAGGATGCCAACCACTGATGGGTTAAAGTTTTGTCAACATCAGGATTGTTAGCTCTTTCTGGGTATTTTCCATACAGAGGCTTTTCTTGCCATTTCTTAGCCAGTTTCTGTAGCAGTTCTTTCTTTGCAGTTACTTTTACCTGCTTTGCTTTTTCTGTGTTTTCCATTTCAGCAGTAAATGGGACTTCGGAAATTATTATTATTATTATTATTATTATTATTATTATTATTATTATTATTATTATTGGCGACCTACGCAGTAAATCGTATCATCGTGAGCTCCACAAAGGTTTGTTATTTCTGTTTGTTAAAAATTGCCATTTATGGAAAATTTTTATTGTTAACTATATATAAGCGCACATACATTGTTTTCCGAAAAGGACACACAAAAAGATTGGGGCCTTGTGCCCAAAATTTAAACTTTTATGATTATCAAAAAATTTCTTTGAAAATAAAATGGCTTCTTCACCACTGCACAACAAGCAGCTGAAAGCCTTTCTCACAAATTAACCGACACCACCATTGTAAATGATTATACGTCTTCCAACACAAACAATTTAAGCACTAGCAATATTTTAAATTTGTCTCAGGCAGACATTTATTTCCCGCCATTACCAATGACTGCAGGTGTTAAAGCCGCCACAACCACCACCACCGCGACAACCCCCACCCCCACCACCACCGCGACAACAGAAACAAAAGGAAAAAATAAATCAACTCGTGATGTCGAAATATTTTCAAACAAAATGGACTCTCCGAAACCGATCTTCACTGACGTCACCACCACCACAACTGAAACTAAAATTAATAATAACAAAAATAACGATAGCAACAACAACAATGACATTAAAAAAACCACCCTGAGTTTTGCCAGAGTAGCAAAACAGTTCGAAGCATTTACGGTAACTCAGGAGGATTTAGAAAAGGCCAAAAAATGGTAAAGAAAGATGGGTACAGGGTCAGCCTCATCCCTCCACCTAATAAAATGGAGCATCCGCGCCTATGCACCGTGTCGTATCGAACAATCAATGTAAAATCGCGCCGAGTGGAATAGGGCATCCGAATCCCAAATCCAAAAAGCTTTGGGACATGTGTGGGCAAGAAAAACCCACATCAGACGTGGGCAAAAGTATGGAACCGTGGACGTGTTCTTTGAAACACCAGAGGAGGCTAGAGAACACTCCATGGCCCCATTAAGAAGTGACGACTTCACACTCGTCCCAAGCTATTGTGGCCAGAGACTCGTAAAGATCAGGGTGACCCACGTTCCACCGGCCATCGAAATTCCCTGGCTAATAGCGGCCGTCCTCGCCGGCATCGAAGCCAACACAAAGATAATAGCAATAGCAAAAGAAAAGCAGGAGAACTGGTCCGGATCTGGGATGGAGCTCCTGATCCAAGCGGACCAAAAAAGCATTGAGGAGATCCCAGAGGTAATAGACCTCACTGACGGCAGCCACCTCACCGTAATTGTCGAGGGCAGAGGGCCTAGTTGTGTCGTTTGTGGTGAAGGAACCCACCTAAGGGCTTTCTGCCCTCAGGCTAAAAGGTTGAGGCCACCTCTCCTACCCACCCCAGTGACACAACCATCAACACCACCAGTAGCAGGGATGGCAGCAACAACTGTAGCAGCAACAACAGAAGCAACTATAACAGCAACAACCCCAGCAACAGTAGCAAAACCAACACCACCACCACCAGCAAAACCAACACCACCACCACCCAACACTTCAGAACTAGCACCAGCGCCTACACCATCCACCACGCCACAACCAAAACTAACGCCTGTGGAGGATTTTCCACTCCCCGGCCTATCACGACTGGAGACAGATTGTGACGACGAGGAGTGGGAAACGGTATCAGGAAAAAAAAAAGAAACCAAAAAAGAAAAAAATTCTCTTCCTTCCCCCTCCAAAAACAAAATACAGAGGGAAACAAATAAATTAACAGACAAAAAAGTTAGGACAGATATGCCACCATCCACACCAGCATCACCAACCCCATCAACCCTAACACCAATACCATCACCATCATTAACCCCAACACCACCATCACCTACACCACAAAAGTCACCAAAATGCGAAACAGAAACAAACCCACAACAAACGCAAACAAAACAACCAAAACGATACACACTACACAGCATTACATTTGAACAACAAGCAATTATTACACTACATCCAACACAACACCAGCATCACAGACAAAGCCTACACAACAACCCAAAAATTCACACCACCCCCACACATACAAATCACTCGCATCACACAGAAAATGTACATGACACTAAAACAAATATTCCCCAAAGACATCGGAGACTTCCGACAAGCACTCTCCAGGAGGATTTATAAGGACATCCTTCCTGAGGAGGCCACAAGCAGTGAAAAGGATGGAAAAACCGTCCTTCCCCTACGAGAAGTAAGGTAAGTGGTCTTTCCCATCTTTTCCACTCCTTTTCAACATGACCTCACTCAGAATAGGCAGCATAAATGCGCGTGGCTTGGGGTCGTCGTGGAAGCAGGGCCACCTGCTCAACGACCTCAGGTCACTAAACATAGATGTAGTGGCCATCAGCGAGACCAGAATCTCCGAAGCATGGGCCTTCGCACCGATCTTCGGCGGCTACGATGTGTACGCATCTCCCAGCCGTCCGGGATCGGGGGAAGGAGTTGCTGTGCTTTTTCGGAGAGGTTTGGATCTTGCCATACGGGCCATCTTCCTGGACTCAGAAGGTAAGTTGGTGGTGCTGGACGTAACCAGCGGAGACGGGCAAGCTTTCAGGTTAGTGGCCATCTATGCCCCAACAGGAGCAGGGCGGCCTGATTTCTTCCGGCGTCTGGAGACCTTTCTTGGAACGTCCCGCTCTTTAGTGTTAGTGGGCGACTGGAACGGGATCTTAGATGCACGCTGGGATTGTGTGGGATTAGTGGATAGGGAAGGAGGGTGCAAGAGCCTCACCAACCTGCTCAGGCGTTTTGAACTGTCTGACACGTACCGAATGGATTTCCCGAGTGTACCAATGTGGACTTGGACAAATCGCATAGGGTCATCCAGATCATATCTAGATAGAGTATTTTGTAGGGAAATAGATAGGTCTAGCATAGGCTGTCCACAATTCAAGATAGTCAGCTACACGGACCACAAATTCGTGATCTGTGTGCTTGACTTAGATAGGCTTCATATACGAGGACCCGGCTACTGGAAGCTAAACGCGTCCTTACCAGCGCGCAAGGCCTACAGAGACCAGATTAGCGAACTAGTTAAGCGGGCGTTGACGGGGGCCATCGTCAACAACAAGTGGTGGTTTGCTCTGAAAAGAGCAATTAGAATAGAGTCCATTAGGTTTAGTAAGGCTTTAGCAATAGAGAAAAATAGAGCAGAGGGAGAATTAGTTAGAAAATTAGACGAGGCGCTTAGCAAAGGCATCGCGACCGACGTACTTGCGGCGAAATTGGCCCTTGACCAATTCTTCAATGCAAAGCACGAAGGCTGCGTTGTCAGAGCTAGGATGCGTGCTCTCAGACACGAGGGGACGAAAACCGTTCAATGGGCCCGAGTGGCGGAGGCGCGTCGTGGCAATAAAGCCACGATCCGGTCTTTGGTGGACCACGACGGGCGCATGCTACTCGATCCCGGGCAAATGTGTGAAGCTTTTCAGCGACACTTCGCTCAACTGTTCGGGGGCAGTGGCGGGCCGGATTGAGGGATGGAATTTAGTGTCTACCTCGACGGACTGCCGCGGCTTTCGGCCACTGAGGCTGAGTGTTGCGAAAAGCCGATAACAACCGCTGAAGTACGGGAGGCAATGACTGGCTGCACAAGGGGTAAATCGCCTGGTTTGGATGGTCTTCCTTATGAACTTTACGTACAAATGCCAGACTTTTTCGGAGGCCTCTTGGCGGACGTCTACTGCAACTGGCAACAGAAGGGGAGAATTCCCAGCTCTGTGAGTCGAGGAGCGGTGGTGCTGCTGAGAAAGGATCCGAACAAGGGGGATAGCATAGATAATTTCAGGCCCATAACTCTGCTAAACACAGAGTTCAAGATTTTGGCCAAGGTGCTAGCAAAGAGGTTGGCGCTTGTCGTTGGTGGTCTGGTGGGAGAGGCACAGACATGCGCCATTCCCGACAGATCCATCCACGCCAACATCGTAGAGAGGGTAGCTATGGAACCTGGCACGGGTGGGTCTTTGATCAATTTAGATCAGTCGAAAGCCTTCGATAGGGTCGACCATCGTTACCTAGCGGCAGTCCTGAGGGCGGCTGGCTTTGGGCCCGTCTTCAGAGGCTGGATCGCTGCCATGCACAGCGACATCAGCTCTGTAGTGAGAGTGAAAGGTCACCTTTCGGAACCGTTCAACATCATGCGCTCGGTCCGCCAAGGATGTCCCCTCTCGTCCCTATTGTATGTATTGACTCTCGAGCCATTACTGCACAAACTGGAGACGTTGAGGGGGGCTCCCGCGCGAACTAGGATATGGAAGATCCGTGTCAGCATATGCGGACGATGTCACCGTAGTGGTGTCGAACGCCAAACACATCGAGGCGATCGGCACTACACTAAGAGAATACGAAGAGGTGACAGGAGCAATGATCAACCAGGAAAAGTCAGTGAGCCTGCAGCTCGGCACCTGGAGAGGCAGGTCCATGCCGTCCAACAGCGTCGTCGGGCGCTGGACGGACGGACGGACCGGTTAAATTGCTAGGGGTCTGGTTCGGTCCAGACCTCCAGACGGACAAAAACTGGGACGAGGTGACTAGCAGGGTGGCTTCTCTCACCCAGAAATGGGCCGAGAGGAAGCTATCCCTGAAAGGTCGAGCGGAGGTGGCTAACGCGTACATCGCGTACGTCATCTACTACCGCCTGACCGTCGTACCATGTCCTATGCCCCGCCTGACAGCGCTGGAGCGTTTGCTCTTTCGCTTCTTGTGGAAGGGACGCGCTCCGATGGTCAGGCGGTCCATCTGCTGTCAACACCCGCTACGTGGAGGGCTGGGTATGCCGTGGCTGATGATGCGCAGACACGCGCTCAGGCTACGACATCTCCACCTCTTCCTCGACGGTGATCAGGTGTGGTCGCCGTTTGCTAGACACGTTTTTCCCCAGCTCGTCTCCTTGACGGAGCTGCAGTCCTGGGTCAAGCGAAGACCGAGAGGGAGCGCTTGGAGACTGGAATGTCTTCAGGCCCTCACAGCCCTCGACCAATCGGGCAATGTGATCGGTGGAAACTCCACCTCGGCGTTCTATAGGGGATTAGTGGAGGGGAAGAGCGACGACGTACTTGGAGAAACTCTAGGCGTCGACGAAAATCAACTAGCCAATCTCTTCGGAAGGACTTTCGGGCCGGGGCCTATGGACAACTTCCAGAAATCCCTGGCCTGGCAGTGCTACCGGGGTGCTTTGCCAGTTCGGGATAAACTCTACAAGCATGGAGGTGCCGTCAGCCGGGCATGTCCGAGATGCGCATAGGGCGACGAAACCGTCCTGCACGCACTCGTCCAGTGTCCGAGCATTGCTCACTTGTGGGTTTATGTCGAACACCTGCTGTCACGTGTAGGACGGATCCAGCTATCAGGTGAGTCCATCGTGAGGATTGCCCCGCCCTCCTCCTTTAGCCGGGAAGGGCAGGCAGTTTTTATCTGTCTGGTAGCCATGGCGAAAGAGATAGTATGGTGGACACGTTTGAAAGGGCTGAAGACGAGCACTTACCTCTTCGGTGATGCCCTGATTAACTTTTTCAAATTTCATTTGAAAAGGAAAACCAGGGTAGAGAGGGAAGTGCTCTCTTCCCAGCATTTTGTTGAAAGATGGGTGAGAGAAGCAAGTATGGCCCGAATGAATGGGCCTTGTCCGAGTATGTGTCTGTAAATTAAAGGTGGAAAAGTGGGAGAGGGCACTTGCCCTGGTGGTCAGGGTCACTGTGGTCTTTTAATGGGCTTTCTCCACAAATGTCCCTCGGAAGTCTCCCCCCTATTGGGGAATTTTTCTTTGTTATTTTATTACATCCTCTGTTTTTTACACGCAGAAATGCCCATTTGTACCGTCCTGTATTGTCCTGTACTGTCCTTAATGTCTACTTTATGTAAACCCTTGTGGTTAATAAAGAAAACATTATTATTATTATTATTATTATTATTATTATTATTATCAACTCTATTCTACAGAAGCAAATCCAATAAAATATTCTAATAGAAACCCAGCGGATTTGGTGTTTCTACTTGACTCTTCGGCGAGTATATGGCCTCCAAATTTTAAGAAGCAACTTGAATTTGTAGAATATTTGATTGATCAGCTGGATGTTGGAATGGCGCCCCACCAGGTAAGCATTATAAATTGTACTTAGATATTTTCATTTGTTTCTCTTACCACAACAAATGTACAATCAGTTTAGAGTGTTATAGTGATGGCAACATTTCGAGAAGCCGAATATCATGTGGCCGATATTCCATACCAATTTAGCCATTTCACTTACACCACGTACACATAATCTCTTGGCGTCGGTGGAACTTAAATTTTTAACATTGTTTCCATGCACTGTATGAAGATAACACTTTTAAACCTTATTACGGAACATTTTTCTCGAGAGAGAGAGCTGTATTTAGCTGAGTTGATGAGGCGTTGGACTGTCGATGAAATTCCTTCGCTACACTCTGTCTGCTGTCATGTTCTCCACTGAAAATCTAATGAAAGGGCTTTAACATTATCGCATAACCTGGTAGCATATAAATATCAGCAACATCTCCTTCCAAATCACACCTAGCTGTTTTAAAATTAGGGAAGGTCACATTGAATAATGTAATTGTAGATAGTGAGGAAATCGAAAGAAGTTATCGCCAACGCCTTTGATTATAGATCTGCTTAATCAGTGCTGATTTGCGTGAGACATCACCACTAATCTACACCATCATCATCAGTATCATGTTTTCCATTCTCTTTAACTTTGAAGCGAAAATAGCTGTGTGTGTACGTGTGTGTATGAGTGTGAGTATGTGTGCGTGAGAGTGAGCGTGAGTGTGGGTGTGTGTGGTTGTGTGGGTGTGTGTGGAAGTCAGTAAAAACACATCAAAAACTGTAACACGCCTTTAGATAATAAACTTCAATTATAAATATGATTGCATCGAATCATAGTAGTAAAATATCTGACAATGGGTGGTATTTAAAATTGTTCAGAGAGAATAAAGCAATAGAGCCATGACTGTTTATACATCTAGCTAGTCAAATATTGCTAGCCACAGCGAGCAATCCTATGTGACCACCATTGTAGTAAAATGAGACGAGGAGAAAGTTTGCTCTCGATTTGGACTTTTATAGGCCACAAGTGACGTCATGTGAGTTTGGCGAATTTTCGTCAGAAATGACAGATATCAAATAGGATACGCTACACCTTCACATTTACGCATTAGCAGTGGCAACGACCAATGGCAACAACCATCAATTGATCTGATGTTTCAATACTATCCTAAGAAAACAAAGTTACTACTATTTTAAGATCTCAGCAAACAGAAGCGTATTGTTAACTGTCATGTTTATACACATCAACACTTTCTAACACTTCATAGTATTAAATATGTATGCTGATGGTTGATTTGCGATTGTACTACTTTTTGTATAACAAATTATATATATATATATATATATATATATATATATATATATATATATATATATATATATATGTGTGTGTGTGTGTGTGTGTGTGTGTGTGTGTGTGTGTGTGTGTGTGTGTGTGTGTGTGTGTGCAGTTTCATCGGTTCGAAGGGCGGGAAGATCATAAAGCAGGGTGGTACTCGATGCATGATGAAATGTAGTGTAAGTGTAGGTAAAATATCTATCTATCCGTCTCTTTCTCTCTTTCTCTCTCTCTCTCTCTCTCTCTCTCTCTCTCTCTCTCTCTCTCTCTCTCTCTCTATATATATATATATATATATATATATATATATATATATATATATATATATATATATATATATATAAATATATATATATTTGAAACAATTTGATTTAATTTTATATTATAGTTTTACAAAACTAAATTGTAAAATTATAATATTATAAAATTAAATCAAATTGTTTAGAACTACAAGTGAAGTTATTTTTTTCCTTTTTTCAAATATACTTAACTCTACCAAGAATTTCACACATTTTCCAATATATAATGTAATATGTGGTGATGTAATATATGAGATTTATGAATAACGTCTTTCGTTTTTGTTTTTCTTATTCACTTTTATTCACTATAGGTTAGAGTTGGTGTTCTCTCCTTCAGCACAAATGCCCGAGTTCATTTTAGGTTGGATGAGTCAGATAACAAAGCGGTATTGAAATCAAGATTAGATACAATTGAACAAATAAGAGGTAATACTAACATAAGCCAAGCATTGTATACCATGAAAGACAATATGTTTAGCCCGGAAAATGGCGGCCGCAGAAATGTTAAGCACATCGCTATAATGATGACTGATGGTACTTCGCAAAATGTGACTGCTACACAGATAGCTGCGGATAAATGTCGAGAAGAAAACATTACGCTATTTGTTATTGGTGTTGGACGGAAAGTTGACTATTACGAATTAGTGCGAATTGCCAGTAAACCAACAGAGAGATATTTAAAACTGAGTTCCTCCTATGCTGCCTTGGATGTTATAAAATCTGATGTTATTCACAACATGATTGAAGATGGTTAGTATATTTCTTTTAAATCCTTCAGAAACAAAAGTAACAATAGTTCAACATGAAAACATATTCTACAATAGAATGTCATTCAATGAAGAAATAGTGATTAAACTTTCGGAAATATTACTTATAACAGGGAATTTAATTATAAATAGATCATACAACCCAAGCTTTTAGCACATAAAAAATATATATTGGAAATATTATATTAAATATATATACAAATAAAACAACAGAAATAGATATATCTAATTTGTAGAAATGGAAGGGTAGTAATGCGGACATCTAGCAATTCGAAGTATTGGACCCACCGATGTTTCTGTCATATCTGATGTATCTGTAATATCAATACAGTTAACACTTTATCAACTTTAACTCATGCTCTGATCCCAAACAGAGAGTAGTCTGTTAGAAATCGGAGTTAAAAACAAAGAAATATATGTAAGGAAAGAGCCAAGAACGACTTAATGGATAAAAATGATTAAAAAAATGTTGCTCGTTAAAAAATGTAATAAAATGATTTTTGTGAAAGGCATTTACTTTTCAGTTCGTGTTGCTTAATGAATAAAGCATTAGGGAGTATGAAATTCTCCATTTGAGGTAAGCTGCCAATGTGGAATATGGCAATCGTTAGTTGGAGATAATTTATGAGGGTAACAGACGAAGTGTGTAGTAAAAACAAGAAGAGAAAAGGCAATGTTAATACTGGATTGTGTGACCCGATATACCCTTGGATACCCGGTTATCACAAATGTTTTAATACATTTACGTCACCAAAGTCTAGGAAAAGAGCGTGGACGTCAGAAAATGTTATCTACGAATAAGCGCCTGATGCTGGAAAACATCAAAGGCACTTTAATTCTTATCAATTTTCAATTGATTGAGTCTAATTCTCTTCCCCTGTTTATAGAACATAGAAATATTAGAATAATCAACAGACATCAGACAAGCAGACAAGATATTCTTGGAAATAATGATTTCCATTCACTCAATATTTAAATAACATATAGTTGTAGAGGAAAGCAAACTCTCTCGCCGTTTCAATTTCTTACACACACCCACACACATATATATATATATGTAGACAGAGAGAAAGAGAGAGAGAGAGAAAGAGAGAGAGAGAGAGAGAGAGAGAGAGAGAGAGAGAGAGAGAGAGAGAGAGAGAGAGAGAGAGAGAGAGAGAGTTAAAAGATTCAAATCACTCGATATTTTACGAGGTCATTTACGGCTGTAGTGTGCAGAGTGTAAATAGATTTAAAAGAGTCGAAGTCAGTGTTGCAGCATATGTACACACTTTATTTACATATTACAATTGTTTCGATATCAATCAGCTCAGGGTACAAACAGAGACGTGACTCGACTCTTTTTCGATATCTCATCAGATATGCGAGCTTATATGTGCGAAGATACATCTAAACTGTGTCTCTGCACATATAAGCTCGCATATCTGATGAGATGTCGAAAAAGAGTCGGGTCCCGTCACCTTGAGCTGATCGATAACGAAACAATTTTAATATGCAAATAAAGTTTGTACATATGCTACAACACTGACTTCGACTCTTTTAAATCTATTTACACTCTGCACACTACAGCCGTAACACTGGAATACAACCCAAACAAAACGGACCTTGTAAAAGTATCGAGAGCTTCGAAATGCGCGCCGCCTGTAACTATTGTTAGACACTTAACACACACACACAAACATATATATATACAAACATAGATACATATGCATATATATATATATATATATATATATATATATATATATATATATATATATATATATATATATATATATATATATATATAAACGTTTGTATATGTATAATAAAGCCAAAACAATGCAGGTATGGACATAGAATAAAGAATGCAAATGCAAAAGATATTGTTGACAATTAGTCTTTTACCTTAGATTTATTTAAATATTCTTAATTTTCGAGATAATATATCTTCTTCGGAGGGAAGTAAAGCGGTTAAACCAGTGTTCTAACACTGGTTTAACCGCTTTACTTCCCTCCGAAGAAGATATATTATCTCGAAAATTAAGAATATTTAAATAAATCTAAGGTAAAAGACTAATTGTCAACAACATCTTTTGCATTTGTATTCTTTATTCTATGTCCATACCTGCATTGTTTTGGCTTTATTATACATATACAAACGTTTATACCTCATTACACAATGCTTCAAGTGAATTATAACTTCCTCCATATATATATATACATATATATATATATATATATATATATATATATATATATATATATATATATATATATGTTGATTTCATTTGTTGCTTTCCAGACATGTTGGCAAGATTTAGCATTCTGGAGCCACTTTTCACTGTATATAAGGTACACAATTTACCCATCTCATTACAGTTGAAAATTGCAAACTTGACTGTCACCACACATTATGAACCTGAAGATTGCGAAAGCATGAAAGTACTTGTTCAATTAACACTTAACATTTAATATTCTATCATACTATTTCATTATAAATTTTAAAGGATAGTAAATAAAACGAGTAAATCAGACAAAGTTTGAATTCCTCTTATTAATATATATATATATATATATGAGAGTATTGAAGTTTGCTTGAAGCATTGTGGAACAATAAGTAAATATCTATAAGTCGTTTGGAAGCCTCGACAATGCAAATGGGTAAATCTCCGGGTAACAAGGTAACAAACAGGCAGAGAATGGACTGACAGCTAGCGCCATCCCACTCCCTCATTCGGCCGCTGACCTTTGTACGACCAACCCCATTTCACGCGCACGCGCGCTCTCCCGAATACCTCAGATATTCAAATCAGCAAACAGCGAAAGACGCCGTCCGGACTTGTCCGACAGACAACCTTTTCCCCCACCCCGGAAAAAACCCCCAGTTGATGGATGTGAATCCGAAATATATAGGGACTATTAAATCTCTCCCAAAGTAACTCTCTCTTGTGTTGTTATTTTTATTTTTATCCTTTTACTCTTCCCTCCATTCTACACATCTCACACATCTTATACACACCACGCATCTCAACGTACACCCACTTATATCTCTCTCTCCACCACCACTTGTTACCCGGAGATTTACCCATTTGCATTGTCGAGGCTTCCAAACGACTTATAGATATTTATATATATATATATATTTGATGTATGTGAGTGTATAATTTATATTTAATTTCTCTGTTTATTAAACAGAAATGGATTTACAATTTGCCATGGGATTGAATGAATACCCTACAGAAGTCCGATGTAAGTATAATATCAACCATTATTTCTAAAAAAAAGGGCGGTGGATTTGCAGTATCGGTAGAGGGTCGACGCCATGCTTTGACGTATAGAGTTACAGCCCTTGCCATTCTGAGTTCAAATCCCACCGAGGTTAACTTTGCCTTTCATCCTTACGAGGTCGATAAAATAAAGTACCAGTAATGCACTGGGTAATTGCTGGCCTTGTGCCAAAAGAAGAAACAATTATTTCTAAAAATCGTTATCGATCTTATAGTTTGTTCTTAAATATAAGTCTGACAAAATTTGTGGTTGTCTGTTATCGAAAACAATTAATTTTTACATGTTCATTTTTCCTGAAGAAGGCGGGAGCGGTATTGAAAGGCTTTGTTTGAAACGTTTGTAAATACGTTTCTTTTCCCCACAGCATATGGAATTATTTATATTTACAAAATTGCAATACCTTTCAATTTGTACGCGTTATTGTTTTTCTTATTGTTGTGTAATGTTTTACCCTATTTATTTCCACACTATTATATCTCAAATACTATTCTTGAGTAATTATGTACCTTACTATTTTATTCTTTTACTGGTCTCTGTTCAGGTAAATGGACTATATTATACAATAAAGAAACCACTTTTTTTTCTGAAATCTAAACCGTTCATCTATCTCTAAGTAAAAATATTGAGAACCTGAACAAATGAGGGAGTGGAGTCTCTATATGATCGCATCATATGCTAGAAATAGTAGTCAATCTCCAACAAATTACACCCTAAATTTTCAAGAAGGAAAGGAATCATTAGTTAATGTAATATTTGATACTCGTGAAAAGATAGGATAGTCACAACTAGAACGCTGTCTATTCGGTCGGGACTGACCCGTGAAAAAACAACCTCAACAACAAGAATGCTTTCTTATTTCATAGTATTTCACAGTCTTAATCGAAATTGGTATGCTTCAAGTTCACAGATGCAACATTCTTCTTCTTCTTCTTCTTCTTCTTATTCTTCTTCTTCTTCTTCTTCTTCTTCTTCTTCTCCTCCTCCTCCTCCTCCTACTCCTCATCCTCATCCTCATCCTCTCCCTCCCCCCTCCTCCTCATCCACCTCCTTATATCTGGGTCAGAAGCAACCGTCTCCAATTGATCCGGCTGGATCATCAAGCGAGACCAGTCAAGCTCGTGGCTGTTATCCAAACATCTTGTTCGGGGTCTGCCTCCGGGTCTCCCGTCGATTGGTTTTGCCTGTAAAATCTGTCCAAGGATTCTTTCCTGAGACATTCTAACCACATGCCTATAGTATCGGAGCTGTGATCTCTCAATTCGGAGAAGTAGTGGCTCTATCTGGAGTGTCTATATGATCTCCGAACTACGCACCCTATCGAGTAACCTTACTCCGAAGACCCTTCGGACGAATCCCATATCGGCCGCTTCTATTCGCCATCGTATTTTTTCGGTCATTTCACAAGATCCCTGACCACAGGTGAGAGCTAGTACGAATACCGAGTTTGGTTTTCACACCTACATTCCTTCTGATTACCGAATGCTGAAGCTCATGCATTACTGCACCAGCTCCTGCAATTCTTGTATTTAATTCAGCCCCCTGCATTCCATCACTCGTCCCGAGGTACTTGAACTTCTACACCTGCTTCAGGGGAACTCCATTGACATGTAGTGGGCACTGCACAGGCTTCCTTAAGAGGACGAGTGTCTCAGTTTTCGCAGCATTGATTTTCATTCCAGTAATGTAGCACTCGGCATCAAACCTATCGAGTACAAGTCGGAGATACCCTTCTGTCGAGTTAAGTAACACCATGTCGCCTGCAAACTCCAGCCGACAGATCTTACATCTACCAGTCATGATATCACTTGCAGCCCTGTTGCTCATATCAATCCTGTTCATGAAAATAATGAAAACAACTCTGAAATGCCACCACTAAGAACCTTTCCAGCTTTTATTTTTTTTATTTTTTTATTTTGAATAAATGATTAGAACTCAATGCCAGATGATTAAAAATCTATGTTAGATGATTTCATGAGACACGGCTACACATTACGCCGGTTATATACCCGACTTACTGATACACTACTACGCTTTACTACTGATATACCACATCGCATTACTGATATAATACCACGCTATTCGATCTAAGCTCCCATTATTTCATGAACGAGCCTTAAATATTTATCTGAATCACAGATAATATGTTACGTTTAAGTAATCTCACTGGTCAACTACAACAGATTATTTAGAGGTTAGTTATTTTTAAATATGTTCTGTCTCTATATCATGTTTATCTTCCTGGTGAATTTTTTCATAAGCCACAAACGATCGGATGCTTAATGCCTGGTTTCTATTATGTTAAGTGAATATGAGACCCACGTTTTACTGGATAAACCTTTTTAAAGTAAATTTTCTCCAGTGTTTCATATTTTTTCCATTTTTGTGAAGGGGCATAAATAGGATTAACTCCCTTTTGTTTATAAACACAAAAAATACCCACAGTAATTGATTAGTGTAAACGCAGTACTAATAAAGACTATGCTTAGCTGAGAAGGTCTAATAAAATAGAGATGTCTGAAGTTGTCACTGTACTACCAAGAGGAGACTCACTCGCATATATTCTTAATTAAATTTTAGGCTTGTTTCCTCTGAATTAATCATTAAGATAATCCTTCTTCTTTCTTACTATTGTTGTAATGATAGTTAATCAAATTTCTAAACTTGCTATATTAAGGCTATTAGCAGCGACCTAATTCAGAGCAAGTCTCTTGGTATTTTGCCCTAGTCCTTAATATATAATGTCTAATCTGTTATTAATTGATTATTTCCTACAATGAAATGAATCTATAACATCATGCTGATTAATTATTCTGATGTTACAGATTTCCAACTTTTAAATAAAAGATGTGGCTCAAGGAAAATACCCAATGAGACTGTTATGCATATTAATTACAAATATGATAGGGTATCACATATGAATCCCAATGGAGTTAAAAACCTTCTATCAACTGAACTTATCCAAATAATTACTAAACAAAAACTATCTCTGGAGATGTTTAAAATATATAAAAAACAAAGTGTAAGGGACATAACTCCTAAAAGATCAGCTGATCAAAATTATTCAGGTTTAAAGCCAACTTAAGAAAGTAATGGGCATGCTTCGGTCTTAGTAGACTTATGAACTACTTATAATGTTTTACTATTTATATGGAGCTTACAATATTCAAGTAGGTATTTCGTTAAAACAATTCCTTTACTGTTAAATTAGAACAGTTCGAATAGTAGAATAGTTTTCCTCTCGAGTTCAATGCTAAAATGTTCTATTTGATTATATGTACAGAAGGTTACTCTTTGACAGGCCGAGGTTTTAGTTTGCCATAAGTAGCCCTACATATTTTATCTATTTTAAGCCTACATTTACACAACTTTATTTATCTTATTATTGAAAGGTGCTGTGAAATCATACTATTAAAAATGACATTAGACGTTCTCTCATATATAGGCTATAAAATGACGTCAGCATACAAGGACACAATATCAACAATATTTAAAATGACTGAACTGTAGTAACTAAAATTACATCTCTGTCAGCAGTGCACCAAAGAAAAATATAAAGGACGAAAAGGAGGAATAAAATTACGATCCCATTACCTGAGAACTTGATGATGAAAAAAAAAAACATCGCTTATCTTAAAAACAAGTAAATTGTGGAAACAATGAAAAGCGTTGTCTAGGATACGTAAGAGAAATAAGTTGTAGTCTGTGGGAAAATAGATAGAAATGAATATACTTTCTAGAGTGCAGACTTCATTTCTGTTTTATAAATTAGCGGGTAATCTTGATAACCCGAAACAACGGCAAGTTCTATTTAACTTTTAAAGAATGTCTCATAGATAATGGGAAATGATCAGGGAATATAGGTTATTATTTAAAAAATAGACTAAATTAATTGAATCAGTTCAACCGTCAAGGGCATAATATTAGAAATGAAATAAAGAATGCAATTTGTGTGTTGGGTTAATCTAGTTAGGGTAACATGGGATTCCAGAAAAACACGAAGCACATCATTATGATTAAATATAAGATACGAGCACAGACTAGGTTGCCTCAAAACATTCTTTAATAATCTTAAAATAAAAATGTGTCGTATGGGTATTAGATAAAATAAAGTACCAGTAATGCACTGGGTAATTGCTGGCCTTGTGCCTAAAGTAGAAACAATTATTAATTGAAAGAGCAGTGGTTTGACAATATCAGTAGAGGGTCGGACGCCATGTTTTGAAGCATAGAGTTACGGCTCTTTACGATCTGAGTTCAAATCCCACCGAGGTTAACAGTCTTTCATCTTTACGGGGTCGCTAAAATAAAGTACCAGTAATGCACTGGGTAATTGCTGGCCTTGTGCCAAAAATAGAAACAATTATTATTTGAAACGAACACATTTGATTGGTATATATTTAAGCCAACTTAAGCAGCTTCATATGCAAATGAGATTAATCACCTCAATTACACAGACGAGAAAACTATATATTCTCGACTGTTTTCACGTCCAGAAGTCGCCAGAGTGGTAGGGATCGTCCTGATAGGAACCAGTTAAGTTCGAATTGCATCGTCGATTGTCCCCCTTGCTTCTGGTGGACACCACCAGAGAGCGTTAGCCCCGGTGTTTTGTTGCATAGCTATGGATTTCTAAATGTTTATCCATAAACATACCGTGTGTTTTTAGAAATACGAAATTTCTATACATATCTTTATAAGATATGCCTGATGCTAAATCCTAATTACACACACACACACACACACACACACACACACACACACACACACACACACACACACACACACACACACACACACACATTTATATATATAAAATACGTAGTTTAGAAAGCCACAACAATGCAGAGGGAAATCTCGAGGCAGGAAGTGAATGATAAAATACGTGAAATAGGAGAAAGTGAAAGTTGAGAGACACAAATGAAAACAAAACAAAGGTAGAAGGGTTACCGTAGTGGAGATTTAATCCCAATATTTCGGGCTCACGCCCATCAACGGGGGAAAGTTCCAAAAAGGGGGGGAACAGGCTAAGCTGGAGAAAGTTGTGATGTCGTTAAATCACAACTTTCTCCAGCTTAGCTTGTTCCCCCCCTTTTGGGAACTTACCCCCGTTGATGGGCGTGAGCCCGAAATATTGGGATTAAATCTCCACTACGGTAACCCTTCTACCTTTGTTTTGTTTTCATTTGTCTCTCTCAACTTTCACTTTCTCCTATTTCACGTATTTTATCATTCACTTCCTACCTCGAGATTTCCCTCTGCATTGTTGTGGCTTTCTAAACTACGTATTTTACACATTTCACAATGCTTCAAGCAAACTTTAACACCCTCTTATTTATATATATATATATGTGTTCTAGTCCTGTAGAATCTCATCTATATTAAAGTTATATACATATATAAAATATATAGAACACGTAACCCGGTCGTGTAGTTTCCTTGAGCCAGACACCTTATTTCACATTGCTCCAGTTTACTCAGAAATGAAATGATAGGACTGGAGTCCCTATCATTCCACTGCAAAGTGGTCGTGGAGGCACCCAGCACTCACTGTAAATGAGGTTGGTGTTAGGAAGGGCATCCAGCTGCAGAAATCAAGCCAGAGTCAGTTCCCGTATGCGCAAGACAAGGTCAGCCGACCGGTCACTGCCCACAGCAGGACAAACCGTCTAACCCATGCTAGCGTGGAAGAACGGACGTAAAACGGTTATGATGATGATGATGATGATATATGAATAATTTCTCAACAGAGTTCTTTGCTCATTATGATTTAAAACCTTATGTACTAGGCAATTCTGTTGAAAAATTATTAATAATAATATTTGGCTGAACATAGCACAGAGTGCTCTTTTTCCTTTAGCTATTCTACATAAACCCTTGACACTACACACACACACACACACACACACACACACACACACACACACACACACACACACACGCATACATCCCCCCCCCCCACACACACATATATATATATATAAGATAAATAAAATGACAAATAGATAGATAGAAAATAGCATGCACAGTAAACATATTCGTTGATTGAGGCTTCAGTGAACATGGATGAATTGAGCTGGGCGTGCAATGACTATATGATTGTACGAGGCGTGGAAATTAAGTGCTAAATATGAAGTCTAAATATAAGGTTCTGAGTTGACATTTACAGGTGCCTAGATGAGATTGTCAGTATGTTTTAGTACATTGAATGCGACTTCGATAAATATATGTGAATGTATTTCCGTTCGTAGTTGCATTTTCCGAGTATCTCAGATTTTGAAGTAAGGTCCAGCAATGCAAAAACTCTTGTTTGGCCTGGATTTTAAATTGCAATAAGAAACCGCCATTTCCAAAAACTAGTTTGTGTGTTTAGCCGTATGCCGTTCTTTAGTGTTTTTCAAGTTACACGTGTAATTATAATTGTGCTTAAAAAGATTCCATCAGTCTATTCTTAAATATATTTGATTTAGTTTCCTTCGTTAGTTTAAAATGCTCAAACTTTGCCGTTTGGTGTTACAAAATCCGCTCTGAAAACAATCGTTGATATATCTGCAAATGCAACGTTTTTATCAGTTGTTGTGGTGCATCAGCATGATGTGATGATTTTTTTTCCTTGTTTGGGATGCAACTGCAACTGAACGCAAGGGAGTTCTTGTTAAATCAGTTCCTATATCTGTGTTTAGAGCAGTGTCTCTCAACCCTTTTACCCTTGAAATAGTTTTCATGCCTCAGAAAAATCATGCATAAAATTATCATATACCATTATCAATATCTAAGTGTATTATCTTATTTATTACTGTTTCTCGCGAACCCCTAACTACCTCTTGCAGAACCGTAGGGTTCCGGGGAACACCGGTTGAGAAACGTTGGTTTAAAAGGAGTATAGTTATCTGCTAAGTTGACAGATGTTTGCTACATTTTAGAATGATAATGATTTCTAGCCTCGACACATCGATAAACGTTAAATAGATCTCTTAAACTGGTAGATGTTTCATCGACCTCAGACGGATAAAAGGAAAAGTAGACTCCAGCTGAAAATTGAAGGCGATGTAACTAAATAACGCTTAATATTTTGTCCAATGCTCTACTGATTTACTACGCTCAGTGCTGCTGTTGATGTTATTCATGGTGTAACATCAACAGCAGCACTGGCCAGTAATTTGGGGGAAGGGAAAGTCGATTAAATCGACTCCAGTGCATTACTGGTGCTTTATTTTATAGACCCCCGTAAGGATGAAAAGCAAAGTTAACCTCGATGGGATTTCAACCGTAAAGGTCCGTAACTCTATGCTGCAAAGCATGGTGTTTGACGCTCTACCGATACTGCCAATCCACCGCCCTCAAATCATGGTGATAATATAATGACAACAATAACAAAGATATTTTGTTGCTAGTATTTTCGAGATAACGAAAGGTTTTCTATATCACAAGGCACCAACAGTTACATTGTTCCTCCTTACTTATGTTAAGTTGTTGAGTATGTTAAAACAGAAGTCCCAAAGGATAGATTACATTTACTATGACTCAGGACAAAAATGATAACGACAGAGTAGAAAGAAAAATAGGCAATGTTTGTTACTATTCTTCTGAAAATGTAAAGGTGGAGTAGGTTTGATAAAAGTCTATTAATGGCGCCTAATCTGGAAGCGTAGGTATAACCCATAAAAATAACGGAATAGAATGAAAACAACCCAATTAAGTTATTCATTAAGATGTAGAACAATAACCGCAGTAATAAACGTACGTTTATGGTACCAGTATAACGTATCAAATCAGAACTGTGAACTGGCAGAATGGTTAGACGTGTTGTGGTACTCGTTTTTACGCTTTGCTTTCTAATTTTAACACCACAACATTGTCTTTGTGTGCTTTAAGGTAATTTTACTCTATTGCAAGTATTCAGACCAAAGTCTCCGGTTCGAGGATAACTTCCACCTCCCCCGCGCCAAACCATTTAGTAAGGCACTGAATAAATAATCAACCATGAATGCTACTTTTCTCCCTTGACTAAATGATTTTACAAATATGTACCGTATTTCCCGGCGCGGAAGACGCTTCGTCCTCGAGGATGCACCCTAATTTTGACAACCAAAAATAAAAAAAAATAATAATAATAAACAACCGCCGGCCTCCCGGGTGAAACGTGTTGTTTGTAATAATTTAATAACTTATTTTAAAGCGATGCGCCCAACTTTGAAATGGGGCACTTACCTGACATTTATTAGCAAATGAGACCACTACTATGTGGACACATGACATACTAGAAATAACAGCTAAAATACCTCAAACAAGTCATTACCAACTTATAAAATATAAAGGAGACATTCAATAATGTTGTGAGAAAAAAGACGGGATGGTTACGCCAGAGATACATCCATCGTAGGTCATTCCGATATCTCACTTTCTAGTTCTCCTTCTCCCTCTCTACATATCAGTGTTTGCTTGCTTTTATTTTCTCTATCGCATTATTTCTCTATTATTCATTTGTTCAGCCTCGCTCTTTCTGTGGGTAACCATGTCTATCTTTTCTCTTCTCTCTCTCTCTCTAACTCTCTCTCTCTCTCTCTCTCTCTCTCTCTCTACCCCACCTCCTTCTCTCTCTCTGAAATTACTTTGAACACTCACTATGTGCCACACCCATATAGGTAAATCTAAAGCAGTAATTTAGACAAAACACATTGATTTAATAGAGCATCACCTATAAACACTGCAACAATAGAAATGATTATTATTAGATTAACAATTATACATGAAATCTAAAAAGTAATTGAAAACAATTGTAACGTAAGTTGACTCGACATTCCTTTCAAGTAGTTAAGTACCTACATACTGAAAAATACTTAACTAAAGTTAAGATCTATGTAGTTATTTGATCATCAGTTTAATATTTTCCACTTATAACAGTAAAATAATTTTCCAGATGTTGCGACAGTTCTATTATAATACTCTAATTTAAACTCTTTAAATTCAAGATAGTGCTCAAAATTGTCTAACCTTCCAAAAACAAAGCCACTCCATTTTGTTCTCATGAAACTCTAAAATATTTTAAGGTTTTAAAAGATATTTAATTCTATTCGATGGTATTCTATTTAATGATAAAATCATAATTTTGATAATTTTAGTGGCATCAAATATTGGAACGATTAACAACGAAATATTACTAATAAATAATCTATAAAAGAAATTGCACTATAAATACATTTTTTATACGTTTTACCTAAGTTCTGTTCTTTTATAAGTATCAGGCGTTTTTACCCCTTTACTTAAAAGAATTATACATGTAGGTGTTATTAAATAACACCAAAGAGAAATGAAAAAAAAAGCGTTAACTCGAATCTCTGAATCTCCAACCCACATTTTACATATTCATACTTTACATTCGCTTAATACTTCGGACTAATTTTTTCTGGGAATTCTAAATCAGATTGTAGAACATCCAAGGTAAAAGTGAAAAGAAATGGATACAACCAGAAAATAAAACAGGTTTTTAATTCATTTCTGTAGAACATGATTTCTCGTTTTATACAACAAATACTTAATTCAGGTCGGACGCTATGCCTTGCAGCATAGAGTTACGGCGTTTTTACGGTCTGAGTTCAAATCTCGCCGAGGTTAACTTTGCCTTACATCCTTACGGGTCAATCAAATAATGCACCAAATACACTGGGTTAATTGCTGGCCTTGTGCCAAATGTAGAAACAATATCTTAGGATATAAACATATAATACCCAACAATATTTTGCTTTCCTCTTAGTTTTTGTCCATTTGCTAAATATGTTACTGATTTCCAATGAAATTGCAAATATTACATAGCATAATAAATATAAATAGTAGACAAACTAAATTACATTGTTTTCTTTTGTCTGTTGGTTATATGATACGCCGACTGCTCATCTCATTTAGCTATGGAATATAATGGGCTGTCTTCTCTGTGTATTTATCTCTGTGTATGAGTGTCTGACCCTTCACCCCACTCTCTCTTTCTCACTCTCAGTGCCAGCACTTATCTTTTCTTTCTCTATCCCCCCATAGCAATACTTACTACTTTTACATCCAGTTCCTTAAGTAGTGCGTTAGCAGAATCGATAGAACATTGATAAATTACCTGTGCTATTTAATTAAGTTCACGTTTTAAATCTCATTGATGTCAACTTTGTCTTTCATCCATTCGGGGTCGATAAAAGTACCAATCATGTACTGGGTCGATTTAATATTCGTGTAATATATCTTGAATATGAAAAGATTTAGGACAGGAAGCTAAGAAGACATTGCTTTACAGAGAAAATAACATAAATTGGAGATTTTTACACACATACACATAGACACAAAGAAATTACGACTGATTGGAATTTTAATGAAAATATAGTCCTAATCCAACTCTATTAATATTTTAAATCCCCAATGTGTACTAATTTGTTATAATGTAAAACTTTCGACATGTTTGACAGGGTTATATAGTGAAAAGCTTTGTTGGTGTTGAAGTTAGAACCCGCGTGTTTGTTTGAATCAATTTTCAAAATTAATCGTTGAGATGTATTAGTGCCTATTTCCATTGTGATATATGTTGACCTTGGTTCCTTTGCGCTAATTTCAACTAGTAATAGGATTTGTAACATACCATTTTATATATGTATATTAGTTCACTGAATACTCCCCAGAGATATTGTTGCTGTTGCTTTGAACATCAGCTTTTGTATACCTATGTAAAGAAATAAGCTACATTTGTGTTCAGTCAAAATGAAAACTACTCACACCTTGTATGTATGAGGTTGAAGACAGCTAACTGCTCGTTATTGAAAATTCTCGGATTGCTTGAGCAAGTAAATATGTGATGTATATAATATTGTTTGTTAAAACTGTTTTTTAAAAAACATTTTTAGCCCATACAATTAATACAATTAATATGCATATATAATTTTATATAAATTAGTCAGAAGTGATGGGTCGTCCCCATAACATTTGCAGGTCCAGTCACCCTGGTGAAACTGTTGTAGTTGTTGTTCAGTTTCAAAGTTTTAGATCGATGGTTGCGGGAAAGATTTAGAGGACTGAGTGAAGTGTTTAATGCCAGATTTAAGACGTGCGTTAAATAGATCTGAGTAAAAGGAGTATTTCACTAGCTAGTCAATACAAGAAGGGACCATTCCAGTTATGGTAGAAAAGAAGAATAGCGATTTTTATCTGTGAGCCTGTGATTAAAGCGTATTGGTGATTAAATATTTTCAAATCAGATGAATGGCGTTCTATTGGATGCGATCTAGGATCCTTTATTCAGGTGATAACTGTCACATACTCTTGGAAAGTGTACATAATTTATTGAGGATATGATATGAAAGGCATTAAATAAATCACAGGAAGAAATATAAAATATACAGCGAATGACATTTGGACAGTTGGACGGTTACTGATGAAATGGTGTTCCAAAATTGCTATACAAAAGAATAACCCGGCGTGTAGCATATATGGAATACTATTTTGTTCTTTGTCTAGTGAGAAAGCTCTTCTTAACACTTATCCAATACATGAGTGAGTGTTACAGTTCATGTTTAACTCTTTGACTTAGTTATTTAGAAATTATTTCTTTTAAATTGATTAGCATAAAGCTATTTGTAGAAAAGTGATAGCGTCAAATCTTATTTTATTACTTTATCAACCAGGAAGAGATAAACGGCAAATGTGACTTCTATTGAACCATAATGCAAAGAGGTGAAACTAAATTGTATAGAACATTTGAACCGATATTGTACAGTTTTCAGCTAATCATCACACTTCCCTGCTGAACACAAGGCACATATTTTAGTAAGCGATACTCTAAACTTCAAGAAAAGAAAACATAAATACACACGATCCACTATGACATTGCTTCAATACACTTTACGATCGACTACAGAAATATGTATAGAATTACCGTGTTTACTAGTGTATAATCCGATGAATTTAATATAAAAAGTCGGCGCTAAAATCAGAGGTTAGCATTACATTTAAGTGCAGAAAAAATAAATGCTACAAGAAACCTGTGAAAATGAAGATACCGAAGGTGATACCTCTGAGATATCTAACGACTAATGTGTGTACCTTATTGTATGCGGTGGTAGATTGTCAGTATCGGTAGAGCGTCAGACAGCGTTATGTCCCTTTACGTTCTGACTTCAATTGCCTCCGAGGTTAACTTTGCCTTTCGTCCTTACGGGGGTCGATAAAATAAAGTACCAGTAGTGCACTGAGGTAATTGCTGGCCTTGTGCCAAAAGTAGAAACAATTATTGTATGCAGCGATGAAACGCCGTATTTGTGGGGAAGACATCCAATGGTATTTGTTATTTCTGTTTAAATGCTTGTAGAGTGTGGTTATACACTGTATTATTTAAAAGTAATTATTCAATTTATAAGGTTACTGTTTGAAACGTGCAAGTTACATTACTGGGGTACGGTGTTAGTAAATATCAGTATACGCCACTGTAATAAAAATACAGATGTGAACATCAGACGAATTGCTCAAGGGCATAATTTAATTTTAATGTCATAAGACTTTATCAAAATAACACCAACTGTGTAGCTTCTAAAAATTTAGTGTTGTTGAAAGCAATATTAAACCATGAAAATATTTAAAAGAACATCTGCATAAAATGACAATTAGTGTTTTGGTCTTATATTAAGTGAAAAATAGAAGTAAACATCAGTATTCTATTCTACCGGTGCTGAAGAACGTGATTTTCCCCGAAATATAGATGAACAATTCTAATATTAACTCTATGCATGTAAGATATGTAAAATAAAAATAATTTTTTCTGACATTGGCACAAAGCTAGCAATAATAATAATAATAATAATAATAATAATACTAATGATTTCATTTATTAGCCACAAGGGCCGACATGTAGGGGACAATACAAAGACAGGGACAGTGGGGGTTTACAATAAGGTCGAGTAAAAGTGCACAATGGCGGCAAGACTAATTTAACAATGAAAATATAAAAATAAACTATGCATAAATATAACAAAATAAATTCCCCGATAGGGGGTGGACGACCCTGGGGTGACTCGGGTACCCCACCAATCCTGAAGCAGCCTGCGCTTCTAGGGCACCCAGGGAGAGAACCCCTCTCCTCAAGTTAGCTAGCCTATTTGCGCATGGTCAGAGTAGGCCCATTCACACAAGCCATTCTCGCCACATTTACCCACCTTTTAGCAATAATACTAATGATTTCTACTATAGACACAAGGCCAGCAATTTTGGGGAGGGAAAAGTCGATTAAATCGACTCTAGTGTATTACTGGTGCTTTATTTTATCGACCCCGTAAGGATGAAAGACAAAGTGGACCTCGGTGGGATTTGAACTCAAACCGTAAAGGGTCGTAACTCTATGCTGCAAAGCACGTTGTCCGACACTCTACTGATAGTGCCAATCGAGCGTTCTTGCCCTGTAGAAGCCATTGCTATATTACATTTGTTGTTTACACTCTACTAATGTATTGAGTACCTTTCTTACTCTAGTCACCCAGTTTGAAAGCCAGACACACACACACACACGTATATATATATAAAGTCACGAGTGCAAGTTGGCGTTCGGCTTAGGTTTTTTGCTAAGTTTTTGTGGACTGATTGGAGCAGCTACGGTGTTTTATATATATATATATATATATCAGACTCAGAAGCTCCCGCGTCTTGCGACGCATGAGGCAATCATAGTGTTCCACCGCGTTCGGTCAGCAGCCAGTTGCACAGCGTCCCGCCATTGTCTGTTCGTCGCTCGCAGGTCCCTCTCAACTGTCTGGCGCCAGTTCATTTTGGGTCGCCCTCTCCGTCTGCTTCCCTGTGGGTTCCATTTAAGTACTTGGTTCGCCAGTCTCTCCGGGAAAAGTCTCAAAGCGTGCCCAAACCAGCCGAGGCGTCGCTTGCAGATGGTAGAAGAGACTAGCTGCTGGTTGGTGCGGTTGCTGACTTCCTGGTTTGTTACATGGTCACTCCATTTAATCCCTAGGATCTTTCGCAGACACCTGGAATCGAATGCGTCCAACTTCTTCTCTTGGCTGGTCTTAAGGTGCCATGTTTCACTTCCGTACAAGAGTATGGACAGCACGTTGCTGTTGTAGAATCTCATCTTTGTTTTGCGGGTGAACTTCCTGCTCTTCCAGATCTTGACATGCTGGTTAAATGCTGCTGAAGCCTTTCCCATTCTACATTGCAATTCACTGTCCATGGCGCCCCCATTGTCAATGGAGCTTCCTAGGTAGGTGAAGTTGTCCACTATCTCCACCTCCCCCTGTTCAATGAAAACACTAGTTGGTGATGGATGTGTCCCAGATAACATGCTTTTGGTCTTCTTAGCACTGATATTGAGACCTAAGCTTCCTGCTTCGACATTGATATTGTTCATAATGATTTGCAGGTCAGCTGTGCTCTTTGCAAGTGCAACAATAGCGTCCGCAAAGTCCAGGTCAGACAACTTTTGCTCTCCCACCCAAGATATACCCTGGTCTTTAGACGCTCTTCTTAGTACCCAGTCAATGGCTATGGCAAAGAGAATTGGAGAGAGCGAGCAACCTTGACGCACACCAGTAACCACCTCAAACCAGTCACTGTAACCATCCTCTGTCCGTATGCAGCACTTGGAGTTTGCATAAATCTGTTTGATTGCCGAAATGACTTTCTGGGGCAGACCATACTCATGCATGATGCTCCAAAGTGACGGCCGATGAATGCTATCGAATGCTTTGGAGAAATCGATGAAGCTGACGTCGAGGGGCCTCTGGAATTCGTTGTACCTCTCAATGATAGGGCGTAACGTAAAGATCTGCTCTGCACAGGAACGTTTTGGTCGGAACCCTGCCTGTTGTTCTCGCAGTTCCCGGTCTACCATGGCACTTATGCGGTTCAGGATCATCAGACAATAGACCTTCCCTGGTATGGAGAGAAGTGTCACTCCCCTCCAGTTGTCACAATCGGCAAGGTTGCCCTTCTTGGGGATACAGACAACCGCTCCGTTTCTCCAATCTTCTTGGACTTCACCCGTGTTCCACACAAGATTACATAAGTGGCCCATCCACTTGACCATGCTTTCGCCTCCTGACTTCAGCATTTCAGCAAAAATGCCATCCATACCTGGTGACTTGTTATTCTTAAGGGTTTTGATGGCCATGCGGACTTCCTTCTCGATGAAGTCATCAGTATTGATAGGCAACAAACTAGTAGGTTCCTTAGTGTCTGCTGGCACACGTGGGTCCGGTCGGTTGAGGACTTCCTTGAAATGTTCAGCCCATCTGACTAACTTTTCTTGACCCTTGGAAAGCAGCATACCATCTTTCGCTTTCACCGGGCCTGAGTTAGCTCTAGAGCTGCCGGTGATTTTCTTGGCAAATTGGTACACAGAGCGCATGTCATTGCGTGTCGCAGCTGCTTCCGCCTCCTCTGCCTTACCCTCAAGCCACATTCGTTTGTCCTTTTGGGCGCTGCGTTTCACCTCCTTGTCCTTGTCAATATACTGCTGATATACCTTGATGGCCTCTGCGGTAGTGGCATGCCTCTGCTGGTGTAGGGCTTTCCTTTCATTAATCAGCTGCCAGGTGTTGTCGCTGACCCAAGCTTCTCTGGGGGACTTCCTGTAGCCCAGGATTTCTTCCCCTGCAGTTTCCATGGTCTTCTTCATTTCCTCCCACCAATTGACCGAGCCTGGTGCAGACTCCTCAAGGACAGCAAATCTGTTCCTCAAAGCAGCCTCGAACTGTGCTTCTGTGTCACCGTTCTTCAGTTTGGTAGTGTCAAAACACCTTGTGGTGAGTGCTCTCTTCTTCTGCTTCCTCAGTCTGATTTCAAGTTTGGTAACAGACAGATAGTGATCACTGCAGACATCTGCGCCCCGGTAGAATCGGACGTCCTGCAGGCAAGGAGCTCTCCAACTTGGGCCAATCGCAATGTGGTCTATTTGTGTCTTGGTCCTGTAGTCGTTCGAAGCCCATGTGACCTTGTGGATGTTCTTGTGGTCAAATAGTGACGAGCCGATTTTCATATTGTTCATGGCACAGAACTGGACAAACCTGTCCCCGTTGTCCGTGCGGTTTCCATAAGCATGGGGGCCAAGGACATGTTCAAAGCCAACCCTGCTTCCCCCGATCTGTGCGTTCATGTCTCCCATGATGATCAGGATGTCATGACGTGGGGTTTTGTTTACAAGACCTTGTAGTTGCTGGTAGAAAGCGTCCTTGTCATCGTCGTTATGTTCGTTGGTTGGAGCATAACACTGAGCTATGGTGACCTTTGCATGTGATGTGGTGAATCTTGCTGTCATTAGGCGTTCGTTGATAGGAGTCCACTCCTCAAGGGCACCACTGGCAGCCTTGTCCATGATTATTGCAACTCCATCTCAGTGGATCCCGTTCTGATGGCCTGAGAACAGGATGGTCTTGTTTTCATGGATAAACTTCCCAGAGTCAGTCCAGCGGACATCGCTGAGGCCCAGGATGTTAATTTTGTAGGCCTCCATTTCTCCGATAACTTGCGCAAGTTTGGATGGTTGGTACATAGTTCTTATGTTCCAATATCCAATACGTGTGGTTGTTTTTGCAGAGAGAATTCTGGTCCTCAAGATGTCGGCTTCCTCATTGAGACTTTCGCCGACACCCGTCACACAATCTCCGGTTAGAGACAACCGGTCTCCTGACTGCTTAGAATTTAAATCTGATGCACTATGAATTGTTTTCGTAGCAGGAGAGTTTTTCCGGGAACAGGTCGCTACCTGAAGCCCAACCACTGACATTTAGTAAAGAGACAGTAAGTGGAGTACTCTCTGGTAGAACTGCAAACCGATGGGTTGCAGGTGTTATATCAGAGTTTTCCTTCTCCTAGAATTCTGCCTTGACAAAGGCTAAGGGTCATCTCTCCCGGTGATTTTGGATGGCCATTGACTCTTAAGAGCTCCTTTGCCCTTTGACAGGTTTTGTTTTTAGTCCTGCAGGATGTCCAAACTCACTCTCCTCACCAAGAAACCTTGGTGGGGTTGCCAGTTTAGTCGCCAACGACCCGACCATGAGACAGGTTGTACTGGGATACATGTTACCAGTATCACCAACTGGTGACCTGACATACTATATATATATATATATATATATATATATATACATATATACATATATATATATATATAATACATATATACACACACATATATATATATATATACATATATATATATATATATATACATATATGTATATATGTATATATATATATATATATATATATATATATATATATATATATATATATACATATATATATATATACATATATATATATATATATATATATATATATATACATATATATATATATATACATATATATATATATATATATATACATATATATATACATATATATATATATATAGATAGATAGATAGATAGATAGATAGATAGATAGATAGATAGATAGATAGATAGAGATATGTATTGGCATTTCGTATTTCTATAAGGAATACGGTATGTTTATAAATAAACATTTAGAAAACACCGGCAGCTATCACCACCTAGCAGTGTCCAGCAGAAGCAAAGGGGACAATTGTCGATGCATTTCAAACTGAACTGGTTGTCATCAGACGATACCTCCCACTCTTGCAACTGCTGGACTTGAAAACAAACGAGAATATATAGTTTTCTTGTAAATGAGGTGATTAATCTCATTCGCATTTGAAGCTGTATAAGCTGGGGCAACTTATAATAGAATAGAATTAGGATTTAGCTTCGAGCATAGATGTATACAGATATGTATTGTAATTTCGTATTTCTAAAGAAATACGGTATGTTTATAGATAAACATTTAAAAAGTGATAGTCGCCGGTGTTTTTGCATAGCTACGGTTTTCTAAATGTTTATTTATAAACATACCGTTTTTTTTTTTAGAAATACGAAATGCCAATACATATCTGTATACGGTTATGCTCGAATCTAAATTCTAATTCTATTCTATTATAAGTTGCCCCAGCTTATACAGCTTTATATGCAAATGAGATTAATCACCTCATTTACAAGAAAACTATATATTCTCGCTTGTTTTCAAGTCCAGCAGTTGCAAGAGAGCAGGGGGTGGGGGTGGGGCGTCCAAATGAGAACCAGTTCAGTTCGAAATGCATCGACAATTCTCTCCTTTGCTTCTGCTCGACACCGCCAGGTGGTAATAGCTAATCATAAACACACATTTAATAGATCGGACAAAAGATTCTCAATATCACTATCACATTTAATTTAGTCCTTAGAAGACTAAATTAAATGTTGACTATTCGATCTATTGGCGTAGGATATCGAAAGCGCCCTCATACCAGAATATGGCTCTTTCAAGAATTTGTGATCTCTGTATCGAAGAAAGTTTTCTCATAATTATCAATCCTAATAATACTATAAACAAAAATAACGAGGTATTTAATTCTTGCTTACATCGATTCTCCAAGACTTTTAAAATTATCTATAATTTATAGAAAATATTATATATTGCCTTTATATCTTGCCCAGTTACAATGTATGTGTCTTCGTTTGTTTTTAGGGGTGTTTTTAATGACGTTTTTTAAGGTATTTTTATGGCTTTTGGGGGATTTTCTAAAAGTTTTTATAAGTTTTTTTTTAACTGCATATATACAAGTACTAAATATTATCAACATCTATACATAGAAAGTTTTTATCTTTTTTACTAATATCTCGAATATATTTACTATATGATGCTCTGAAATCATATATAAAGTTTTGAGGTTGACTTTGCCTTTCATCCTTACGGGGTCGATAACATAAAGTACCAGTAATGCATTGGGTAATTGCTGGCCTTGTGCCTAAAGTAGAAACAATTATAATTATAATATAATTTGAAAGTAATTATTAGGCTAAACGCTAAATCTAACTTTATCTTTAGATAACTTAAAATCCTTAAACTAATAAAAATTAGAGTTATCTTTTCCTTTGATAAAAGCTTGTATACATTTAACCTTTTACGACACATTCAAACTTTATATAAATATTTAAAATTGTTTAATTTACATTTCTATCATGATACAACTACAAATTATACAAAATATTAAACATCTTCTATATAAAAATATAATTATTTCCACATTCCTAAACTATATATTGAAAATGCAAGCATATCTTCGCTCGGCATATCCTATCTCTTTTCATATGTAAACAGAATCTATATCCAACCATAACTATTTATGTACTAAGTAAATAAAATATATATTCACCATAACTATTTATATATTAAATAAATGGTTTAATAAAAATATACAATTAATCTCTTATAATCTAATAAAATATACTTATAACTGCAATCATCATAATAGTAAAACATACCCGTAAAATACATCCAATTGTATATATAAATATAAGCTATCTTTCACATATTAAATTAATAGTTCATACTTTAATACATTAATTTATAATTCACACCTTATATTATAAATATTTCCAAATTATATAATTAAATAAATAAAAATAAATATAATGATTTCATTCTTTCTACACCCTTGCAAATATGTTTCGGACACTTATATACGCACATTCCTATATATATTCTGTAATTAGCTTTAAATATTTTTTTTATTAAAATCTTTTCTTTAATTTTTTCTTCAACTTTAATAGTAAACCTCTCTTTTCTTTTCTTTTTAAAAATTAATTCTGATAATTATTTAAATATACCTGGCGTCTAAACATAACGGTCTTTTTCAGTTTTAACGTATTTAGCATATTCATCTTGAGCTTCGAAGTTTTATTCATTATTTACATAGAACTCATAACATTAAGTTCATATGTAGATATGTCATTATCTGTAAACCAATTATTATATTTTATCTGACGATAGCGTACCAAAATACTGGAACCCATGAAATATATATAATAAAATAAATGTGGTTTTGATATATATATATATATATATATATATAGGAACGAGTAGGACACCGACGGCTGAGCTCAAGCCGTTTCGACGGCTAATTCTGGACTAAAAATAGTCCAGAATTAGCCGTCAAAACGGCTTGAGCTCAGCCGTCGGGGTCCTACTCGTTCCTATTACCCACTCTACTACCCTAAGTATTGAGTACTTTGGTGCGTTATGGTCCACCTGGTTCCTTACCACATTTCCTTCGTTATATATATATATATATATATATATATATATATATATATATATATATATATATATATATATATATATATATATATATATAGGAACCAGTAAGACCCCGACAGCTGAGCTCAAGCCGTTTCGACGGCTAATTCTCATATATATATATATATATTTCTTCTTTCCCCTTAAAAGGTCTGTTGTGAATTGGCAGAATTGATAATTAATCGAATAAAATTAGTTGCAGTATTTAATCTTCTCTATGTACAAATCCCGCCAGAGTAGTCTTCACCTTTCATACTTCCATGCCAGTTAATTAAGTACTAGTCATTATTCGACTCATCCCTCTCGTGTCTAAAAAATCAATATAAAATCGGTTATGATGTTCAGGTTTAAATAAAGCCCCAACAAAATTAAATGAGATCGTCTTCTTTTGTACAAGGATAATTTAATGATACATATGAAGAATAAGGCAATTGACACATATATTAAAGTATTTCCTCCAGTTATTATAATTTCTCTAAAAAATCCATAAGCTCCACATCATGACATGCAGCCTTTCGTAAAATATAATGGTTTTGTTTCAAGTAAAAATAAAACTCAAAACAAATATTAAAATATTTTAATAGTTTAGTAATGCTATAGAGTAAGATATTAAATCGACTGTTTCCAGAGTGTGTGATAGTCAGTTTCAATCCCCAGTAGAAATCGATTCACATTAATAAAAAAAAAAGAAATATTGCTGTTGTGAGAGCATGGCAATTACGCAATCACAATTTTTGCACTATAAATTTGTGATATTCAAGCCAGTATTGTGAGAAAGTAAGCTCCCATAACAATCAACACGTACGAATCCCGCAGTAGCTCTATATCCGCTTCATACGTATTTACAACTATACGCACTTAACTAGTGAAAGCTAATATCTTTATTAGCTACTACTATTATTCGGTTAGGTTTGACGAGACTGTATTCGGTTTCGATTGTTAGTTACAACTCATCCACTTTACATATATAAGAAAGAACGTCGGAGATAAAGCTAAGAACAACACAAATTGTAATTTCCCACTTCCAATATATAGGTTTTGCCGTGCATCTCCACCAGAAATATAATATCTAGAAGACTTTATTATTTCAAAAGTGATGATTTCTCCCTTCTTACATGTTTCTTGTTTCAGGCGATAAAAGGAAGCAACTCCAACTACCTGATTAGAATGTTCAGAATGTAAACGCAGCATGTCACTTACATTTGACTTTCACTGGTCGGCATTGGTCAGGTGACAAAGTATATTGAAACATGTTTCTTAGACAGAGATGCCGCTACAAATGGGTAGTTTGCTTGTCACTTATATTAAATAGGGGATATATTGTTATGCAAGAGAATATATGTAAAATAAATATTAGTATATTGCTATAAAGGCATATCTACCGCTATATATTATTACTTGGTGCTTTTATCCAATGATTCCTGTGAGCGGTATTGAAGTAGTTACTAGTTCAGCAGTTGGGATCTTGTTCATATGCCAACATAAAATGTCTTTAATGCCATAGTAGAGAGAACCGTCGACACAGTTAGATTACATTAGCTATTATCTTTCTTTTCTTGTCTGAGGAGCTGACCACAAGTCGAGGATGTAACAATCTACTAGATAAGGTTGAATAAAAAATATATATATATATTTAAACACTAATTCAGATAGCTTATTGAAATGTGCACGTGTGCGCCTCGGAATGTGCACTATTTAAATGAAACATTACTCGCCACTGCTTCTCATCTGCAGCTGTTGATCTCCGAGGTCAAGCGCCTCCTTTAAAAATAAAAACTTCAATAGTTTCTATTTTAAAAACTCTAGCTGGTAAGTGGAGTAGTAACAGTGTATATTGGCTTATCTTAACACACATACAGGCGCGCACATGTGTGTGTGTGTGTGTCTGTGTATCAGTGCGTTTATCATAATATATAGAATTGTTTTGTCTTCAAAGAAACCCACCAAATACAAAACAGAGGTTGATATTACAGATTGTTATGAGGAAAGGGGGGTAACCACAGCAGAAATCATGCAAAAGCTAAAATCTAAGCTAAAAATATGACTATAGAATGGACGGTAAAATATTGGAAGTAGACCAGGAAGATTCACAATACTGAATGAGAAACGCAAGACTTAAAGGGGGGATTGAAGGATGTTTTACTTAGTCGTATAAGATCAAAGTCCCATCCCTCGAGAAATCACCAAAGATGCATAATAAAGCAGAATACATGAAATAACATAACTACAAAATATGTGAAGATGGAGGAGAAACAATTAACCATATTGTCTCTCCTCGCTGAGAGAATGTCAAAGGAAACATATTCTTGGATATGCCAATATACACAGACAGGGAGGTCAAGGTTAATCGACTAGATGTTGTCAAATCCAAAGGAGAAAAACCTTTCTCATCAATATACCACACAGAATAAATAGATAATTATATAAAAACACACAAAAAAATAAAGTTACATTTATCCTAAAAACACACTAAAGATCATTTAAGGAAACCCATCACTACAAATGTAAGAACACACCAGCTGGGTCGGGTCAAAGCAGCCTACTATACTGGCTGTCTGTACAGGTAATATTTGCATCCAAATGCCCCCATAAGTATTTTCTTGAAGTTAATCCTTGAAGCGCCCAACATCTGACAAATAATCTTTAAAAGGTTTGTAGACTAGTGTCCTGTGAGTATTCCTGGTATTGGAAACTCATTTCACGCTCCACCAACATTTCCCCCCTCTTTTGAACATCAAGTTAAGCAACTCAGTCATTCTCTTGGATCAATGTGTAATTGGATCAATGTGTACTCCGTACAGGAAGACTTCTCTTTAAGTGTATGGGGTTGCTCTTCCAGCGCTGTTTACGACTTATAATTGAGATCCTTTTTCTTTATTTCTTTCATCATTTTATCCTCTTGAGATGGTCTCTTACCTCTCTCCAGCCTCCATTTGATACTTCATCCTTGCAAGAGTTGCAAGAATGTTGCAGGTTGTCTTTAATAATTTAAATTTCTGAAACCCCGGCTGGTAGTACTGTTGCTAGTGGCAAAATTACTCTGCACCTAAATTAGAAACTATTACATTTTTTTCTTTTCAAAGTATGGTGTATAACAGAATCGGAAGAGTGTCGGACAAAATGCCTTGGTGTATTTAGTTGATTCTCTTTACGTTCGTTCTGAGTTCAAATGCTGTCGAAATTAACGTTGGCATTCATCCTACCAGGATCAACTTAAAAAGGTGAAATATTGGTCCATCTAATGAATTATACCATTTCTAATAGCATCTCTAAGCGACGAATTGGCAGAGTCATTAGAACGTCGGATAGAATACTTTGCGTTAATCGTTTCGGCTCTCTGCTCTCTGAGTTCTAATACCGTCAAGGTCAACTTTGCTTTCATCCATTTGAGGTCGATAAAAATGTACCAGTCAAAGTACTGGGCGTTGATTTTTCCTCTATATCTCTTTTTCACTTCCACTTTCTCATTTTCTATCCTTCTCTGGAAGAAATATGCTGTGTTCAGACCAGGAGAGAATTAAACTCCGCCAGGTTTTAAAATGCTTTAAAAACGCTGTATGTCAATACGGCACTGCTACGACTCTCTTAGGCAGTTACGAGAGCATGCATACATAGAATAACATTTGAGGACTTGATAATAGTTATGTTAAAACTATGATTTATTTCCACAGAATGGTAAAACTGTAGAATAAAAGCAATTGTTCGAAAACCAATGGAATAAATCTTGCTTTAACCATTTCCGGGAGACAATACTATAAGAATTCAGACAAATATCGGGATCGACTCAGCCAATCTTTATTATATTTCTAGCTTGTATTAATTAGTGTGAAACATCATTGTTATTACAGACTGATTAGTTTAAGACTACGATTTAATATATTTTATCAAATCGGGGTTGTACTTTCCGCCATCACGGAATTTGAAAATGAGAGGAAATTAAGTACTGAAATGTACTGTACCATTTTATTTCTCTCAACACATTACTGCTTTCTTATTGCGTGTTACTTCATTAATATTACTCTTCTTTCAGAGGGAAAACACACGAATTAAAGCAGGTAAAGTTTTCGTATCTTACCCAGTTTGAAAATTAAGATATTATTTTCCTATTTATATCTTTCTATCTATTTCTTTATGTTTCCTTTTTTGTTTACTTCATTGGGCAAATATTTTCTTAATATTTCGCTCTGTTATGAATGCATACATACAATGCATATTTTTGAAATATGTATAATCCCATTGCTTACGTTCTTATTCGCATATATTCATATTCACTCATTACACACAGGCTCCCGGGCACGCACACCAAACACACATATACATATGCGCACACTCACACACACATAACCTAGCTATATTGATAGATGTTACCAATATGAATGAACCAATTTGGACATATGGATATACGTACATCATTTACTTACAGATGAAAACATGAACATTAATTGCTGGACATATTCATTTCCGTAGATTTAAATGCGTACAATATATGTAGAAACAATATCGAATCAATGTTATTAGTTACAGTAATGCACTGGGTAATTGCTGGCCTTGTGCCTAAAGTAGAAACAGTTATTAGTTATAAATACGCATATCTTGCAAGTGTATGGACAAACAATTACAATTACCCAGATACACCCATGTCCACATACAGCAGGCACGGTTATGTGACCGATAAGTTAGTTTCACAATCACAGGTCGCGAGTTTTATTTACTACCCATTGATTTTAACAAAATATTTTCTGCCGGTAGAAAAGTTTGGTAGATGTTAAGTGCGTAGAAGCCCATTGGTTAGAATATGAGAATGCGAAGCCGTTAGTTTATGTTCTATCAACAGATTTGCATTAGGTTCAATCGAAATGATATTTGACTCTCAAAATGTCCACGTAAATATGAAAGGATATCGTGCGCTAATTACACTCGAAGGAAAACCTGAACTCCAGTGAAACGTAATGACAAAGCACATACACAAGGAGAATCTTGAGTATGTGCTTTATTCAATAAGGCCAGCAAAAGCCAAATTAACCTTGACTGGTTCATCTATTCATCCGCATATATTATCTTACATTCAGGTATATATATATATATATATATATATATATATATATATATATATATATATATATATATATTAAAATAACAGATTAAAATTTAAGCAAAGAATCGCTGCTTTCACCCTTAACGGGATCTTCTGAAACTAAAAAAATCTATCTGTGAACGCAGAAGTAAACATTAAAAAAAACGTTGCAACCGAAGGAAGACAGGAAGACGATACGTTGGTTCTTATTATTACTATATATATATATATATATATATATATATATATATATATATATATATATATATATATATATATATATATATATTGCATGTTAATTTTAATCAAGAAAACGTTTCTTCGTAACCAATAATCAGCGTACCTTGATTTTTCTACATTAAACAGCTCCCAAAACTGATGCAAAATCGCAAATTGAAGTAACCACAGAACATGGTAAAATGATAAAATCTTTGATGACAATGTAAAAAAAGCATGAGATCATAAGATATATTTCATAACAAAATAACTTTTTTCACGATTTTCCATTATTTTTTCTTCATTTATGTGGAGTACAATGTAACTTTAATAACAAATGACATAACCATTAAATAAACTATACTAAAACTATATTGATAAATGATTGGTTGTTAGCTACAAAAGTTTTATAGATAGGGTTACGTGCGCGCGCAACTATTACTATTCTTTACATCGAGGTCAGCTCTGATTGATCATACTTGCAATCAAAAAGAATGCAGCCCCAGCCGTTCAGTTTTTTTTTTCGTAGGCACAGTCTATGTACAACTAATTTTATCCAATGTACCCATTCTTTAAAGCGGTACACTGCGATTTACTGTAGGCTTGACTAATAGTTCGAGTACATCGATTGATAATATAGCACTCCATGGCACAAACAATTCATCAGGCAGAGTGGGTTTGTTAAACTACGCCATAATATATATATATATATATATATATATGTATATAAATATATATATTTATATATATATACATACACACACATACGCACACACACACACACACACACACACACACATACACACACACACACACACACACACATATATATATATATATATATATATATATATATATATATATATAAGGAGCTTCTACAGGACTAGTACTGTTTCATTCAGATGAAATCTTCAGGAAGCACCTGAAGATTTCATCTGAATGAAACAGTACTAGTCCTGTAGAAGCTCCTTCTATAAAATAAAAAAAATTACTCTGCCATGTATTGAGTACCTTACTTACTGTGGTTATCCCCGACTCAACCCGGGACCTACGTATATATATATATATACGGGATAACAAATTATTGTTATAGGTAGTCCACTTAGATGTAGTCCAGTTAGGGTACTCCGAGTAGTGGATAGTATTAACGCTTGGCTAAGTTTGACTCAACAAGATGTTTCCATAGTGATGCTGCGAGTACTCGATGATTTCTATGTAGTTTGCACTTGGAGTAATAATAAATCAAGAAAGAAGAGTGACATGGTTTGCTATACAATAAGGGTTTTATTCACATTGCTGACAATTGTTTCTCTGAACTGGTAGGTCTAGAGATCGCTACCCGCCTGTTTTTGCGTCAATCAATCACCAATACTTTGTTATAACCAGTCTATTCATCAGAGCATGCGAGAATGAAGTAAATACACAGGCATGGTTTCTATATATAGTAGTGGCATTAAATCAGAACAATAATAACAATAGTCAAATAAATTAGCTAGATTGTAAATAGTTAAAATAATCACAACATCAATCTAAGTAAGAAATAGAGTATTCTGATGACTTTAGCATGTAAAACGAGCTGATACGAAACAGATGTATGAAATCGACATGTAAAAGCCGTCATGGGGTATATTATATATAGTGTAGAGATAATCTGGGGCTTGAAACAATGGACCATTTACTGACCGTAAGATTTATTTATTATCTGACAGATAAAATATTTTCATTGTAGTGAGGATGGTAATTTTTATGTGGTGTAAAGCGTATTCATTATTTAAGTGGTATAACTTTGCCTTTCATCCTTATGGGGTTGATAAAATAAATTATCAGTAATACACTGGGTAATTGCTGGCCTTGTGCCAAAACTAGAAACAATTATTTAAGTGGTCTATATTAGATGAAGGGATTGTTAGTTGGAATCATGGGGTTGTTTAGCTTTCACAGCATCAATAACAAATCGTGCATAAATAAGACAACAATAACAACAATATAGGCAATAAGGTAATACAGAGGTTAAGAAAGCAAGGTATATATAGAGAGAAGATGATGAATACTTTTACATGTCAATTTCATACATCTGTTTCGTATCAGCTCGTTTTACATGCTAAAGTCATCAGTATACTCTATTTCTTGATGTTGTGAATATTTTAACTATTTACAATCTAGCTAATTTATTTGACTATTGTTATTATTGTTCTGATTTAGTGCCACTACTATATATGGAAGCCATGCCTGTGTATTTACATCATTCTCACATGCTCTGATGAATAGGCTGGTTATAACAAAGTATTGGTGATTGATTGACGCAAAAACAGGCGAGTAGCGATCTCTAGACCTACCAGTTCAGAGAAACAATTGTCAGCAATGTGAATAAAGCCCCTATTGTATAGCAAACCATGTCACTCTTCTTTCTTGATTTATTATATATATATATATATATATATATATATATATATATATATAGAAATATTTGAATGGATACAGTTTAGTTGAAAGGAATTTATTGACACGTGTTTCTATAACAGTTACATAACCTAAAACAGCTGCTATCTACTGTGTGTAATATTTATATTACAACACAACGGAAAATACTGTATATATATATATATATATATATATATATATATATATATATATATATATATATATATATATATACGTGTGTGTATCTGTGTGTGCATACATTATAAGTAATAACTGTTGAATCTTCAATTTGCTATCATCTACAAAGCGGGGGATGTGTAATTCTTGTATGTTGTAACTGTTAGATATGCGATGTACGTCGTTTTGGTTTCGTGTTTCCTTTTTACGAAATTCACACTCTCTATTCCCAGACCTTGTCTCATCGATAGTGAAGTGAACGCATTTATTAGACCAAACCTTTTTTCCCTACATCTACTTCACAATATTCATTCTTCCTTCACCAAGAGAATTCCTATTTTCTAGCACGATTTTACCCCATTGCCTCTAGTCGTGCAGGTTTGCCACAGCAAGTCACTTTCTTACACGAACGACAAACGTAGACAGTATTAAACTAATCTTGGCATGTCATGCTACGCCACAACTCACATGAACAGGTTCATAAATTGACACACATACGTTCATTTAGAGCTTGAACGATGAAATGTCATTTTACAGAAGTAGATTTCCGGTGTCAGCCGGTGAGATGGAAATGGGAAGTCTTGAAAAATATATTTACCAAGTTATTGATATATGCTATAGTTTTGTGTGTGGACGAGATCATATCTCTTGAGACTTTCTAAGAAGGTAAAATGTTTAACTTTTACTCTTGCGTGAATTTCGTATATAAAACGCGAAATGACATTCATCTATATCAAAGTTATTGAAGTTATAACATCGTTCACTGAGTATATAAGATTTGCAGGTTCAATTGCTTTAAACACAGTCACAAATTGAAAACACAGCACATCAACAACTAAGATAATTAATTTACAGTGTAATTCGATACAGAGTTCTGATAAGAAAATATTACGTGCTCACATACACATATAAATGAATAATCTTGAATATACACACTCACTCGCACAGATACACGTACACGCATACATACAGTATTACACACACGCATATATATATATATATATATATATATGTGTGTGTGTGTGTGTGTGTGTGTGTGTGTGTGTGTGTGTGTGTGTGTAATACTGTATGTATGCGTGTACGTGTATTTGTGCTTGTGAGTGGGTATATTCGAGATTATTCATTTATATATCTACGTACACACATATACATAAATATACATAAATATATGTGTGTATGCGTGAGAGGGAGATGGTGTGTATGTGTGAGTGTATCTGTGAGTGTGCGTGTGTGTGTACGTTGATATATATTTGTCTGTAAGTGCGTACACACATAGCTATTAATAGGGTTCATACACTTTTAGCCTGGCTGTACGAATTGGATACTGTATTTAAACCATATTTTTTTCTCTTTGTGGTCAGCACAAAGTAACCAAGGTAGCTACTTTCGGTGTTTTACAGTTTCGTCAAAGATCGGTTATACTATCGTTTTCTTACACCACAGAGAATAGTAGCTTATAGCTCGTTATAGTGTATGCAAGGTCGGATAGATTTACATTAATTAGCAATGTGATTTAATTAATTTATTTATTTATTTATTTATTATTGATTAGAAGCACTATACGTTACGTCGTTTTTCATAATAAGTTTCATAATAAATACTTTGATGCATAGAGTTCATAAGGTTCATTTACATCATGCAAAAACTGTCTAATGTTATGTGAAAATTGCATAACCTGCTTAATTTAACGTTTGGACATTCTCTGTTAAATTTGTACCTATTGAATTATTAAAACAGGTAAACTGTCAGAAATAACAAAACTTGTTAAAAATGAATGAAACAATCAATTCGAGAATTTGACATTGGACAGTTGCTTACACTTAATAATTGCAATAAAAATAAAATACAAACTTTTTGAAGTAGCTGAAAATATATACCAAAAACTGATAAAGTCATGTTTCAGATAAATACCTGCACAATCACACACACACATGCACAGATCATCCAAATCACACATTTCACATTTCTTTTTCCATAAACTTATTTTCACTCCAAACGTATATTCATTTTTTCATTTCATTTTGAGAAACTTTTCAAATAAAGATATTGTTTGTTTTCTTCCCACACCTCTGCATTGAATGTTTATCCTCCCTGAGATTCACACATCCTTTTATTAAACACTGCAATAGAGTAAACCTTTACTCACATGTATTTTCTTTTCTTTTCGCACAAGCACAGGAATTTTTACAACGAATTCTTTGAATCCTCAATTAATTCTTGCACTGTAACCATTATTTTTCTTATTCTAATGTCATATCTTCTTTATTCACATTAACAATTACTTCTTTAATCCACATTTACTCTAATTATTATATGCTTATCTATTCTTCTAATTCAAATTGATTTCAGTTTATATGTACTTTTAAATTGAAATATCATTTATTTTATTGAATTCCTTTTATGGCCTATAATTTCAAACTTTAATTACTTCACCACGAACTAGCGAAAACTTAAATTTTGTTTATTCAACTATACCTAATATTAAATTTTATAATGATAAATATTAATCATTTCTTATAATAAATTATCTCCTGAATAGAAACTTACAGCCAGGTGTAAAGTTCTGAGGAGTTGTAGCATTAAACTTTTTTGCATTTTTGATTGAAATTATTTTTTCGCACTTATGCAATTTATATCTTTCGAGAAATGCATGAGAAACAACTTCCCGAAACCCCTGAAATATATAGATGTTGTACATAGTAAAGTGAAACCAATATTTAGATGCCTAGACACAGATTCCGCAAAGTTTCCTAAACAAAAATATATTTATATATTTGAAACAAAAGTAATTTCATAAATTTTGACCATATACTTGAAATTGTTTATTGAGTAGCATAGTGTGAGTGCCTAACCCACAATTATCTAGTCAAGGTTTACTTAACACTATCGTCTCTGGGATTCCTACAACCAAATGTGTTCCTGGGTTCCACATCTTCAAATAACAACCAAGGAATAAAACAATATTCTTTATTGCCATAAAAGGTAAACAATTAGTTAATGTGAATGGAACTGGGAGATTTCTTTAATAGAAAAATATTCTATATTTCCTTAATAGTTCCTCACACTTCATTTCCCCACTTCTGTATGTATACACACACACACACACACACACACACACATATATATATATATATATATATATATACAAACACACACACACACACACACACACACACACACACACTTATATATATATATATACAAACATACATATATCATAGTGAGATTATGTGTATGGTTATTATAAATATATATGCTACTGTTAATTAGTATCAAACAGTCATATTCGTACTATATGCGAATAGGCGTCGTCAACCAATGTTGGCTATACTGATAAAGAATATGAGATATAAACTTATTCTGTATATATATGGCAATGCCATTTCGCTCGTTCTATTAATTTATTAGGATTCTTTGAAATAATCGACAATGATAATAAAAATAACGTTTATACATTTTCCTTTATACTAATTGATGTTTTCTTCTTACTTCAACAGTTTCCGGTGGAAAGCCGTCTTCAAAGATCCCAGTGGATACAGGAAGTGGTAATGTCTCTAGTTGTTTTTGTATCTATTGAATCTTAATATAAATTGAATTCTTAGAATGTGTATGTCTTCGAAGAGAAAGGGCAGCTGTCATGCGAATTTTGCCGGACGACCATTCCTGGGAAGATAAAGAAAGGATAGTCTTCATATGATTTAGACCGAAGTCCTGGTTAGAATACTTGCAACAGTGTGTACACCACTCAAAATACTCGCCCCCCCCAAATTGCAGGTGATGGGTTATATCTATAAATCTATATTTGAGATTAAAATCAATGATCCTTACAAGGACCTTGTTGAGATTGTTGTATATCAGATAGCAAATCAATGTAAACAGAATTGACCGCACTCTGGAAAGTATTGTAAAATTTGTCGGTTGCAAAAGAGGCGGAACTTGAAATTTGTGGTGTTCACGATCCTTTTCTCCAAACAACGATATAAGTGCTACAATGAGAATCAAAACTTTATCGCAGGCTTGACTTATGAGCAATTAGCTTAGTACATGGTAACATCATAACCCTACGATAATATTAAATTTCTCATTTAGTATATAAAATGCCAGTATAATCCATTCACTTTATAGAGAAGTCAAGAACCTTCAGTTTGCCAAAATAAGCATGTATAAAATAATTGTTTGTTTTATATTTATTTTATGGTAAAAATGATATTAATAAGACTGCAGCAGAAACACTCACACTCACAAGCAGACAAACATACACTCACTTACACTTGTGTGTGTGTGTGTGTGTGTGTGTGTGTGTGTGTGTGTATGTGTGTGTGTGTGTGTGTGTGTGTGTGTGTGTGTGTGTGTGTGTGTGTGTGTGTGTGTGTGTGTGTGTGTGTGTGTGCTTGTGCATGTGTGTGTGTGTGTGTGCATGTGTGTGAGAGTGTGTGAGGTGTGAATGAGTGCATATACAAACTACGGAAATTCGACTGGAGTTGTGGTATTGTGTAAGTCGACTGTATTTCAACAACAGATGTGTTTTCCTCAATTTTTCTTTTGTTTTTGTTTAACTATATATTTTATATACTGGTTTTGATATTCCCGTGGCTGACGTCTTCCTGGGTACATTTCCTTCAAAACGTTTTTTTATGGTTTCATTCACTTTTTTATTTACTTTCCTCTTTTCATATTATTTTTCCTACATATTTCTATTCATTTATTCTTTTAATACCAAACAGGGCCTGATAATGAATTTCCCTCCCTTTTGCGCGTGAAAGAAGATATCGGTAACAGTTTCATTTACCCTAAACAGGAGAATGTACCTGCATGAACACCATAACAACCACGTCTAAGTCTATAATCATCACGAACCACCGCATATGTCTATGAGCACTGAATTAATATCCACTTATGTAAACTTAGTCTACTTAACGGATATTTTATAAGTGGGTCTGGGAGCTAAAGCTATGGATTATTCACTCACATAAACACATATAAATATGTATGTATGTATTATGTATATATATATATGTGTGTGTGTATATATATGTGTGTGTGTGTGTGTGTGTGTGTGTGTGTGTGTGTGTGTGTGTATAAATGTATATATATATATATATATATATACATTTATACACGCACACACACACATATATATATACACACACACATATATATATATACATACATAATACATACATAAATATTTATGTGTTTATGTGAGTGCATAATCCGTAGGTTTAGTTCCCAGACCCACTTATAAAATATATGTATATATACACATATATATATATATATACATATATATATATATATACATATATATATATATATATATATATATATATATATACATATATATATATACATATATATACATATATATATATACATATATATATATATACATATATATATATATATATATATATATACATATATATATATATATATATACATATATATATATATATATATATACATATATATATATATATACATATACATACATATATATATATACATACATATATATATATATATATATATACATACATATATACATATATATATATATATATATATACATATATATATATACATACATATACATATATATATATATATATATATACATATATATATATATACATATATATATATATATATATATATATATATATATATATATATATATATATATATATATATATATATATATATATATATTATTTGACCTATTAATTATAGTTATCAATTATCATTACAATTATAGTATCAATTATCATTACAGTGACCTGCCTGCAATGGGGCGACTATATTTTCAAATTCCAAATTTCCCAACTCTAAGTCAACCAGATGTGTATACTTGTAGCTTCAGGTTTAAATCATCTAAAAAGTAATTAATACCCAGAGGCTCTTTGGCAGAACCGTTAAACGCGCTCGCCAGGCGTCTCTGTCCGCCTATTCTCGTCTTTTGAACTACTTCACCCAATTGTTTCAAAAATTATTTATAACGATAATCTATCCTTATAGTTACCTGTATAAGGGTGTTTGAATATATATATATGTGTGTGCGTGTGTAGGGTTTCCGTAGCAATGGTGAAAAAAAACAGTGCTCTATGTTATCAACAGAGCTAAAAGATTAATGTCTGCTTGACACAACAATAACAATATATAATTGTTTCTACTTTTGGCAAAAGGCCAGCAATTGTCTCAGTACATTACTGGTGCTTTATTTTATCGACCCCGTAAGGATGAAAGGCAAAGTTAACCTTGGCGGGATTTGAACTCAGACCGTAAAGGGGCGTAACTCTATGCTACAAAGGAGGGCGTCCGACCCTCTACCGATACTGCCAATCCACCGCCCTAAAATATTAATGCCTGCTTGACACAACAATAATAATATATAATGTGAATAAGCTATTCATGAACTAATTCGATAAGACTGTTTTGAATTACGGTTAAATATTTCTCGCTCCCTTTTTCACCCCTACGAAATAACTTTCTGTAATGTATATCAAATAAGTCAAACTTTTGGAATTTAGGCTGCAGTAATCGATAATTTATACCCTTCATTGTAGAAAATAAATTATTAGTGCATCATATTGTGTGCCAACTTGAGCCTCACTTCGAAACATATATACCATGATTTTTCATCATGCCGAAATGTGCGTGTGTGTTAGTGTGTCTATGTATTTAAATCCCCGCCAACATACACACACAAGCTCATATATATATATATATATATATATATATATATATATTGTTTTTTTTTTTTGTTTTTTTTTCACGTAGCTATTATCCATGCCACATGCACTAAGAGGAATGCATCATATTAATTTTTAAAAATTTGAAATCGGTGTCTTGGTACAGTAGTGAACAAAAGTTTCTTTCTTGTTGTCTCAGTAAGGGGTGATTTAATAGTAGGTTACAAAAAAAGAAAAACAATGGAACTGTTCTCAATGCAATTTCTATCTGCTAAACAGCCATCTCAGTTTCTTTGGAAGTCACGTACGTATGTGTATTCTTGTGTACTTGTTTCTTTGTTTGAGCCTGTGTTTGCGCTTCTGTGTGAAACTTTGTCAGTATATATATATATATATGCTTAGGACTGTATAACATTGATTCTTCGTCCACATGTACATGTAATTGGCTGTGTATGTAACTTCATACCTGTGTGGTAGTTTTTAAGCCAGTCAAAGGAATATTTCTATTACAGAGAGTACTAAAAAAAATAAATGTTTAAATATACGTGTATTTACTGACTGAATTGTTTTAAACACTTACTGTAAAATATATTTGAATACCATCTTCTCCGCAAGGTTTAACCCCATGAGATTTAATTCTTAGAGTAAATCACATTAATTGTTGTTGCTCAAGCTTCTAAATCTATAATGTACTTCCTCACTAAGTATATTGTTTCCAGTGGCTGAAAAAACTAATTGTAAATCATGTTCGAATACGCTAATATAAAATGAATAGCGTCGTGGGGAATTCGAGCTTAATACTAACAATATTATCTTTCTAAATGACGATGGTGGAGGTGGAATGGGTGGTCGGTTGTTACAATAATGAGTAGAATGCTACAGTAGATGCTCCGCTGTGTGTTACTTTCTTTCAATGTCACAGTTTTAAAGTCTTACTCCATAGTTGACCTCTGCTCACATCCCTCGTGGGAAAATACATTAAACATCAATACTATAGAATCGTCTATACATATACTTTCCTTTCAAAAGACGGTAACCTTGGGTCTTATCCGGAGAAATCAGTATTACTTTCAAGCACCCTTTTTTCTAATGCATCTATATGTTAACCCATAGATTAAAGATAACTATATTAATATTATAAAAATCCTAATTAACACTATTAAATTAATACAATGATATGTTTATATCTATGTAATTATTATTATTATTATTATTATTATTGTTATTGTTATTCCTTGAATCTCAGTCATTGATGTTGGTTAACTGGAAAGTCCGTTGGATTGAATATCAAGCCACTACCTGCAGCCTCAGATATTCAGACGTATCGGAGGGTTCTTGCCGTTCCAAGCAAGCATGCCTTTTGAAGCGTTCCAAAAAGCGTGAAGGGGCCGATTTTCTTTAACCATCCCTGGAAACCTTTGGAGATAGTCCCCAGTGCGCCTATGACAATCGGGATCACTTTGACTTCATGGCAGTTCCAAATCCTTTTCACCTCCCACTTTAGGTCCTGGTATCGGTTAATTTTCTCCCTCTCCTTCTCTTGCACTCTCGTGTCGAACGGGCAGGCCACATCCACAATCAGGCACGATCTTTTTTCTTTGTCCACAACCACCAGGTCAGGTCTATTGTGTTCCAGTTTTTTGTCCGTCTGTATCCTAAAATCCCACAGCACCTTCACCTGACTGTTCTCCATCACCGCCTCTGGCCTATGCTCATACCATTTCTCAGAATGTGGTAGATTGTTTACTTTGCACAGGTGCCAGTGGATCACCCTGCCCATCACATCGTGTCTCCAGCCCTTATAGTGGGTCTGGGCTAGGTGTTTACACTCGGACACAATGTGAGCCACAGTCTCCTCTCTCTCTCCACAGATCCTGCACAGTGGGCTAGCCTCCTCCTTGTAGATATGGTGCTTCAACCACTTCGTTTTGAGGGCCTGCTCCTGCGCAGCCATTAGCATTCCTTCTGTAGCCTTTTTGAGGTCTCCTCTTCTCAACCAGTTCCATGTCTGTGGATCTCTAAATTCAGTTTTCTCAAAGAAGGTACTATGAAGGGATTTTCCCTTAAGGCTGCTCTTCCTCCTTGATGTTATTTCCTCCTTGGGTATCCCCTGGCCTACTCTCCCCTCCTTCAGTACAGCTCTGAGCATTGGCTCCTTACTATAGGTCACGTATTTGTATAGGTTGTTTTTCTCCATCTGAACACAGTCCTCTATGCTGATAAGACCTCTTCCACCCTCAGATCTCCTTAGGTAGAGTCTATCGACATCACTCCTCTTGTGGAACATGTTGTAGATAGTCAATAGCTTCCTAGTCTTCCTATCCATTTCTTTTTGTTCAGCAACATTCCATCTCAGAATTCCCGCACTGTACCTAATAATAGACACAGCTCGGGAATTTACTGCGCTTATGGCATTTCTGCTGTTCAGATGTGACTTCAATACGCTCCTTACTCTCCGAATGTATTCAGTTCTTAACAATTCCTTCATTTTTTTGTTCTTTATGCCATCAGCCTCCAGAACGCCCAAATACTTGTATCCTTCCTCAGAGTCAATTTCCTTTATCATCTCACCTGTTGGTATCTGGATCCCGTTACTTCTGCTCAACCTACCCCTCCTCATCACAATGACTCCACATTTACCAATACCAAACTGCATACATATATCACTGCTGAAAATACGGACAGTGTCAACAAGCACATCCAACTCCTTCTCACTTTTCCCGAAGAGCTTAAGATCGTCCATGAAGAGGAGGTGATTGATGGTAAGCTCTCCCCTTCCCAACTTGTATCCTGCTCTCACTTTTCGCAGCATAATGGTCAAGGGCATCAGGGCAAGGACAAACAACAGAGGGGACAGGCTATCTCCCTGGAAGATACCTCTCTTGATCTTCACGCTTCCCAAGGATACTCCAGTTGATGTCAACTCTGTCTCCCAGGACCCCATACTCCTGCCCAGCAACTGTCTGATGTTATCTGCCACCCTGAAGATCTCCAGGCTTTTGGTGATCCAGGAATGAGGCACCATGTCAAATGCCTTTCTGTAGTCTATCCATCCCATGGCAAGATCAGTGTGTCTCCTCCTGCAATTCCCCATTACCATCTTATCAATAAGCAACTGGTCCTTTGTACCACGTGACTTCTTTCGGCATCCTTTCTGTTCGTCCGGCAACAAGTTGTTTGTGTGGAGGTGATGGTAGATTTCCTCAGACACAATGCTCGTCAACAGTTTCCACATTACGGGCAGACATGTGATAGGTCTATAGTTGGTAACATCATTACCCTTGATTCGGTCTTTCATTATCAGAACTGTGGTACCTTTTGTCAACCACTCTGGCACCTCACCCGACACCAAGCAGTCATTGAACATGGCCGTCAGCTTCGGGTGGAGGGATGTTAAATGTTTAATCCAATACCCCTGCACACCATCTGGGCCTGGTGATTTCCAGTTGGTTAGTTTTTTGGCTTGCCCCTTAAGAGTTTCAACTGTGATACTCAAATCAGTCTGTTGCTGTGCCTGCTCACCGATCTCCCTCTGTACTGTCTCAATCCACCCTGCCTGGGCATTGTGTCTAACATCCTGCTCCCATATTCCTCTCCAGAATGTTTTAGCTTGTTCCGCCCCAGGGATCAAGTCGGTGCCTCTTTCTTTCCGCTCAAGCTGTCCAAACAGCATCTTCTGGTTGTTGTCGAACATGCGGTTCTGTTTATACTGACTGACTCTGTTCTCGTATCGCCTGATTTTGGCACTCTTTGCTACAATGCGTTGCTTCAATTCCTCTATGATAATATTTAGCTTTTTACTCCTAGTTTTGTATTTTATTTCCAGTCTATTTTTAGTGCCTATGTTTTTTAGTGTCCCATTCAGTAGTGACTCAAGCTTTCCTATGTCATTTCTCATTTCCCCGATTTGCCCACTCAGTCGCTTCTTCCACCACGGCTCTGCTCTTTCTTGTCTGTTGTTTCCTCTCGCTTTTATACCAAGTAGTTTCCTCACCGTATTTGCTGTTGCTCTGAGGATATTGTTGCACTGGTGAAGACTCCTCGCCTCAAGGTATGGGATGACTTTGTTTACCTTAGCTGTTGTTTCTTTTAACTTTTTCCTGTCTACAAATCTTAGGTTCATAGGTCTCCCACTATCATTGTTCAACTCATCTACCACTAAATTTAGGATGTCAACCGAATCTTGTCCTAGCCCGTCAGCATTCATCTCCTCAGTGGCCGTATCTCTGTTCCAGGTATTATTTATCTCAGTATTCAGATCATTGTCTGCTTCGGGTGGTTCCTCCGCTCTCAGGACCTCCTCACCTTCATTTCCCGCCGGCTCGCTTGTCTGGCATACTACACCCGCCATCTCCAAGCCATTCTCTCTGCTCAGTTCCTCCAGTTCCAGCTCGCTTATCCACCCATTAGTTCTTATTACCCGAGCCTGCCCGGCCAATTTTTGTTCATCTAATTTAAATAAACCAATCTCGTTCCAGATGTTATGCATCCGTCTCCTGTAGCCCCTCTCCTTGGGGTTACTTTTCAGGTAGCATTGCATAACAGTTCTATTCAATTCTTTCGTCCAGTTGGTTCTGGCCCCTTTCCTTCTTCTTCTTCCTCCAACATCAGCAGTATTTCGTTGACAGTCAGGTTCCTGCTGCTGAGCCAGGGGGCACCTGTTGGGTGAGAGTCTGTCACATGACGTTCTAGTCTCCATTTCACCGTTATTCGAACTGTTTATGTTCGATATTTAAACACTCTTATCGAGGATTGGCGAATGTATGTTTACATAGCGATCTGTGGATCCGCCATCCCACTTGGCCCTTGTGTGGCATTATCACCACGCTGTATACGGACACACATAAACAAACAAACACACGGGCAGAAAGGGCCCCAAAAATGAATAAGCATAAGTTTCATTGTAATGTAGTATTCGAATGTCTGACTTAGTTTTTGTTTTTTAAGTTTTACTTTTCCCCCCCTCTTCTCTGTCCGTCCGCCTGCTTCTCTCTTCATTCTTATTTTCTTTACGTTTTTGGGGTTTCTTTTTTTGTTTTTGTTTTTCTCTGTTTTTCTCGTTTTTTACTGTTGTTGCTGTGCTGCTTTTGTTGTTTGTTTTTTCTTTTTTCTTTTGAGTCTATCTATATATTTTGATGCCTTCCTCTTTGTTAGTAGTAGGAATTCTATAATGTGGAAGTGGTAGCCAGCAGAGACTAGCGGCGTTGGCGATACTGAGACAGTGGTGGCGGTGATGTCGATACCGAGGCAGTGGTGGCGGTGATGCGACCGTATTACTGTAGTGATGGTGCTGTAGCGGTGGCAGCAGCAGTGAAGGAGTCAGGGGGTGGTGGCGGCGGTGATGGGATAGTGGTGGTAATGATGGCCCTAGTGAGCGGTGGCGGTGAAGGTGAAAATGCTGTTGTGTTTAGTGTACACAGATGATGGGGTGGGTGGTGTATCTAGTTTCTGGTGTTGGTGAGTTTCGCTGTCCTATATAGTGTAGCCAGAGGAGAGGAGGGGGGGGGTTCTTCTTCTTCCATTTATAGCCATTTTATTTTTTTTTTTTTTTTGGATATACAGTGTACAATACAAAGTTGAATATTTGAATATTTGAGCCGTATTACTGTAGTGATGGTGCTGTAGCGGTGGCAGCAGCAGTGAAGGAGTCAAGGGGTGGTGGCGGCGGTGATGGGATAGTGGTGGTAATGATGGCCGTAGTGAGCGGTGGCGGTGAAGGTGAAAATGCTGTTGTGTTTAGTGTACACAGATGATGGGGTGGGCGGTGTATCTAGTTTCTGGTGTTGGTGAGTTTAGCTGTCCTATATAGTGTAGCCAGAGGAGAGGAGGTGGGGGGGGGGTTCTTCTTCTTCCATTTATAGCCATTTTTTTTTTGGATATACAGTGTACAATACAAAGTTGAATATTTGAATATTTGAGCCTTATAACAATATATTTTGGGTCCGAATTTTTTGGGGCTCAAGCCGGGTGCTTTACGTAGCATTTGTACTAAGAGTTGTTATTTCACAAATGATTTAAATATGTTAAAAATTCAAAATTATTATTATTATTATTGTTATTGTTATTCCTTGAATCTCAGTCATTGATGTTGGTTAACTGGAAAGTCCGTTGGATTGAATATCAAGCCACTACCTACAGCCTCAGATATTCAGGACGTATCGGAGGGTTCTTGCCGTTCCAAGCAAGCATGCCTTTTGAAGCGTTCCAAAAAGCGTGAAGGGGCCGATTTTCTTTAACCATCCCTGGAAACCTTTGGAGATAGTCCCCAGTGCGCCTATGACAATCGGGATCACTTTGACTTCATGGCAGTTCCAAATCCTTTTCACCTCCCACTTTAGGTCCTGGTATCGGTTAATTTTCTCCCTCTCCTTCTCTTGCACTCTCGTGTCGAACGGGCAGGCCACATCCACAATCAGGCACGATCTTTTTTCTTTGTCCACAACCACCAGGTCAGGTCTATTGTGTTCCAGTTTTTTGTCCGTCTGTATCCTAAAATCCCACAGCACCTTCACCTGACTGTTCTCCATCACCGCCTCTGGCCTATGCTCATACCATTTCTCAGAATGTGGTAGATTGTTTACTTTGCACAGGTGCCAGTGGATCACCCTGCCCATCACATCGTGTCTCCAGCCCTTATAGTGGGTCTGGGCTAGGTGTTTACACTCGGACACAATGTGAGCCACAGTCTCCTCTCTCTCTCCACAGATCCTGCACAGTGGGCTAGCCTCCTCCTTGTAGATATGGTGCTTCAACCACTTCGTTTTGAGGGCCTGCTCCTGCGCAGCCATTAGCATTCCTTCTGTAGCCTTTTTGAGGTCTCCTCTTCTCAACCAGTTCCATGTCTGTGGATCTCTAAATTCAGTTTTCTCAAAGAAGGTACTATGAAGGGATTTTCCCTTAAGGCTGCTCTTCCTCCTTGATGTTATTTCCTCCTTGGGTATCCCCTGGCCTACTCTCCCCTCCTTCAGTACAGCTCTGAGCATTGGCTCCTTACTATAGGTCACGTATTTGTATAGGTTGTTTTTCTCCATCTGAACACAGTCCTCTATGCTGATAAGACCTCTTCCACCCTCAGATCTCCTTAGGTAGAGTCTATCGACATCACTCCTCTTGTGGAACATGTTGTAGATAGTCAATAGCTTCCTAGTCTTCCTATCCATTTCTTTTTGTTCAGCAACATTCCATCTCAGAATTCCCGCACTGTACCTAATAATAGACACAGCTCGGGAATTTACTGCGCTTATGGCATTTCTGCTGTTCAGATGTGACTTCAATACGCTCCTTACTCTCCGAATGTATTCAGTTCTTAACAATTCCTTCATTTTTTTGTTCTTTATGCCATCAGCCTCCAGAACGCCCAAATACTTGTATCCTTCCTCAGAGTCAATTTCCTTTATCATCTCACCTGTTGGTATCTGGATCCCGTTACTTCTGCTCAACCTACCCCTCCTCATCACAATGACTCCACATTTACCAATACCAAACTGCATACATATATCACTGCTGAAAATACGGACAGTGTCAACAAGCACATCCAACTCCTTCTCACTTTTCCCGAAGAGCTTAAGATCGTCCATGAAGAGGAGGTGATTGATGGTAAGCTCTCCCCTTCCCAACTTGTATCCTGCTCTCACTTTTCGCAGCACAATGGTCAAGGGCATCAGGGCAAGGACAAACAACAGAGGGGACAGGCTATCTCCCTGGAAGATACCTCTCTTGATCTTCACGCTTCCCAAGGATACTCCAGTTGATGTCAACTCTGTCTCCCAGGACCCCATACTCCTGCCCAGCAACTCTCTGATGTTATCTGCCACCCTGAAGATCTCCAGGCTTTTGGTGATCCAGGAATGAGGCACCATGTCAAATGCCTTTCTGTAGTCTATCCATCCCATGGCAAGATCAGTGTGTCTCCTCCTGCAATTCCCCATTACCATCTTATCAATAAGCAACTGGTCCTTTGTACCACGTGACTTCTTTCGGCATCCTTTCTGTTCGTCCGGCAACAAGTTGTTTGTGTGGAGGTGATGGTAGATTTCCTCAGACACAATGCTCGTCAACAGTTTCCACATTACGGGCAGACATGTGATAGGTCTATAGTTGGTAACATCATTACCCTTGATTCGGTCTTTCATTATCAGAACTGTGGTACCTTTTGTCAACCACTCTGGCACCTCACCCGACACCAAGCAGTCATTGAACATGGCCGTCAGCTTCGGGTGGAGGGATGATAAATGTTTAATCCAATACCCCTGCACACCATCTGGGCCTGGTGATTTCCAGTTGGTTAGTTTTTTGGCTTGCCCCTTAAGAGTTTCAACTGTGATACTCAAATCAGTCTGTTGCTGTGTATTATTATTATTATTATTATTATTATTATTATTATTATTATTATTATTATTATTATTATTCCTTGAATCTCAGTCATTGCTGTTAGTTAACCGGAAAGTCCGTTGGAATGAATATCAAACCACTACCTGCAGCCTCAGATATTCAGGACGTATCGGAGGGTTCTTGCTTTTCCCAGCAAGCATGCCTTTTGAAGCGTTCCAAAAAGCGTGAAGGGGCCGATTTTCTTTAACCATCCCTGGAAACTTTTGGAGATAGTCCCCAGTGCGCCTATGACAATCTGGATCACTTTGACTTCATGGCAGTTCCAAATCCTTTTTACCTCCCACTTTAAGTCCTGGTATCGGTTAATTTTCTCCCTCTCCTTCTCTTGCACTCTCGTGTCGAATGGGCAGGCCACATCCACAATCAGACACGATCTTTTTTCTTTGTCCACAACCACCAGGTCAGGTCTATTGTGTTCCAGTTTCTTGTCCGTCTGTTTCCTAAAATCCCACAGCACCTTCATCTGATCGTTCTCCATCACCGCCTCTGGCTTATGCTCATACCATTTCTCAGAATGTGGTAAATTGTTTACTTTGCATAGGTGCCAGTGGATCACCCTGCCCATCACATCATGTCTCCAGCCCTTATAGTGGGTCTGGGCTAGGTTTTTACACTCGGATACAATGTGAGCCACAGATCCTGCACAGTGGGCTAGCCTCCTCCTTGTAAATATGGTGTTCCAACCACTTCGTTTTGATGGCCTGCTCCTGCGCAGCCATTAACATTCCTTCTGTAGCCTTTTTAGGGTCTCCTCTTCTCAACCAGTTCCATGTCTGTGGATCTCTAAATTCAGTTTTCTCAAAGAAGGTACTATGAAGGCATTTTTCCTGAAGGCTGCTCTTTCTCCTTGATGTTATTTCCTCCTTGAACATCCCCTGGCCTATTGTCCCCTCCTTCAGTACAGTTCTGAGCATTGGCTCCTTACTATCAGTCACGTATTTGTGTAAGTTGTTTTTTTCCATCTGAACACAGTCCTCTATGCTGATAAGACCTCTTCCACCCTCAGATCTCCTTAGGTAGAGTCTATCGACATCACTCCTCTTGTGGAACATGTTGTAGATAGTCAATAGCTTCCTAGTCTTCCTATCCATTTCTTTTTGTTCAGCAACATTCCATCTCAGAATTCCCGCACTGTACCTAATAATAGACACAGCTCGGGAATTTACTGCGCTTATAGCATTTCTGCTGTTCAGATGTGACTTCAATACGCTCCTTACTCTCCGAATGTATTCAGTTCTTAACAATTGCTTCATTTTTTTGTTCTTTATGCCATCAGCCTCCAGAACACCTAAATATTTGTATCCCTCCTCAGTGTCAATTTCCTTTATCATCTCACCTGTTGGTATCTGGATTCCGTTACTTCTGCTCAACCTACCCTCCTCATCACAATGACTCCACACTTACTAATACCAAACTGCATACATATATCACTGCTGAAAATACGGACAGTGTCAACAAGCACATCCAACTCCTTCTCACTCTTCCCGAAGAGCTTAAGATCGTCCATGAAGAGGAGGTGATTGATGGTAAGCCATCCCTTTCCCAACCCGTATCCTGCTCTCACTTTTCGCAGTACACTAGTCAGGGGCATCAGGGCAAGGACAAACAACAGAGGGGACAGGCTATCTCCCTGGAAGATACCTCTCTTGATCTTCACGCTTCCCAAGGATTCTCCAGTTGATGTCAACTCTGTTTCCCAGGACCTCATACTCTTGCCCAACAACTGTCTGATGTTATCTGCCACCTTGAAGATCTCCAGGCTTTTGGTGGTCCAAGAATGAGGCACCATGTCAAATGCCTTTCTGTAGTCTATCCATCCCATGGCAAGATCAGTGTGTCTCCTCCTGCAATTCCCAATTACCATCTTATCAATAAGTAACCGGTCCTTTGTACCACGTGACTCTTTTCGGCATCCTTTCTGTTCGTCCGGTAACAAGTTGTTTGTGTGGAGGTGATGGTAGATTTCCTCAGACACAATGCTTGTCAACAGTTTCCACATTACGGACAGACATGTGATAGGTCTATAGTTGGTAACATCATTACCCTTGATTCGGTCTTTCATTATCAGAACTGTGGTACCTTTTGTCAACCACTCTGGTACCTCACCTTACATCAAGCAGTCATTGAATATGGTTGTCAGTTTCGGGTGGAGGGATGTTATATTTTTAATCCAATACCCCTGCACACCATCTGGGCCTGGTGATTTCCAGTTGGTTAGTTTTTTGGCCTACCCCTTAAGAGTTTCAACTGTGATACTCAAATCAGTTTGTTGGTGTGCCTGCTCACCGATCTCCCTCTGTACTGTCTCAATCCACCCTGCCTGGTCATTATGTCTAACATCCTGCTCCCATATTCCTCTCCAGAATGTTTTAGTTTGTTCCGCCTCAGGGATCAAGTCGTTGCCTCTTTCTTTCCCCTCAAGCTGTCCAAACAGCATCTTCTGGTTGTTGTCGAACATGCGGTTCTGTTTATACTGACTGACTCTGTTCTCGTATCGCCTGATTTTTGCACTCTTTGCTACAATGCGTTGCTTCAGTTCCTCTATGATAATATTTAGCTTTTTCCTCCTAGTTTTGTACTTTATTTCCAGTCTATCTTTAGTGCCTATGTTTTTTAGTGTCCCATTCAGTAGTGACTGAAGCTTTCCAATGTCATTTCTCATTTCCCTGATTTGACCACTCAGTCGTTTCTTCCACCAAGGCTCTGCTCTTTCTTGTCTGTTGTTTCCTCTCGCTTTTATACCAAGTAGTTTCCTCACCGTATTTGGTGTTGCTTTGAGGATATTGTTGCACTGGTGAAGGCTCCTCGCCTCAAGGTATGGGATGACTTTGTTTACCTTAGCTCTTGATTCTTTTAACTTTTTCCTGTCTACAAATCTTAGGTTCATAGATCTCCCACTATCATTGTTCAATTCATCTACCACTTAATTTAGGATGTCAACCGAATCCTGTCCTAGCCCGTCAGCATTCATCTCCTCAGTGGCCGTATCTCTGTTCCAGGTATTATTTATCTCAGTATTCAGATCATTGTCTGCTTCGGGTGGTTCCTCCGTTCTCTCGACCTCTTCACCTTCATTTCCCACTGGCTCGTTTGCCTGGCATACTCCACCCTCCATCTCCAAGCTAATCTCTCTGCTCAGTTCCTCCAGTTCCAGCTCGCTTATCCACCCATTAGTTCTTATTACCCGAGCCTGCCCGGCCAATTTTTGTTCATCTAATTTAAATAGACCAATCTCGTTCCAGATGTTATGCATCCGTCTCCTATAGCCCCTCTCCTTGGGGTTACTTTTCAGGTAACATTGCATAACAGTTCTATTCAATTCTTTTGTCCAGTTGGTTCTGGTCCCTTTCCTTCTTCTTCTTCCTCCGACACCAGCAGTATTTGGTTGACAGCCAGGTTCCTGCATTCTTCTTCTTCTTCTTCTTCTTCTTCTTCTTCTTCTTCTTCTTCTTCTTCTTCTTCTTCTTCTTCTTCTTCTTCTTCTTCTTCTTCTTCTTCTTAATACTGAGAGGGTTGTGGGGGCAGAATCCTCGAACATTCCTTCCATCGGGTCCTATCAGAAGCAACCGTTTCCAATTGATCTGGCTGGATCCCCAAGCGAGATTATCCAATTGGATCTTATCCAATCATCTTGCTGAAGTCTTCCCCTGGATTCCCTGCCTGTTGGTTTTGCCATTAACATCTGTCCAGAGATTAGTCATGGCTTCCAGATGCATATTGTGTACATCAGAAGATGCTGTTATGTCCGGATTTAGATCAGCAAAGTATTCTCTCCAACTCGTGATGATGCACCTCTCTGAAGAGAGGACAACCCCTGATTCGTTCCTGGTAGAGATGGACGATTTATTAAGAAGTCAGCCAGAACACTTGATAACTATAAAGTCCTCCCATGTCTTAACTTCGGACGCCTTTACTGTTTCTGTTGCGATGGTTCACGCTTACCTTTACCGCAAGTGCAAGAAGAAAGCCTTATTTCCAAGCCAAGCTTTAAAAATTCATTATTTGATGATGGAATCTTTAACTATTTGATTAAACCAAAGGGTTCTCCTCCCACATACCGCCACACCAAGTCCTTTATAAGCCCGCAGCTGCTCTGTTGTTGGTGGCGAATAGCGATATGCCCACCAGATATGATGGTTAGTTGTGATATAAGTGTGATATAAGTGTGCACCTGCCGGACGAATAAGCAACCCGAGACCAACAGCAGTAAACTACTTTGTGAGATGGATCAATGGATGACATCTTTAACTCCCAAGAAAACTCTCCCAAACCAATGATATAGCTACAATAGGGCAAGTAAAGACCGCCACTAAAAAAAACCTACTCTTTGCGGGTCTGAAAAGTAGCCGATTGATGACTGGCGCTAAAAATACCACTAAAAATCACTATACAATGGCGAGACACAACAAAAACAGTTATACCGCATTATTATGCGCATTTCAAAAACAAACATCATCATGCAACAACATCTGTGCCCCCATCATATGTTGATTTGGAACTGCACTATCCACAAGTGTTTTTTGGCCTTCATATCATGTTCTCCTGTTTTGTCTGATGGGGGCACAGATGTTGTTGCATGATGATGTTTGTTTTTGAAATGCGCATAATAAAATACATGGGGCTCCTTTAACCATCTTTTGATCTTATATTATATATATATATATATATATATATATATATATATATTGTTATACTTTGGGAGGGTCATGTTGCCAATAAGAAACACACGCACCAGTTGCTTTCACTTCAATTTATTATATATTTATAAATTTACAAATTTACAAATTTACAAACTTATAAATTTCTGGTTGGTTGGTTGGTTCCACAACCAGATAGTTGTTTATATATATAGTCATAGTCCTTTCGTCACACACTCTGTGACCTCTTCAGTGACTGTGGATTCCTTTCTTCGTTTCTGTGCATTTCCTTTCTTCTATCCTACGCCAGAAAAATGGCGTAGGATAGAAGAAAGGAAAGGCACAGAAACGAAGAAAGGAATCCCCAGTCACTGAAGAGGTCACAGAGTGTGTGACGAAAGGACTATGACTATATATATAAACAACTATCTGGTTGTGGAACCAACCAACCAACCAGAAATTTATAAGTTTGTAAATTTGTAAATTTGTAAATTTATAAATATATAATAAATTGAAGTGAAAGCAACTGGTGCGTGTGTTTCTTATTGGCAACATGACCCTCCCAAAGTATAACAATATCGGTTTCAACACACGATTTCAGATAAAGAATCTTGCTAAACAAATTCAGAAACGAAATATATATATATATATATATATATATACCTGGGTGGGTCCTGTATTTTCGTTGCTCTAGTGATGCGGTCGGACTGCCGACTGCTATATCTAATTTGCTAAGCTGTCTGAACATAATGTTATACCCTGGGGTCTTACCTCATATGAGTGCTAAAGCTACAAACCGAATAAGAATACACGCTAGCTTGGCCGTATACTAGAGCTTCGTCTATGCTGTACTAAAATTTATATATATATACGTGTGTGTGTGTGTGTGTGTGTGTGTGTGTGTGTGTGTGTGTGTGTGTGTGTGTGTGTGTGTGTGTGTGTGTGTGTGTGTGTGTGTGTATGCATGTGTGCACATGGATATGTGGACATGGATATGTATGTATGCATGTTTGAATGTACTTGGGCTTGTGTGTGTATATTTTACCCACTCACATAGACATCTACTCATTTATTTACTCCCTAAATTTTACCTGACCCCATTCCTTTTATTAAAGTGATAATTGATTTATTTATTCATGCATCTCTATGTAAAACCTTCTAAAACTCCAAGTATACCTGTATGTGCTTGTATGTGTACAGTATACATACACATATTACAAACACTTTACTATTGGTTACTCACCCATAGTATCCAATTTACTTATTTTTTAACCCTTAAATTTTACTTGAATTTCATCTTATTTTATCCTATTCACTCAACTACTTACTAATTTACTCACCATTTGCTCATTTATTTCTATATAACCCATTTTATATTTTATTCTCTTTCTTAAAAATCTCCTTCAGCATCTAAGCTCTGTCTATACATAGTCGTACCCCTCACCTTCTCCACCCCTATTCCTATGACCATTATCCCTCTTCTCCTCCTACTCCACACCTACCCATTAATCACCCCTACTACTTCGTTCCCCTGACTCCTTGCCTGTTCAGATACACATCCCATTCTCTGTCCCACCGCATTTTTTTCCATCAGCCCAGTTTGCGACTATGATAAATTCGACCAAAGCACTATCATGACTAGTAACCTATTTTTTAACTTCACAAATATTACTACACGCTTGAAAGGCTTGTTGTCTCAAACAAACTATTATTTTAGAAATGTATGCCTTAATTGTATCCCACTTGTATATTTCCACAAATACAAATGTACAGAATTTGTAATCAATTCTAGAAGCTCACGAACCGAAATATTGCTTACTAACAATAATCCACTAATGACACACATACGCACACACGTGCGCATACACACACATATATACACACACACACGTGTGTGCGTGTGCGTGTGCGTGTGTGTGTGTGTGTATTTTTTTATATTTAGCGATATATGTTATGTTTTAAATAAACATTTGAAAGCCTTCAGCTATGAACTTTGGAAACTGATGACCTAGAGACATCTAGCAGATTCCAGCAGAATCAAGGTTGGGTAACTGGCGACGATCATTGTTTCTGACTCTGGTTGTTATCAAGACAGTGGTCCCTGAACTCTGAATTCTATATAGGGGAAAAACATAGTTACCCACCCTTACTTCTGCTGAAATCCGATAGATTGCTCTAGGTCATCAGTTTCCAGCATTCATAGCTAAAGGCTTTCAAATGTTTATTTAAAACATACGCTATATCGCTATATATACAACATATATATACTTATATGTATACAACTTTGTTACAGCGAACACCTTATATAATATATATATATATACATATTATTTTATGCTTTATATGTTCTATCTCACCATCCATATTCTAACCGTTCTTGCTAATACCTCTGTTTCGCTGAGGAGATCTAATGAGACCAAAACATGTCAATTGCTTCCAGTAATTTGTCGCTTAGACAAGATCCATTCGAAATACATTGCCGTAAATTGTAACTAAATACTTGGATAAGATAAGGCTATATGTTATTAAAATGTAAGAGAATTAATGTATCCCTATACATATATATATATATAACGAAGGAAATGTGGTAAGGGACCAAATGGACCATAACGCACCAAAGTACTCAATACTTAGGGTAGTAGAGTGGGTAATAGGAACGAGTAGGACCCCGACGGCTGAGCTCAAGCCGTTTCGACGGCTAATTCTGAATTAGCCGTCGAAACGGCTTGAGCTCAGCTGTCGGGGTCCTACTCGTTCCTATATATATATATATATATATGTGTGTGTGTGTGTGTGTATATATATATACATATATATATATATATATATATATATGTATATATATATATATATATGTATGTATGTATACAAATAAAAACAAATTGTTTTAGCTAGTTCGCCACATCCGGGTATTTAGATCCATTTTCACTTTTTGTTATGATGGCATGTGCTGCAATTTTCTCATTTTTCACTTACGGAAGCATGCCACAAATCATTTTTGTATGTTCACCTCGAGTTTGCTTTTACTATATATATTGATTATATTTACTTGCCAAAAACATGATGAGTTTAAACATGCATATTTTATTATGTATTCAATCCATGTAAGTCTATAACGACGTTTTCATTATATTATGCGTCTGTACTAGTAAACTGATGAAAACATGTATATAACTATTATGTGACCAAGCCCATGCAGAAGCATTGCTTTCATTGGCTATCATTTTAACCATATTATTAATATATGATTCTATTTCATTGAAGTTGTAATGTGTGTCTTCGTGTCTTCGTGTTTCGTGTGTGTGTGTGTGTGTGTGTGTGAGTGTGGGTGTGGGTGTGTGTGCGTGTGTGTGTGAGTGTCGGTGTTGTGTGTGTTCGATTTGTGTGCAGTTGTCAGTGTTTTTTTTTTTTATATATACCTGTATTTATATTTTCATATTTTTTGCCTACCTTTTTATCTGAGAATTTGTATTTCTTTACACGCGGATCATGCAGCACAAATTTTACTGAAGATCATATGAGAGAACGAATGAAAAAAAATGACAATGAAATGTGTACGCGTATCAAATTCTTTATTGCAGTCAACTAGTGACTACCTTCTTGAAGCTTTATATCCAACGAAATATTCAATATATCAAAAGGCATTGGATAGCCAAATCTTCGAGAAGTGCTTTTGTATAGAAAACATTCCGACTCACATATATGCTTGCGCACACTTTCGTATTTATAGAAGCCTTAATGAAAATAACAATACAGATCATGTTTCTTCTTTGTACAAATTTCGATATCATTCTTTTTTAAGTCATTAATTTAACAATCAAAATATAATACAACGCAAAATTTACTATATATTACTCTCTCTCTCTCTTTATATGTTCTTATCCAAAAGCTAAATGGGGCCCACCACCATCATCGATTTATGGAATGGTAATCCAGGGTAATTTATTTCAAAAGCAATGCTTCTTAAATAACAGACTTACGTTTCTTAATTATATGAATTCAATTAAAATGAAATCTAATCAGGCATTAATTACAATTATATTTTAAATGAAAGCAAACATCATTACTCACTAAATGTAACCTAAAACAGATAAATGTATGCTGGTAAATTAACTGTATTTCCAAAAATAACATAAAATGTATTTCTTTTAAAATTTAATCAACAGATTAACTTTCGAAAGATTAATTCCATTTAAATACTAAAAATATTCGCGTGTGTGTGTGTGTGTGTGTGTGTGTGTGTGTGTGTGTGTGTGTGTGTGTGTGTGTGTGTGTGTGTGTGTGTGTGTGTGTGTGTGTGTGTGTGTGTGTGTGTGTGTGTGTGCGCGTGTGTGTGTGTCTGTGTGTCTGCGTGTCTGTCTGTTTATGTGTGTGTGCGTGTGTGTTTGTATGTAGCGTGTGCGTGTGAGCTTATGCGTTTGGCACAAACCGCTGGATAAAACAAGACTCGTCTTGTTTCAAAAATGACAACGTAATAAATCGACAAAATGAACACTAGACTGAAATAAATATTGAAGTTGTTATGATAGTCTAAAATCCCTCAAAGCAGTGCATGAGCATGGGCGTCGTCTAATGTCTGAAACAAATAAAAACAACAACAAAATATTAATAACAAATTTAACAGTATAACGATCTCTAAGGAAATAATAAATCACAAAGATTGCGATTGTAATCGAATGTCGTAAAGAAAATGGCGATTTTGTTCCATAGCACCATTCTTCACTTCCCTCGATAAATGCTTCATTTTATAATTATGAAATTAATCAAACATCTAAAAAACGTCCTCGGCTAGATTGTGAGGGCTATACCTGGTCACGTTGACAGGACAACAGACAGTCTACCTAATTGTCAACAGCTCGAATC
>OZ024740.1:241853331-241855831 GCA_964016885.1 Eledone cirrhosa | reverse complement strand
TTTGTCTCTACATTGTCCTTCAGTACATCTTCTGCTATACACTACATTTCTAGTTTTACAGTTAATATGGGGGCTTATTTTACAGGTTATACATTTCTTATCTATACATGAGGGTCTTTGAAAAGGGTATGTCTTGCTAATAAGTGTTTTTACGGAGGCACCTGGTCTTTCTACTATCTTAATATTGAGTTTAAGTTTAGTTAGGGCCCTTCTAAATTTGTAAGCTTATTCACCTCTAGGGGTTGTATCGATGAACATTACACTCTGGTATTTATTGCTATCATACCATGAGTTTATTCTATTAGCCTTGTTCCTAGTTCTTTCTATTCTATTCCAAAATTTGCTCCTATACAAGGGGCAGGTCCCATTTATGTCATTACTTACCATTTTTTCCCATTTAGTTCTGGCTCCTCTATACACTCTGATTTTATCTCTCTGATTGTAGCCAGAGAACTGCATACGGTGGATGAAGTGTTGTATGTGTCTCTCTAGTTCTTCGGGGTTGCACATGCCGGACACGTTTCTCATCACCCGTACCAAATCCGCAATCAGTATGTTGATTTTGGTATGGTCCGAAACGGCCGAGTTTCGGTGGATCAGATGTTTGGAAGTCATGGGTTTGGCATAATGGGAATGGAGGATTTGTTTTTTGTTATTAATGGTATCTAACCAGAGCTCTGTGTCTAGTACAGGTAATCGATGGTTGAGGTCTTTACTTGGGTAGTCTATAGTAACTCTAATGCTCTGGTGGATGGAGTTTGCTATTTGCTGGATGCTTTCCATTGTGTTTTTCTCTAGTTCCTGACTGTTCTCTAGTGGGGGTGTCTTAACTACGATGTTTATATCATCAACGTAGCGGGAGTACATTATCAGGGTTAAGGGGTCTTCTAATTGTTCTTTAAGTTTAAGTTTAAGTCTACTGTCCCACCATACCATGAATAAGTTAACTATGTCGCCTGCAATGCTAACACCAATGGCTGCTCCTTCCTCTTGGGCATATGTGTTTCCATTAAATTTGAACATATGTTCCTTAGGGGTTAGTTTTATGCTGGCCCCTACCGCATGTGCAATCATTTTCTTCAGTTCATCGTGGTTTACGGATGTCCGTATGGCTCTGGTCCACCCGTTCCATCTATCTGTGTGGGTTTTCTTGGCCATTGAGGTAATGGTAGGTGGTCTGCCTCTTGCTGGTCTTGTAGGGCACAGGTTGCTAAGGTCATATGTGTCTAGGTAATTATTACTATAGGTAAGTTTAAGTAGGAGTCCCAGCTCACTGGTATCAATCCCACGGAACTCAACCTTGCTCTCACTGATCATTTCTACGCATTTCTCCACAGCAAAATCCACGTCAATAGATGGATACAGGGACACAACATCCATACTACCTATTATGCAGTTTGTTAGGTCCCTAGATCGGTTACTCACGCCGATTCTGCTGAGGAAGTCCTCCGTGCTGTCACATACATCTGGGGACATTTCAATGATGGGGCGTATGATCAGCGAGAGGAAGTAGGACAGTCTGTAGTTACTAGCAATGTTAGCTCCACAGACTGGCCGTGTTGGTGGTCCCGCGACAGGGTCACTGCCCGTTTTATGGTCTTTTCGAAGCCCATACAACGCCGGCACGTCATTGTTCCAGGCCTGGAAGTTGTTGGCAGTCCTTTTGTTGGGCTGCATTATATTCGTCCACATCAACATATGGGAATTGAGGGCTTTTTCTTTATCCTCATGCTCCTGTGGTGTTACCTCTCTTGTGTTAGTGATGCGGGGTTGCATTGCCTGGATGTAGTTTGGCAGGCTGTCAACCGACATTCTGCCAGACTTGTCTGTTGGAAAGCATGCTATCTCTCCATTACGCGAGCGCTGCATGAGCTTACGCAAGCCATTTGCAGATTTTTCTCCCAGTTGCTGGACCTCCATTCTATTATGCTTCTTGCTATACTGTTCTATAATATTTCTAAGTTCGGATCTAGCTATACTAAATTGTGCTTCTGTTTGTTCATCGACCTGCGACGGCAATTGCGTGCGTTTGTTAAATGGTAGAGTCGTGGCGTGGACTCGTCCAGGTCGAACGATTTATCGGAGGGATTATAAAACGTAGAGTTCCAGGCTGCTGCTTTATGTGTACTAGTGCTATTGTTATCGTTATTGTTAGTTGTGTTGTTTCTATTTCTATTTCCACCATTTCCACCAACAGCCTCATGGTTGTTTCTATGTCTCTCATAATTACTCCTGTCTCTTTCCACTGGCTCATTGTTGTTATCTACCCTATTTTGTGTGTCTGTGTGTTCGTCTTGGTTATTTTCTTTGTCCTTAGTCTCCCTTCTCCTTTTTATCCTATTGCTTTCCCTTATTTCTGTGATTTCTGTGCTACTGTCATTACTTGTTCTCTGTGTCTGTGTGTTTGTTGAGATTGTGGTGGTGGTGGGAGGCATTGAATGTGTGTGTGTTGTTGCTGATGTGTGCTGTTGTTGATGTGTGTTGTTGTGTTCTCCGTGTG
>OZ024740.1:241843331-241848331 GCA_964016885.1 Eledone cirrhosa | reverse complement strand
AATCATCGCGTGTAAGCACATAATGGCTTATTCTGTTGTCACAGACACTTGGTAAACAGTATACTTCAATATATATATTCAAAGAGGAGAGAAGAAGCAAAAACAAACAAGAAATGAACAAACATTAATTGACAACCCCAGACAAAGTCACCCACGTTTACAAATAAGTCAACATACTGCTATCTCTGTTTTAAATAACACTCTGCATCTGTTTAATGTAAATCTCCATTTCATCCCGAATCTAAACATCCAATCAAACAAAATTAACTGAATTACATTCAACCTACCACCTCATGCCAAAATTCCTTCTTATGAACTGGCATGAAGTTGAATTGGTACATGATCATATGGACACGTTACATCGATAAATAACATGGTTAACCTTGGATCAACTAATCTTTGTAACAATACACATTTCTTTCTTTTGTAATTTCTGTATTGTTTTCTTTGTAACAAATAGCACGTATTTTTTGCACTTCATTTTATTCACTTTTATATGAGTTAACCATATATATGTAACATGTAATCCTTTATTCTGATTATATTATTAGTAAAATTAGCTCTGTTAGTTTTTGCAAATATATCCAATGCTACATTGCAGTCCAAATACTGAACCAGTTCAATACCTGAGTAACATTTGTAACAGTACATGTGATAATTCTGGTCACGAAATGGTTCGAGTAGGCGAAAAACAAGATTTCTACTCATGTAAGATTATCCAGTTCATTTGTATTGGCTATCCTATTACCATCACACACACACACACACACACACACACACACACACACACACACACACACACACATATATATATACCAATTCTAACTTAAATAAGATATGTTTTTATATTCCAAGAGATTTGTTTGTCATTGATGTATTGACTTACTGACAAAGAATTCTCCATTGGGATCATCTCATCAAGTGAAAGATCCCTATTTTGTGTTTTTAATAGATTTTAAGTTTTCTAAAATGTAGTTGAACACAAGCCTAAATTTGTGGATTTTATCCATTTTATTAATAACAGGCTCAATTTCATTCCCACAGTGCAAAATCTCCAGGAGGCCATGAATCGGACAAATATTTCATTGAGTCATCATCACGTTTGACATAGATAGATTTGACGTGAGAAAACGAAGGCTTAAGTTCTTTTACATAATTTGCAATTCATACTCTGATATTTAAAGAATTAATTATTCTGTACTTGGGCAACATTATTGCTGGGGATAACATTTTTGGGGGCTTCTCAAGATGTTTTCATTTTCAAATCTAATTATATTTTTCAGTATTTCATATATTTTTGATGTTTTTTCACAAACTTGTTTCGACTTGTTTTAAATGTTTATGCACTCTTTTAAAAATATTCTGCACTGAAATGCAATTTCTGTGATGTATACAATATTTTGCTGAATATAGTGTTTATTTTGCCTCCTATATTCTTTAAAGAACTTTGATTGATTAAAATAATGAGCAGATTTATATATATGGCAAGACAAAATATATTTCGGTCATCAATATTGATAGTTATTCAAAACCATGGTGTTGGACAAAATCAAATAACATAATTTTTCTACTTCTTGGCCTCGTAGTTTATGTGTCTACTCAATCACGGCTAACCAGATTAAACAAGAAAAATAACAACAGATAAAAGTAGCAATGGAACAGCACCAACACTGCATGACATACAAGAAACCACTATATGAATTTACGCGCATGTATATGTGAAGGCGCATGGCTTAGTGGTTAGAGCGTCGGGGTTATGAGTTCGATTCTCGGATATGGCATTGCAGTGTGTTCTTAAGTAAGATACTTTATTTCACATTGCTCTAGTTCACTCAGCTGTAGAAATGAGTTGCGATGTCACTGGTTCCAAGCTGTATCGGTTATTGCCTTACCTTTGAACAACATCGTTTCCGTGGAAAGCGGAGACTGGTATGAATGAGCGACTTCTGGTCTTCCACAAACAACCTTGCTCGGACTTGTGCCTCGGAGGGTAACTTTCTTTGTGCAAATCCCACAGTCATTCATGACCTTAATATGAAATAATGGAAGAAAAAGTTAAAAATCCTTGTTTTTAAAGACATGCGAGTAAATGATGTTTAAATAAATAAAAAGGTATGAAAGGAAAAACAATATAAAATATCTATCTGTCTACGTTGATATTTATTTATTTATCAATAATGATAATTCATATGTAACTCCTATTCAATTCCAGTTGCTGGAACGCACAGATGGTGGCGGGATCACAAACAGAGGAACAGCGGTGAGTTTTATAGATTTAATGATATTTACAAAAGCCGGTGATAGTATATTATTTAATAGATCTTGTACTTTCCACATAAAGTACACATCACACTGACTTACACACAAACAATATATATATATATATATTAGAAAGATCGAGTATCGAAAAATCGGCGCACGAGTTCACGATAAACGAAATTCGATATGAGCGGCAGAGGGCTCAATAATTCAGATGAATCAGAGCTATAACTATCGTTAAAATACCGTCACATATAGAACAAGTCTACAATCAACCATACGATTTAAAATCGATAAAGGAAGATTCGGGCCAAACAGATAAAAAATATCAATAAAACAATACGTCAATAATTTAAATGAATGTAAAATCATACCCGGACCCACTAGAAAGGTGTTAAATCTAGCTTCATGGGTTTCTGTAAATCCTTAGACTGTACTCTATCAGCTCACATATAAATATAAAAGCCTACTAGAGTAAGTGGAACGGAGTTTACGTTATCAACGAGTTTTTTCCTGGCGGCAGAGGAGTCAACTAGCGGTGAAAAACGCACATGGCATTAGACAAGGGAGATGACCCCTATATCCGCGAAAACAATTCGAGTGAATGTGGAAATACACATATCGAATTAGAGTGCTCAATAGACATGTTAAAATAAAACAAAAGCTATTCATCACTCAATAGAATCGACAAAAAATGAGCAATAAAATTAACTGGTGGATAGCTATGTCCAGAGCTAAATATATTAGAAAGATCGAGTATCGAAAAATCGGCGCACGAGTTCACGATAAACGAAATTCGATATGAGCGGCAGAGGGCTCAATAATTCAGATGAATCAGAGCTATAACTATCGTTAAAATACCGTCACATATAGAACAAGTCTACAATCAACCATACGATTTAAAATCGATAAAGGAAGATTCGGGCCAAACAGATAAAAAATATCAATAAAACAATACGTCAATAATTTAAATGAATATATATATAAATATTGTTATACTTTGGGAGGGTCATGTTGCCAATAAGAAACACACGCACCAGTTGCTTTCACTTCAATTTATTATATATTTATAAATTTATAAATCTATAAATTTCTGGTTGGTTGTTTGGTTCCACAACCAGATAGTTGTTTATATATAGTCATAGTTCTTTCGTCACACACTCTGTGACCTCTTCAGTGACTGGGGATTCCTTTCTTTGTTTCTGTGCCTCTCCTTTGTTCTGTCCTACGCCATTTTGTTTCTGTGTGTTGTGTGCTCAGTCTGCGCATGCGCCACATCCGGGTGTCTGTGTGTGTTTATGTTCATTTATTTATTTGTTTATTTACATGTTACTGGTTGGTTGTTTGTTCTATGTGTGTGTGTGTTTTCATTTTGTCCTTAATTGTAAGTTGTGATGTTGCTGTTCCACTCATATTTTCTATTTAATTTTGGTTGTAATTCTTTTATGTTTATTGCCTCTGTAATTTGCCTAAACATTGCATCTTTTCTGTGTCTGGATTCTATTTTTATTTCTATGTTCTCTAATTTACCCTTGTGTTCTATCTTAGCATGTTGGTAGAGTACAGATGATTCTTTATTATCTTGAAGGTCTCGCCAGTGTTCATTTATCCGTTCCCCTACACTACGAGCTGTCTCACCTATGTACATTATATTTTTGTCTCTACATTGTCCTTCAGTACATCTTATGCTATACACTACATTTCTAGTTTTACAGTTAATATGGGGGCTTATTTTACAGGTTATACGTTTCTTATCTATACATGAGGGTCTTTGAAAAGGGTATGTCTTGCTAATAAGTGTTTTTACGGAGGTACCTGGTCTTTCTACTATCTTAATATTGAGTTTATGTTTATTTAGGGCCCTTCTAAATTTGTAAGCTAATTCACCTCTAGGGGTTGTATTGATGAACATTACACTCTGGTATTTATTGCTATCATACCATGAGTTTATTCTATTAGCCTTGTTCCTAGTTCTTTCTATTCTATTCCAAAATTTGCTCCTATACAAGGGGCAGGTCCCATTTATGTCATTATTTACCATTTTTTCCCATTTGGTTCTGGCTCCTCTATACACTCTGATTTTATCTCTCTGATTGTAGCCAGAGAACTGCATACGGTGGATGAAGTGTTGTATGTGTCTCTCTTGTTCTTCGGGGTTGCACATGCGGGACACATTTCTCATCACCGTACCATATATAATAAATTGAAGTGAAAGCAACTGGTGCGTGTGTTTCTTATTGGCAACATGACCCTCCCAAAGTATAACAATATCGGTTTCAACACACGATTTCAGATAAAGAATCTTGCTAAACAAATTCAGAAACGATATATATATAAAGGTTTACATATATATATATATATATATATATATATATATGTGTGTGTGTGTGTGTGTTGTGTGTGTGTTTTGCAACGGGTCACTTTGTGGCTCAATGAAGAGTTAATAAATTAAATAATCACAGCTATATATCATAAAACATGTCTATAGAATCACCAGATAAAATATATACCATCTCCTCTCCCAATTAGCATAATTAACCATATAGAAAATTCTATAGACATGTTTTATGATATATATATATATACATAAATATATATATATATATATATATATATATATATATATAAATATATATATATATATACGTATATATATATACACATATATATACGTGCAAAAGGTTCAGTAATTCCAAAGAAAACTTTTCAGTAAGTCCGGAGAAAGCTGGTGAGAATACCAA
>OZ024740.1:241805831-241840831 GCA_964016885.1 Eledone cirrhosa | reverse complement strand
ATTACAACCACTCAACGGCACACAACGGCAAAAATAAATTTGCTGCCATCGTCTATAAAAATAAATATAAAAATACATTACCATACCGAAAATAATCGAGTCGAAAATATAACAAAAATACTACATATATCAAAGGAATTATCGAATTTGGGAATTATTACTTTTATTTTATGTATTTTAATTGTGGCTTAATCAAAGGAGAGCTTGCGTGATTGGTAAAAGGAAAGAAGGTAGCTACCTTCAAACCATGTATCTTCTTCGAATACATGCTACTGTGCTTTTCACTAACCCATGGTTGGGTGGCACTGTTAAAACCGGTGAAATATTAAATCATCAAGAGGAAAATATACAATTGATGCTAGTCGAAACAGGACAACATGCCTAAAGATTGAGTACTACAATATTGGTCCCATTGTTTTAAGTTGTGGTTATTATATACAACGATCAGCCCAGCATCCATGATGTACAATATGCCTTCATAATTAGACAAACTAAAATACACCAGTGGTTTTAAGATATTTTAGACGAGTCAGCGAAGAAGCCACGCTGGATTTACACTGGACTTAATAAACTTAATAAATACTGGGAAACACTCCTTCTATTAACCAAGTGCTTCAATTAACATCTTTTTCAAAGAATCTTATAACACTAATGCAGTTTTTATATCGTTATGTAGTTTTTGTACAATTAGCATTATGATATTCGGTGCATGCATGCTCCTGTGATTAACGCCGTTCACACAGTGCGGAGATGGGTTTGATCTCAATGCACAATATTTTCGGCAGCCTTGGGTAAACCATACTAATGGAATTCGGTAGATAGAAACTGTGTGAAATAATTTAAGATGGACTGTACCTGTTCTTGAGTAATAGGCCTAATCTGTCATGAGGCTCAGGGTGACGACTTAATTTAGGTTCCTGGTCCAAACATAAACGCTGGGTACAATTCCTACATTTCCTTTCTCAAGTCTCGGGAGTCATGCAAAAGAACATTGGTGCTAATCGTTAGACCATAAAAATATGCAAAAGCCCTTTTATGAAAACACCTTTTTATGACAAATTAATGTGAAGCTTTCATAATGTGATGAACTTGCAATTTCTAGTCTACTAATGGTTACTTGGAAACAGAAATGTAAGACTGTTCTCGTTTTAATATGTTTAACTAAACTTGATGGGGAATATACACTGAACAAATTAGTATAAATAACATGTACATTCCTAATAATATCTATTGTAATTCCAGTAAACTTTCTGTTGTTTACTATTAAAATCTTCAGTAACTGCATTATATGAAATAGAAATTTGAGGCCGCATCAGACAATACACACATAAATATATATCACGTACTAAATTGATGAATGTATGATAAAATAATAATTAATTGTAATCCTGAATATATATGCAAACAATCACAAACACACACATACACACACACACACATAAGTGCACATATATATATATATATATATATATATATATATATATATATATATATATATATGTGTGTGTGTGTGTGTGTGTGTGTGTGTACCCTACTTTTCGGAATATAAGACGCACTTTTTTCCCCCAAATTTGGACCCTCAAAATCACTGTGCATTTTATAAGGCGAAGGTCAGGTTTGGAGTAATTACCGTATGTAAAAATCTATAATTTAAAAGTTGGAGCGCTGCGAAAACCGAGACAGTTATAAAAGCTTTCAAAAAATGTAGCATCAGCAATTCCATAGATGGCACCGAAGATGATTTTCTGTATAATGATAGCGACAGAAGTGATTCTGAAAACAGTGATGACTCTGAGGTATGTGAGGAAGATGCTGAATCTCAGGAGCTAGGTGAGGGAGACAGCCAAGTCCTGAAGAAGGTGCTTTCTCCTCCATGTGGTCGGTTACCCGGCGCCAGATACCAACCTGGCATTTATACCCTCGCCCTAATTGTTCGTGTTGCAAGTGATTCTGAAAACAGGGATGACTCTGAGGTATGTGAGGAAGATGATGAATCTCAGGAGATAGGTGAGGGAGACAGCCAAGAAATCAATGAGGATGACAGTAGTCATGATTTTATAAGATTTTAAAGCGATTGAAATTTTAATAGCGTTAATAGTGTTAATTCACCTTAATTTTATTTTTCCTGGATATTCCTGTTAAATTTAGAATGCGTCCTATATTCCGGTGCGTCTTATATTCCGAAAAATACGATATATATGCACACAACATCAATTCGTACATGTTTTCTTCATCTTTGTTATACAGTAGGTTCTGGATCTTCATCAGGTTTCGAACCCGAAATCATTAATGGTAACTTTCTTTTCCCATTTTCGAATTTAGCAATATATTTCACCGGCATGATATTTTCGTGCACATAATATCACTTACTATCTCTTTCTTTCTGTTTTTCTATCACCTTCTCTATTTTTATTATTCTCTCTCTCTCTTTCTTTCTCTCTCTCTTTCCTCTGTTGTACTCTTCCCCTTTATTCTTTTTAAATATACATATACACACATACACACACACACATATATATATATATATATGCGTGAATGTGTGTGTGTATATATAGATATATATATAGATATCTATATATACATATGTATGTATATATATATATATATAAATATATATATAAATAAAAATGAAGAATTAGAAATAGAAGCCAGGACTATCCATCACCAGTGGTCTACTAGCCATCATAGGTATTTCTTCGCATTAAAGACCAGGTACCTCAGGCTAGCGTAAACAATAACTAAAATAAGTTATTGGGATAAAAAGAATTGGGTGGAGAAAGAGAGACTGGTAAAGAATACACACGAATGGTGAGGCAACGTAAAGAGATGAAACAATGAGAAAATCAAGTCAATGATTCATTTGAACATAAGAACTTGCGAATATTGACGAGAAGACGAAAGACACATCTTAACCGTGCGAAACGTAAGCGAGGAAAGAATTTCGCACGATGTGGGACGATGGAGGAAGTGAGAGAGAGGGTGATTGCAGTGAGTGAGTGAATGAAAGTGTGAGGGAGAGGCTAGCCTAGAGAGGGTGACTAGCAGAGGAGGTATATTTGTATATATATATATATATATATATATATATATATATATATATATATATATATATATATATATATATATATATATATATATGTCATACATTAGATTTTAATTTATTTATGTAATGCACTAAATGTTTATATTTATTATACCTGTATGTATAATTATTTCTTTTTCCTCGGTGTGTGCAAACTGCATGATATTTTATTTCAATATCGTATAAATTATATATATACACACACACACACACACACATATATATATATATATATATATATATATATATATATATATATATATGAGAGACAAACCACAACAGAAACACAAACCTTCCATCTCAATTTTACCTTTAAAAGGCATAAGCACTGTGAAACCGGTAAAGTATACAAATAAATATTCTTAAAAGTCTCCAACTGCATTTTCAATTTCTTTTCCTTATATATATATATATATAAGTATGTACACGTACATACATATATGTATACAGACGTACAGTAGTATGTATATACATACTACTGTACGTCTGTATATATATATGTATGTATGTGTACATACTTATATTTAAGTAAGAGCCGTACAAAGAGTGGGAAATGAAATTTCGTTTCATTTTTTCCGTTTATATATATATATATATATATATATATATATATATATATATATATATATATATATATATTTTAGGTTGAACAGTGAATCTTGTTACTCTTGAACTGCGTCTGTTTATCACAGGGTCATCAGAGAAGTTCTTATCTGATGGCTCTCTGAGAATCAGGTGAGACTTCAGAATAACAAAACTCACAATTCAGCCTTAATAAAATGAATATTAAAACTACTTCCGTATCGTATTGATTAAGCCCGCCACCACACCCCTCTCTCTCTCTTTCTCCCACCATATATATATATATATATATATGGTGGGGTGTCAATATATATATGTATATATGCCAATAACCATTCAACCCCGTCAGTTTACTCGGTCTTTGATTATACATATATACATATGTAGGAGGTGAGTAATATTGTAGAACAATAAAACTATGCATATATCAGATAAGTAGCACTCGACAGTTGTATAACTGGAGTATATATAAAGAAGAAATTAAAAGATGGTTAAAAAAGTTCCATATATTTTATTATGCGCATTTCGAAAACAACATCATCCTGGGACAAAAATTGTGTTCTCATCAGATAAAATAAGGTAACATGATATGAGGCCTAAAATCACAAAACGTTTTTAACCATCGTTTAACTTCTTCATATATATATATATATATATATATATATATATATACGTACATACATATATATATATACGTACATACATATATATATATACGTACATATATATATATACGTACATACATATATATATATATATATATATATATATATATATATATATATATATATATATATATATACGTACATACATATATATATATATATATATATATATACATATATATATATATATATATATTCATACATACATATATATATATATATATATATATATATATATATATATATATATATATATATATATATATATATATATATATATATATATATACATATAGACACACATACACACACACACACACATTTATGTACCACTCTTCACGGCTGCAAACATTTTCCCGTTATCATATTTGTTATATTCAGTAAACTATTCTCCAAAGTAGAGGGTTACATATTGTTTGTTATTATGCAAATGTTTCGAAATCACATTTAGACATTAAAGGTCGTAAGGAGCATACCTCATTATATAGGAATAGTTTACGTGGTGAGTTAATTCCCTTTGTCAATTAGAAATATCTTAACTTCAAAATTAAGGCATAATATTTTATGCTTCACATATTTAAATATTTTCTAATTCTTCCATGTTATGTATTTACAATTGCACAAGGCAAATAGCGAACCTGCATTATTTATATATAATTAATTATACCCCTTACAACGTTTAATAAAAGTCGGAAACTGACCGTAATAAAAGATTATATGTGACCTTAATATTTTGATGTTTTTTTTTAACAATCTGTATTTGAAATGTTTATATATATATATATATATATAACACAGGTAAGAAGTAACTACAACGTATTAAATACGTATGGACACACAGGTATCTGCAGATTTATACACATATTCCATGTTCACGTTTAGTTAAGAATTTTAACAAATTGATTTTGAACTATATACTTTTATTCTTAATTGTTGTTTTTGTTTTCATTCTAGCTTCAATTATCATTACTTCCTGTTTAAATGAAAAGCATCTATATCGTTATCAAAGTTAAATAGATTTATAATACTCACACAATTTCTAATCCTAACCGAAAGAATCCTCTATGTATTGTTACATGTTGAAGGTTTCACTATTTGGGTTTTTAAAACAACCACTCCTAAAGATTCACAGAGTTTTAAACAAAGTGCTATCATTAGGCACGGAATAGATATATTTCTTTACAGCATGATTCACAATCAACTTTGCATGTATGCATCTAGTAAAATAATGCTCATAACACATTTTTAGTGATATTCTAAAAAGTATATTTAATTTTTTTCATATATATATATATAGTGAGAGAGAGAGAAAGAGAGAGATACATGTTATATATATATATATAGGAACGAGTAGGACCTCGACGGCTGAGCTCAAGCCGTTTCGACGGCTAATTCTTACCCACTCTACTACCCTAAGTATTGAGTACTTTGGTGCGTTATGGTCCACCTGGTTCCTTACCACATTTCTTCCGTTATATATATATATATATATATATATGTGTGTGTGTGTGTGTGTGTGTGTGTGTGTGTGTGTGTGTGGGTGTGTGTGTGTGTGTGTGTGTGAGTGGGTATGTGTAAATGTAGCGCGGTAAAATTCCCGAGAACCATGGACGAGTTCTCTCCAGCTGTATCTGACTTTAGGGCATCAACATATATCATCCTTGGTCTCCTTCTTCCAGGACCACAGGACCACTGAGTGCAATAACAGCTCTGAATGTCGGTGAGCATGTCTAACTAACCTCAGTCGCCTATGTGTCACCTTCAGGCGACTTTGGGGAGGTTCTTGTACAGCTCTCAGTTCTTCATTCTCAGTGCGTACTGATTCATGTTCAGAGCCATCCTCAACCGTGCAGCACCCATCCACCATCTGAGTGAATCTCTTGGTAAGAGATGAAGAGACAGATCTTCAGGTCTTTATGAAAGTTCGACTGCCATGCTGATCTCAAACTGTGAAACGCCGCCCACGCTTTGCTCTTCCCCTTCACTACATCCTCCTCTGTGTTCCTAATCTTTTCTCACAGATACAGGAAGTCCTCAACCAACACTAGCGGCTTCCCGCCCATATTCATAATCTTCTCTGGCTCCTTGATGTTCTATAACAGATACTTCGTCTTACTCTCATTCATTCTCAGCCCCACATTTCAAAGTTACCCCCTCTCGCATCAACTCCTCAACCTCCTACACTGTGTTTGTCACCAGATCTATGTCGTCAGCAAATTCAAGGCTGACCGACTTCTTTGAGATATTGGCTGGAGTGCTCCAGGGCGATACATATACACACATATATACATACACATATGCATACACACACACACACGCACACACACACATATATATATGCATATGTATATGTATATATGCATATGTATATATATATATGTATGTTTGTATATGTATCACCCTGGAGCACTCCAGCCAATATCTCAAAGCGTGGGAGGGATCGTCCTGGTGAAGACCAGTTAAGTCTGAAACACATCGACGGTTGTTCCCCTTGCTTCTGCTGGACACCACCAGAGGGCGTCAGCCCCGGTGCTTTTTGCATAACTACGGCTTCCTAAATGTTTAACTTGTAAACATACCGTCTTTCTTTAAAAATACGACATTTCTATACATATCTGAAGCTAAATCCAATTTATATATATATATATATATATATATATAATAATAATAATAATAATAATAAAAAATGTGTAGACTAAAATCCAAAGAGGCTCGTTAAGGGCGAAAGCACCGATTCTTTACTTAAACTTTAATCTGTTATTTTAATAAATATATATATATATGCATTTCCTTCTTTATCTTCGATATACATATTTCCCAGATGTTAACTATATTATTAGCTTTCTATCTTCTAGCACGTTTTAAAGATATTCTTCAGGGAGTTGACACACCGACTATTATATTTCTTCTACTAAACATTTTCCACACCTTGTTTTGTGAGAAATTGTGGGGAATTAACTCCAAGAAATGCTACGTGGGTATGAATATAATGGTGAGCTTCCTACAGTTAAAAACAGGCTAATGATTATATGATTTATTTGAAAATGACAGTAACACACCCCAGAAAATAGATAGCGGTCGCTCTCAGACAGGTTTGTAGTCGTGCCCCATGGAAGTGGAGACCTCTGGTGTCCTTAGCCCTAGGGTTACCTCCCTACTCACAATCATAAGCACTGAGCTGGCCAGCAGCAGGTGTGAGCCTCGTGAGATGGAATGGTTCTTCCAACGCATCTCTCTTACCATCCTCCGGAGAAACGCCTTCTCCATTCTGTCCGCCGGAGCTGTGGGGCAGCCAGCACGTGGACCCCTACTTGCTCACAATACAGAGAGATGAGGTGAGCGACAGAGATGGAGGCAATCACAGTGGAAGTTCGGCTCTTCCGTGTTCGGACACATTTCACCTGACTGAAAAGTTATTAGTTAACCTAATGCGAAAACTATTCTACAGTTTCCTTACACTTCATTCATTCGTTATTCATATTCGTATTTTTTATTTAAGGTTCTGTCAGTGAGTGTTATTTTGATGAATTCTTTAATCTAGCTTATATTAAAACTCGTAGCTTCTAATTGACAATTTATTGACTTATAATATGTATAATTTGTATTTGTTTGTGGCAATAGTTGTTACTTATATCGAATTGCAGTTTATTAATCGATATTTTTCTTGTAACATTTAATACTAATATTTAATAATGATTAACGTCAGATCACCAAAGTTTATCTATAACAAACCTGTCTAAATATTTTCAAAACTAAAACAATCTTCATAGTGTTGTGTCTGTTCATTATATATATGTATGTAATTAATTTGAAATTATTAACAACAATATAGAAACACGTCTTATACGACCATGACACCAACAGTGTCTAAAAATCACCGACATTTGTCTTACTAAATAGGGTTTAAGTATACAAGATTTGGGATCCTTTTGTTATATTGTGCAACTGTTTATTTAGAGTCGGAGCTAATCAGAAATATTCATGAACCTGTAATAACATGATACCACGTTTATGCCTTTCCTAAGGGCATTAGCAAATTGGGTGAAAAGAAACACCTTATATGAACAGAAATGAAAAGAATGAGTGACAGATTAGCCTTTATGGTATGTTTCCTCCTAAACCACAACGTTCATTTCTTCGAAATAATCTGGCCACATTCTCAATATGAATTTATGATTCAAATACTCGGAAACAAATGCTCACTCAGTCAGACACGTTTACATGTAAATTCAAATAACTCCCGCTTATCCCAATTTCAAAATGCCGACGTTAGAAATAGGTTTGCCTCGATATGTTCGGTGATCCCACATAATTTGAAACGGTGGAAACAAATGCTCACTCAGCCAAACACGTTTACATGTAAGTACGAATAACTCCCGCTTATCCCAACTTCAAAATGCCCACGTTAGAAATAGATTTGCCTCGATATGTTCGGTGATACCACATAATTTGAAACGGTAATCAGTAAGAAGCTTTGTCTCCGCCACTTTTTATACCACAAATGTTAGCTACTGAAGCTATGAATAAATATGATGTTTGGCTGTTCACTCCTAGATTAGAGAAAAACCAGAAGAGAGGTAGCAATAGTTCATTTGCACTTCATTGATTGTAGAATATTGTCAAGATAGAATATTTGCGTGATCTGCTTCACAAAGTATCCCCACTTTAAATAAAGAAGAAATCCTGATAATGATTGCAGTTTCTAGCTAACAAAACCTATTCTAATTAAAAATGCAGGGGTCACCAAAACACCAGAAGACACCATAGATTAATTTAAAAAGATCTGAATAGTTAATGGCGGGATCGTATCTCTCTCTTCACACTCTCTTTCTCTGTACACACACACACACAAACACACACATATATATGTGTGTGTGTGTGTGTTTGTGTATTCATATATATATGTATAATGATTAAGCCAGTATTTTTATTTACAATTTAGGTCACTTGTATTTTTATTTACCTTCTATCAGAAATATCTATTATTTTATATTTTGCTATAATTTTCTGTATGATTTCGTGCAAACGTTAACCTATTTGAAATAAACTTAAGCTAATTAACATTCCAACAAAATGTCTTCAAGTATGAAACCATATCAAAGAATGTTGGTAAAACCTTTTTGAAAAAAATCCAAATTTCTATTTAACAAAACATAAATTAGACGCTGTTGTTAACAATTTTAATAGCCTTTCAACGACCTATTACTAACAAGGTTCTAATGTTAACCAATGAAAATATTCTTTAACTCTAATGCTTTTTTAATGTTATTGACAATAGAATTGTATAAGGATTTTAATGTTTATCTGTAATGTTTTGATATGTGTTATTTCAAATAAAAACTCCGTAATGTGGCTGTACTTGTTATAGCTGTTATTCCGGCACTAAACCACCGCTGATATCAGGCAGCTTTCTACTATATCATTTCATTTATTAATGGTTTTATAAGCGAAACACAAAGTACATGTAAATGAAGAGGATTTCCAAATTTTTATAGATCCTCTCAGCTTATCGCCAATCAATACAGGAGTCATATATTTATCTTCGTTTTCAGACTGGATGATATTATAGGTATATGACTCATGGATTCGATACTTGTGAATCTCAGGAGAGACACAAAATCGTTTTGGTAACTACTTCTAAGTATAATAAGAATTAAGTTACTTTCCGAAGCAACAAAAAAGATGTGGAATGGAACTCAAGAAATATAGGCTGGCAGTTTAATATCACATAACTTTTGCTTCTAAATATTCTTCCTACCACAGCTGAATTAATTTGTTATCGATATAAAAAATGGGGAGTAGTCGACATTATCTTCTTCATTAAAAGAACGTTATGTTGGCAAAAATGATTAGGTAACGTATTAATGGGCTAAGATTATTTATCAAGCTTCTCCACGCTCTTAGTTCAAATACTGCCAGGAGATACTTTTCTTTTCCATTATATCCCCATTTAAAATTGCTAACGATAGATAATATCAGCAATGAAAAAAATCAATAGAAACAGTTTCCTTAGTCAGATCTGATGATCGACTCCTTTCCTTTTCTTTTCGTCTGTATCCGATAAAAGTAAATACCAGAAAAAATGGTGGGTCAAATTGTTCGACTGTAATAGCACTTCATGAAAATTAATTACTAAAGGTAACATTTGAAATGAAATGAAAATAGTCTTGTAAATATGACAAACTACCAATTAACCGTAACCTCATATCTAACTAGATATCTAGACATTTATGTTGTTGACAATGATGATGATGATGATGATGATGATAACGACTTTTAAAAATACAGCATTGAAAATAAAAATAACTGCAACAAGATCAATAACAATTAAAACCGAATAACTACAACATCAATAATAATCGTTATATTATTTAGCAATATTTTATAACACTTTAGGTCAGGCAACTTATACACGACCAATGGTTTCTCACAACACACACGATATATATATTATTCACTCTTCTATTGATGTGTTAATTCTGGAAGTAAATTTTTGTTTCTATTGAACAGTAACTGAAAAAAGTGATTGGATTGACACAGAAGCCAGTGAAGAACCGGGTAATGCTAACTTATTCTTATATCTTTCAGAATGGTTGCATGGAATCACCAGTTTCTGAAGCGGATATTCCATTGATACCAAACGCAAGAATTAATTACAACCTTACTAAATGTCTATTATGGTTTACATTTCCCTCCTTGCAATATGAATCCTGTTAAATTCCAATATCCCATACTAAAACATACTGTTCATTTCTATTCTAAATTATCTATTTCATTTAATGTTTATCCTTTCTTGCTTCCTTTTTTCATTCTTTATTTATTTGTTTGTTTCTTTTCCTCACTCCAATTTTCTTCTTGTTCCTTATTAGCAAATTATTTATAATTAAGTCATATTTCGATCATTAAATTGAAATAATAAGCAGTTACATTCCTTATAAGTAATTGACGAAAATAGATTATAGTAAAGAAAAACTGTGAGATCAAAAGAAGACGTAAATGAATATTTGTTTTATGCATTTCCTCGATACGAAAGGAAGTAAATAAAACCATCATATCAGTTTGGTAATATTTTGTAGCTCCAGGTTAGTCTTGATTGATCAAATACACGATGAAAGTCATTCCAGTTATAACCATTCCTTCTTTTTGTGCATCAATCACTACATCATTCAATGTATCCTTTTTCTTTTAATTTTAAGATGGTATAATGTGACTCGAGCGAGATTCTTGAAAATCAAATGAATATGTAGGGATGTTTCCTTGTTGGCTAGATCATATATGCCTTTGTAGATGGATTGAAATTATTGTAATTAGTGCTTCTAATCGAGACCTGAAGTTAGTAAAATATCTATTTAGGAACATGTTTGAAGATAATGAAAATTCATTTTCTTTGTTTTTCATATTGTTTTGCGTTAGTCGAGGATATAGCAGGGAGAATAAAGTTGTTTTGTTGAAAGTCCAAACTAGCTATTTAAGCGGATTAGAGACCACTGTCGTAAAGCTGAATGGGCGGGTGGAAAAGCCGATATGATTGTGATTCCAAAGCTAAAAAAATGAAATTATCAAATATTTATTAATTACACATTCAAAATCAAAAGTTTATCAGTCTTGCTGAAAAATGTAATTTACCGTTTCAGTATTCTTATACAAGACGAATTCAAGCTTTTTCTAATGCAATGTTTAGAAATAAAACCCATTTATTTTGGCAAGCACCCTTGAAGTTGTTATGGTGATATCGGTACAGACTGTATGTGTAAGAATTTTTCATGAGAGAATATTTTAGTTAAAGGTTATTTTCCATGTATTTTGTGTAAAATGGTCGTTATTTTTCGATTATATATATTACGAAAGATAGCAGAGTCCCAATTGAAATGCTGTGGATTCGAAAGGACATTTGATTTGAAGCAGCTTACAGAATATCTAGACGAAAATTACGAATAAGGCTGTTTAAGACTCCCACGCCTATTGCAAAACAGAAATAGGTTACGCATAATCTAGATATACGTACGTAAGAAAAAGGTTTAGATATGATATAAAGCAGATTATATTACAACATTATCTAAAAACTTTGAATAAACTATTCTAGTTCCCTTTCATTTTAATCAGCGTAACATTATTTTACACTAATTAAAAAATATAGATGACTTTGGCTTCAACATAAACCAGATGAAAGTATATGTAAATGTCAACTCAGTTTCTTTCATATGCACATTCAAATCTAATAGGTCTAACATTAAGTACAGTTTTATTCTTCTGAAGACCACACACGTTACGAAAATATAGGCGTTAATATAGATTCATTCGCACCGAAATTAAAAATACATGTAACATTAGCTGTATAAAATATCAAATATCGAATTAGGTTTGCATCGAGTTGGTATCATAGCAGTCGCGAGTTGGTATCATAGCATGCTATTACTATTGTCACATTCGTTCTACTATGAGAAATATATATATATATATATATATATATATATATATATATATATATATATAATATATATATATTGAAAGACTCCGTTGCCAAAATGGGGGAGATCACAAATCAGAGTAGTACTCAATTCATGGGAAGAAGCAGAGTTGTTATAAAGGAAGATATAACCCAACAGCGAAACCAAACGGTTTCGGCTTGTATGTAGCAAGCCTTCTTGGTGGTATAAAAGTGTATACTTTTGAAAAGGCTTGCTACATACAAGCCGAAACCGCTAGGCGTCGTGGTCAGATTTACATATAGGTATCGTGTTTTGTTTTATTATACTAGTTTCAAAACATTAAGTGTTAAACTAATGTTTAATCGATATATTCTCAGTAATAATGTTGTTTATAACATTCATTGAACTTAACGTCTGGGCAAACTGTCTGGAAAAGAAATATCATCCTACCTAGATGGATATTTACTACTTGGCAGTTTAATGCTATCAAACTGAAAGTATTATACCTTGCTAAACATTGGGGTGTCATACGTCTCGGTATGGTCAGATTCTCCCGATCTGAAGGATCTATTCCAGTATCCCATCCAGTTTAATAATTTGTCACGGTTGACACTGAATTATTGAGAATGTCTCAAATGTTGCACCCAAAAGTGGGAATCAAAATGGTTAAAATTTGCAACGAAATTTATTGTGACGTTAACAGAATACATTTGTCTAGAACAAAATTATGACGTAGGTTTTCGGTAACATGCTTGACTGCCATTTCTAGCATTCTTTCAGAATGTAGGATTTTATTATTTAGTGAGCACTCGAGCCTTCCCAGATTTTCTTTTCCTCGTGATTTTCTTAATAATATATATGTTCAATGGAATTTTGCAGTTTCGTTTTCGAAAGTGTAGATTACGTTGATGAGATATTTTTTTTTTATTTAGAAAGAAATTCATTTATAAAGATTTTACATAATAGGGAGACACCTCAATTATTTATCAGCTGAAATATTTTAACAGTACAATTATTTACTAGGATAATATTTCATTCGATTTATAAAGTAATGTAAAGCATAGCTGGTTAAATTGAGCAGTTTATGGTTTATATTAATAGTAGTGTTGCTGAAAGTATTCAGATATTTACTGGATGCAGGTAAATTTCTTTGTACAATATTATATATGTGTATTATTGCCATGTATCTGGTTTGGACGGAATGCCCGATTTGAATAAATCTTGGTTTGGGGCTTCAAAATTATTGTAAGACCTCTAAGCTTCGTGAAAGTATAAACTTGTAACTCTAGCCATAAGGATGAACGCATGTATTCATTGAATCCTGTTGAGCACCACCATTATTTCCCACATTAAAAAGCATAGCTAAATTATCTTCCTATCACTTCTATATCTACCATCCAACTCATAACATTTCTTATCTATCGTGATGAGCGGTTTTGAGAGTGAGATTAGATCCCATTGAGACGTCATCACAGTTTGGTTTTGATGTTTGATAGATTGTGCCGGGAAAGACATGAACGTCACAGTATCCCATTTTATCTAATTTAAACTATAAAACCTTTGCATCTATTTAAGAGGTTAATACGACTAATTTTTGAAACCCCTATCACTGGTTATTTTGTGCCATTAATTGTACGATGTTTTATTATATTTTTACTAAAATGAAATAAAAATAGAAATCATGGTGGATTGGCAGTATCGGTAGAGGGTCGGACGCCATGCTTTGACGCATAGAGTTACAGCTATTTCCATTCTCAGTTCAAATTGCGCCGAGGTTAACTTTGCCTTTCATCCTTACGGGGTCGATAAAATAAAGTACCAGTAATGCACTGGGTAATTGCTGGCCTTGTGCCAAAAGTAGAGTCAATTATTACATGATTACTACTTTATGTACATCGGCAATGATTTCAAGTTCAATTTTTAGGTTCAATTTCAGTTTCCGATTCCTTACACAAACTTGCCTAATAATTATAAATTTCTAACTTTTGGCTTAATTTACATATCTTCAGTTGTTGCTATGTTTAATCGTAACTGTTAGATACATATGTCATTGGTTACTGATACTGAAACCACTGGTTATGCACGGATAAGTCAGAGTGTTAATATTCATACATATTTAACTTCCACATTGCGTGTTGATTGTTCTTGTCATTCATATATGTTTATATATATATATATATATATATATATATATAAAGAATTAAAAAGAACAGAAAGATGCAGTAAAAGAGATTTATTCGGTTCTTACGTACGTTTCAATAGACATCTATTTGCCTAGATCTCGCTACATCTCGAATGCTCTACTAAATATATAATATTATAGATGTAGCGAGATCTAGGCAAATAGATGTCTATTGAAACGTACGTAAGAACCGAATAAATCTCTTTTACTGCATCTTTCTGTTCTTTTTAATTCTTTATACACGCCCCGGAATATAGCTAAACTGGAATATACACCTTTTTTCTGCATTTCGTTGAGCACCACTCTGTTGTAAGCTGACATTCCACTACACGGTACATAACACTGTGTCCTGGAAAACATTAATGCACTCGTGCATAACCAATTATATATATATATATATATATATATATATATATATATATATATATATATATATATACTATAACTTATGTCCTTAGAATCATTTGATAAGATATATATACTCAATTTCCTCTCCCAATTATCATAATCAACCACACAAAAAAACAATTAAACCAGGCTATAAGATTAAAAGGCACCTGTAAAAGAATAACAGATAAATAAACGATAGCCATCTATTTGCGATCAACCACCATAGAATATTTACCCACCATTTCAATAGCACGTGGAAATCGATTAAATATATCGTCAACCATACAGAATTAGGTATAAAATTAAAGATAGAAGAAAAAATGCATATACACATACCAGTATTACGTTTCTACCCTTTAGGGTTTCGTACGCTTTCGGAAATATCCTATCAAGGATAAATTCTCGAGCTTCGAACTCATAAGAAAACAAACTCACTTGGACAAGGATTTTTCTTAAATGATCCCCGCCAGAAACGAATTCAAAATGGCTAAGAACTGTGACGTGGCAGTGGTCAAGTCAGAAAGAATGTGATTGGTGCCTTACGGCTAGTAGGCTGGTTGCTAGAAAGGGCAGCCTAATATTGCCTAAATTGCATCTCAACCTTATGGGAGATTATCAAATATAAAGATTTACATATACACAAACTAGACAAAGTCATAGATATGTTTTTGGCAACCATTCAACATGTGGCTCAATGATGAATTAATAAATTAAATAATCAGAGCAATATACTATAAATCATATCCTTAGAATCATTTGATAAGATATATACTCAATTTCCTCTCCCAATTAGCATAATCAACCACACAAATAAACGAATTAAACCAGGCTATAAGATTAAAAGGCACCTGTGAAGAAATAATAGATAAATAAACGATAGCCATCTATTCGCGATCAACCGCCATAGAATATTTCCCCAGCATTTCAATAGCACGTGGAAATCGATTAAATATATCGTCAACCATGCACAATTAGGTATAAAATTAAAGTTATAAGAAAAAATGCATATGCACATACCAGGATTACGTTTCGAAAGCGAACGAAACCCTAAAGGGTAGAAACGTAATCCTGGTATGTTTGTATGCATTTTTTCTTATAACTTTAATTTTATACCTAATTGTGTATGGTTGACGATATATTTAATCGATTTCCACGTGCTATTGAAATGCTGGGGAAATATTCTATGGCGGTTGATCGCGAATAGATGGCTATCGTTTATTTATCTATTATTTCTTCACAGGTGCCTTTTAATCTTATAGCCTGGTTTAATTGTTTTTTTGTGTGGTTGATTATGCTAATTGGGAGAGGAAATTATGTCCTTAGAATCAAATGATTCTAAGGACATAATTTATAGTATATTGCTCTGATTATTTAATTTATTAATTCATCATTGAGCCACATCGTGAATGGTTGCCAAAAACATATCTAGTTTGTGTATATGTAAATCTTTATATTTTATATATATATACATACATGAAGCTGAATATATAGATATACACATAGGATGTTGAGAAGTGACACTCCAGTTGATATATATCACAAAATACGAACCCCGTCTAAATGCATCCACCACAGATGACATCGCAAGTAGCACCCAAAACAACTCCAACGGACAAATCAAAACGACAGTATTTCCTACGGAAATATATATATATATATATATATATTCAGCTTCAACGAATTATATCCCCCACCACTAAATATAGTTGATATCAATGAGTGTAAATTCAGTAAATATGAAAGAGCCAGTGAATATCAAATTACGTACAATTTGCATTATATATTTAGATGTATGTTAGACAAAATATGAGTTTGATTATTCATAGATCCTCTATAAAAACAATATAAGATTTCTATATAATTACAATTACTGATTACTCTGACTCGCTTCTTATTCTTCTTCTTCTTCTTCTTCTTCTTCTTCTTCTTCTTCTTCTTCTTCTTCTTCTTCTTCTTCTTCTTCTTCTTCTTCTTCTTCTTCTTCTTCTTCTTCTTCGTTCTAAGTTCAAATTTTGCAGTTCTATACTTTACTATCCTGACACACTATACTTTACTATCCTGACACAAGTATACATTATCCAATGTTACTTCTATTTTATGTGAAGATGGTAAGCTATGGTTTGATTGAAAATTAAGTGTTATTTCTAGCAGGTCGAGCCACTATGTAGAGGCATCCTCGTTGAGTGGTTTATATCAACGTTGTCGTCTCTAGTGCTGCAGTCGTTGTAGTTTAAGTTACTTAAGTTGTTGTTTAAATATAATTAATTTTTAATTCTTTTCATTTTTTTTCTTTTGCCCTTAAAACAAATAAACAGCCTGCCAGAACAAGAAAGCAGATGTCCTTTTCTTGTTGGATAGTTCTTCCAGTATTCGTGTTGAGAATCTCAAGAAGCAAATAAACGTAGTCAGTTTAATGATACGAAGATTTGATATGGGTCCCGACATGACTAGAGTTGGAGTATCTATTTATAGTCACGAGTATCTCCCTATAATTAAAATAGGGGAATTAAGAACAAAATCAGAAATCCTTTATGCTATGAAAAATATTATTTTTATCGGTGGAGGGACAAAGACCGGAAAGGCCCTGGAAAAAGCCAGGACACACTCATTTAATATCGATAAAAAGCGTCCTGGTGTTGAGAAAATTCTTATTGTATTTACCGATGGACAATCGAGTGATTATGAAAAGACTAGGGAAGAAGCTTATTTGCTGAAAAAGTCGGGAGTCAGAATATTTGTCGTAAGTATTGGTCCGAATATTGATCCAGTTGAAATCCGAGATATCGCAAGCCAACCTTCCGCACTGTTTATCCACAACGAAGCAACATTTGATGCAGTAATGCGGAAGAGCGGAATACTAACCTATAAAACATGCTCAGCTCCGATTCAGATCGCCCCGAAAGACCAGAATTGTAAGTTGTTCATTTGCTTGTTTGTTTTACTGTGTTATTATGAGTTATAAATCTTTTGTGGAGAAGGGGCATGCATATGGTTGATTAGCATAGGGTTGCTCAATATTACACTCTAACTTTTGTCTTTTCACTTTGCCTTTTCTATTGCTATTACAATAGCTTACCTTCCTCGGAACACACTCGACGCGTTCCTCTTTCAATCAGGCACTCACGACTCACACATAGCTCCTACTACCACCTATATTTTCCAACTCCACACTATTCAGATTTGACTATATACTATACTTTACGTTAAACAATTTACAACTGAGTGTATGTTCGTTTGTATATCTTTTCTCACATGTAGGTTTATATGTGTGTATGTATGTGTGCGTGTGTTTGTGTGTGTGTATGTGAGGATTTATAGATGTGTGTATGCATAACATGTGAGCGTTTAACATGTAAAAATGCTAAGTATGTAATAGAAATGTGTATGTAATATATATGTGTGTATGGCATTCTCTAACTATTTGTGTTTTATTGGGTCAATTTCGATTAAACAGATACTCATTCAATGAAGTACTAAAACTTATTTTGTTGATGGAGTAATATGCAGAAGGTAAAACTAAATTTAAACTGGCGCTCCACTAATTCTGTTAATTAACTGTCCTTCCATCACCCCTAAATCTCACCCTCCTTACCTATGTTGCTGTTCCTTACCACTAAACGTTAATGGAGCATTCCAAATGATCCCAGACAAAATGAATTTCATATTCCAATTATTTCCTCCTCTTTTCATGCCTCATGGTGCCTGATGGTCGGCAAATAAGGGATGAACAATTATGACATATATGTATGTATGCGCGCATATATAAATGTGTGTATGTGCGCGGGTATGTAAGAAAGTATAATATTGTTGTTCATCAACATATTGTTTCATCACAGAGCCTCGTTAGCAAACCATAGTAACACATTCTTTCTCATTAACCATCGCATGACCATGAGGTTGGCTCAGTCTTCAAAATTCAACATCTGAGATTTAACTATGAGCCAGTTTATTAAGATAAGGTGTATGTCAAATAGTAAGTGAAGTTGATTACTCCCTTGTATTTTCAATCTTATATTTAATCTTCTCAGAACTCAATTAAAATATTCAAATGAATTATCCTGAGAAGATTCATTTCTCATCCTTTCGTCGCAAAAAGTCCAGTATGGAGCACCTGCTTTAAAGACTCCCATGGTTGTAGGTTTTATTGAGCATTTATTATTAACATGGATTTAAGTAGGTGCTGGATTGACAGAAGTGTTAGAGCCCTAGGCCAAATGCTTTGTAGTATTTGCTTACGACTCTTTACCTTCTAAGTTCATATATCAATGAGGTTATCCCTCTTTCATCTTTCTGGTGTCGATAACATAAAATATCAGTTAATACTGGGATCGATATAATTGATTTTCCCCCTCTCTTTCAAAACAATTGTCGGACATGTGTCTATATTAGAAACCATTATCATATGAACTTATAAATATTATCATTATTATTGAAGAGTAAGGGCGGTGGATTGGCAGTATCGGTAGAGGGTTCGACGCCATGCTTTGCAGTATAGAGTTACGGCTCTTTATGATCTGAGTTCAAATCCCGTCGAGGTTAACTTCGCCTTTCATCCTTACGGGGTCGAAAAAATAAAGTACCAGTAACGTTCTGGGGTCGATTTAATCGACTTTCTCCTCCCCAAAAATTGATGGCCTTGTGCCCATGTAAGAAATCATTATTATTGGAGACTAACATCGGTAAAGTCATAAAGAATGATTTTTTTCGTCTGTATTTTTAATTAGTCTTTTGTTTCAGCATTCTCTAATCGATGATATCCTTACTCACATGTTTTGTCCTATGAAAACGTCCTGAATTCTTATTGTTCCCCTTCGCGAACCTCGAATTTTCCACTGTATTCACGTTTAGTGGAGCGGTGAGAAATATATCTTACCTCTATTTAAATATTTGTCCATTGCACTTAGATTTCACGCATTCGGTATTTTATTTAGTACTACAAAACAACGAACCTCTTATTAATTGTACAGTGTTATCGCATATATTGTAGTATCGATGTAATATACTTCTTTCTTTCATAAATATATATATCAGATAACCATACTGATGAACAAGACATGGCTAATGCCCTGCCTGAATGTCTGAAGTACAATCTATATAGAAAACCGTGAATGAAGAGATTCTTAAACGAATATATGTAGTTCAGTGAATTTTGCAAAAGAAGCCTTTAAGGATTAAGTATTAGTAAAACACCGGGTAGCGTGCTAGTGCTTAGCTCTTAAACCAAAGGTTACTGTTTTGTCTATGGGAATATCGTAGTAACTCTCAATTTTAATCGAAATATGTTACGTCTTTATGTGATATTATTTATCGTAATTTGTATTTTTATCCAATTTCATTTTCAGGGTGTAATGCCACACAGCCGACGGACGTAATGTTTATGATCAGCAGAAATCGATTTGGTCAAGAGAAAACTAATGAGATTCTTCGAGTAACTGCTGAAATTATTGACAGACTTGGAACACAAGGTCCTTTCCAAATTGGTGCAACTTTTGACGAATGTCCTGCAGATCAAGATATACCGATAGGCTCGATTGATGACAGAAATGAACTAATAGGCCGAATGAACAGCGTCCAGTACAGACCATTAAGTAACATGTTCCGAAGAATTCATGAAGATATATTTGCCAGTGGTGGGTCATATTCTTCAACGGGTGGGGATTCTCGTAAGGTTGCCTTCGTCTTTATCGACAAAACTATAGATTTAAACGAACATGACCTTTCAGAAGAGATAAACAAAGTATTATTGGACGGAATCAGTGTCTACGCTGTAGTAATAGGCCAGAAGGTAGATATGGCACGTTTACACAGACATGTTACCAACAAGGATAATGTTATCAGAGTAGAGTCCTACGATACCCTTTATGATTCGTTGCCTTCACGTTTTACAAGTAGAATCTGTTCCCATCCTCCTTCACCTGTCGTTTCATATGAGAATATATAAATATATATATATATATATATATATATATATATATATATATATATATATATATATATATATATATATATATATATATATATATACAAATAAATTAAAATCGATATGATATCGACTAGCTGTCCCATAAGCGCTCAATGAATATATATATATATATATATATGATAAACGTTATCTTTCGAAATTCCTATCAATTGCTTCCATGTTAAGAAAAAAATACTTTCGCACAAATATTTTAAACTCCATTTTCGGAGATAAACCATTATTGTTTAAAGTCACAACCACGAAAGCAAAACAATATATGGCACAAATGCAACACTCAGGTGGATAAAGAAAACAAAACTGGAAGCCCAAAATGTTTTTCCCTCATACACCAAATATTTTATATGGATATTTTTATACTTTCATAAATATAAAATCATTTGTACTTTATCGACAATAGACGTACTTTGTTCTCTTTTTCGAATCTTTTATTAAATGTTCTAAGAAGAAATATAGACAACCAAACTCCGTGTTATGCACTTACAGAGAAGATTCAAAGAAAATGAAAAATTTCAATACAGTTAATTGTCTAACGCACGAGTTAATATAGAGTACAAATAAAACTTGGGTATGTGTCACCTTTTTTCCAAGTTCCTTCTAAGATTTAATATTTTACTTCTAAGAAACGTGTGTAAGAATTTAATCTTGTAATAAAATGTGTATTTTTGTAATGAGGGATTCCATGATTTCTAAGCTTGATTTTGATTTTAACGTACTATATCTAAACAATTAACCATTTATTTTCTCAACAGACAAATGAATTCATATTTCAGAGTATATGATAATTAATTCAGCTTCATTTACAGAGATGCCACAAACATTTTTTAAATCAGTAGGATATTTTCTGTTAAATAAACGACACTTTTCTTACTATCTTGAGATAAATAACAAACAATTCTACAATTAATCTTATCATTTGGTTTTCATTTTCTTCGACCGAACGATTAAAATAATTTTATTATTTCAATAGATGTAGGGCGATCCATTGGCAGTATCGGTAGAGCGTCAAACAATATGCTCTGCAGCATAGAGTTACGGCCCTTTATGACCTGAGTTCAAATCCCGCCGAGGTTAACTTTGTCTTTCTTCCTTACGAGGTTAATAAAATAAAGTACCAGTCACGCACCGAGGTTGATTTAATCGACTCTCCGCTCCCCCAAAATTACTGGCCGTGTGCCTGTATAAGAAACCATTATTTCAATAGATGTACCAACATTGATTTTGTATTATTTTTATTTGAATGATTTTTTTTTAATGCAATGTAGCAATGATCTTCCTTGGTCTTCCTCTTCTGCGACTTCCTTCCACTGGGATTTCTAAATACTTCTTCATACATTGATCATCAACGATGCACGCCACATGTCCATATCAGCGCAGTCTTCTCTCTTGTACAATACATCTGATTCCTCTTATAACCAGCTTTTCTCTCACTTTATCCATGATTTGTCGTTCAAGCACATTAACATTGCATATCCATCGAAGCATGCTCGTTTCATTTCTTTAAAGCCTTCGCATATCATTTGCATTCACTACCCATGTTTCACTACCATGCAACATCGCATACAGTCATTATAAAGCCTTTCGTTCGTTGAGGAAAACTTTTCATTGTCAACAGAGATAGAAAATCCCTGAACCTTTTCAATCCCGTTCTAATTCTAGCTACTTTGCTCTCAGAGAGTCCTCCTACACAGCAAATTAAATCTCCTACATAGGAGAAGCTATCAATCACTTTTATGGATCCTTCTTGGAATAGGAAAAGGTTTATTTCACTGATGCTCTTACTACAAACTATCCCTATACATCTACTACATACACCGTTTACCTTTCCTGTTAGTCTGCCTGCTATCCCACTACACCTTTCGTTTAACCAAGATTTACATTGTGTACATTGTATGAAGTTTCTGCGTACCCCTTTTTTATCGAGCAAGGCCACTTCACTGGTGAACTTAGGGCCCTGCCTTCTTTCCTACTTACTAAAACTATAAAATATAACGGTATTTTGTAACAAGAGGGTTCATACGTCCAATAAGGTTATATATAAATATATATGAAACATTGTTTTACCATGTTTTTAGTGAAGAGCGGTAACAGCACAAGTCAACCAATGTGGTGAGCTTACTTGAAGAAATATGCATTTGTCTATCCTTTCTTTCAATTTAAATTACTTACTGTTATTTTATTATAAATGGGGAAAACCACCAAGCAAAACAAACATACACAGACACATACACACATACATACATACATACATGCATACATACGAACCTAATCCATAACTTGTTTGTGGACGATCTGAAACTCTATGCAAAGAACATGGATGGGATGAAGAAAAATCTTGACCTGGTTACAACGTTCTCAAAGGATATAGGAATGGAGTTTGGCCAAGATAAATGCTCATATACGACTGTAAAGCAGGGAAAAACAACAACCCAATCTAGCAACACTGTCATCAATGGTCTAACTGTTTCACCGATATCTGATGAGGACTGCTACAGATACCTGGGGATAGATGAGAACATATCCTATAATGGTATCTGTAATAAAGAACGCGTAACCAGGGAATACTACATCCGATTAAGAAAGATCTGGTCATCGGAACTCTCTGCGCAAAACAAAACAGTGGCTCACAATATGTTTGCTGTGCCTGACTTAACACCAACGTTTGGAATATTCAATTGGACGATAGACGAAATCCGAGCAGTTGATGTTGGAACTCGAAAAATACTGAACAACACCGGAAACTTCCACATCAACAGTGATATAGACCGCCTTTACTTGAAACGTAAGCAGGGAGGCAGAGGCCTAACAGCAGTCCAGACAACATTTGAATGTCGCATCATATCTCTCCGATAACCTCTACGAACCTCGAATTGTAGGAGCCCGCTTCTCGAGCAAGTCTATTTGCATGAAACAGATAAGATCATGAGAGTTGGGAAGGAACTCCTTGAGAGATATTCCCTGTGTGATAATCAAAAACTCACACCCAGGGATGTCGCTCAGCAGTATCGCAGTTAATCCATGGATGAAAAACTGCATGCCTATCACCAAAAAAAATCATGCATGGATATGTTGCCAGGAAGCTCCAGAGTGAGAGTAATATAGATAAGGAAAGTAGTCTATCTTGGACCAACAACGGCTATATTGGCTCCCACTTTGAAAGATACGTTTTTGCAATCCAAGAACAGGAGATTAGCACGAAATACCTGATTCACAAAAGAGATAGGGATGCAGGCAAAACACGTAGATGTGATAACAAGTGCAGACTCTGCAGAACTAACATCGAGGATATCACCCATGTCATCAGCAGCTGTCCACATACAAGTCAAAACATCCACATCCACACATACAATAACATCCATATCTACACATGCATGCATACATACATATCTACCTAGTTGATGTGTAAATTCCAATGAGAGAGTCTTGTGTCTATGTTAGAAACCGACTCTCTCTCTATTGGTAAAACTTTGTGAAATTATAAAACCAGAAGAACATACATACATTCCAAAAAATCTGCATCTACTAACTGTATATACTCATGTACAGATACAAAGCATATGCACATGCACACATACAACTCAAAACATCCACATTCACACATACACTAACATCCATACCTGCACACACATGCATGCATGCAGACGTGCAGACATATCTACTAGTTGATGTGTAAATTCCAATGGAAGGGTCCTGTAACTATGTCAGAAACCGACTTTTTCTCTTTATTGGTAAACATTTGTGAAATTATAACACCAGAACATACATGAATACATACATAGATACATACATACATACATGCATGCATGCATGCATACATACATACATACATACATACATACATACATACATACATACATACATACATACAAACATATATACACACGAACTTCTATGTGGTCGCCGAATATACTAGAAATAAAAGCCAAAAAGACTTTACCATTTTAAAGAGAAACTGTATAATGAAATCTGAGGTATATCCATAAAAGGTCATATCTAGGATTACATTATATGCAATCCACTAGGGGGTGTATCAGCATACAACAAATGGTGGCTTGTTCCACCGATAACACTCATTATTAATTGACTCCATTAATTAGGAACCACAATACCCGGAAGTTTCAATTTGTATTTCCTTCTACATACATACTATAGGAATATATTATACAAATAATTGTTTCTACTTTTGGCACAAGGCCAGCAATTACCCAGTACATTACTGGTACTTTATTTTATCGACCCCGTAAGGATGAAAGGCAAAGTCAACCTCGGCGGGATTTGAACTCAGACCGTAAAGGGATGTAACTATGCTCATCAGAGCAAAACATTAACTTCGAGATGTTCACACTAATATATATATGCATATATATATATATATATATACATATATATCATCAATAACAACTACGTTTAACGTCTATTTTCCACGCTAGCATGCATGGATTAGACGGGTTTGTCCCATAGGAAGCAAGTTGGGTCAGGTGACCGTGTCTTGCTCATATAGGAATGTTTCTGGATAGATTTCTACAGCTGGATGTCCTTCCTAACACCAACCACATTTACAGCGTGTGCTGGGTGCTGTTGTCGTGGGTGATACCAATATATTATATATATATATATAATTCAATATAATAAAGCGAGATAACCACAGATATATACATATATATTTCAAATCGTAAGGGGCCAGATTCGCTAGGGTGAAAAGAATACTAATTATGAGCATTACTGTTCGCCAGATTCAATTTAAAAGAATAAATTAAGAAAAATTACAAACCAAAATTGTGATAACTATCAACTTGTACATCCAAACAGCTTTTGGCAATGCTGTTACGCAATTAAGTGAAAGGGAATTACCAATCTATTGCTCGTCAGTGGATGTCGAATTAGTAAACCTTTCACTTCTAAGTATTTCAAAAGACTAAATGAGGCGCGTGTTTAAAATAACGCACATGGCATTCAGAGCCTAGCGTGTCTCGGAAAACGTATGCTATTAAAAATAGCAGCCAGAACAAATATATGTATATATCTGTGTTTATCTCTCTTTATTATATTGAATTATATTACACGCCCCGGAAAAGTTTTTTTCCTTGAGCTATTTAATTGTAAGTGACTATTTTGAGTTTCTAACTCAATATATATATATATATATATAAATAAAAGGAATTCCAACTTTGTCTGATTTACTCGTTTTATTTACAATCCTTTAAAATTTATGATGGTATTATAATGAAATAGTATGGTAGAATATTAAATGTTAAGTGTTAATTGAACAAGTACTTTGATGCTTTCGCAATCTTCAGGTTCATATTGTGTGGTGACAGTCAAGTTTGCAATTTTCAACTGTTGAAAAATTTTGAAGGATTGTAAATAAAACGAGTAAATCAGACAAAGTTGGAATTCCTTTTATTAATATAATCTTCTATACACAATCATATACACCCGTGTATATATATATATATATATATATATATATATATATATATATATATATATATAAAATAACAGGACGCTGGACTGGTGTAAATCCTTGAAAGGTTTATTATACTATGATCATTTCAATGACCGTATTCAGTATGAATCCGGTGATATCATCAGGTATTCAAAATATAACAAAGGAATATAACAGATAAAATCGATGGGGCTGAAAATCATAGACAATCGAGGGCGGCCGATTGAGGTAGAAGCTGCTAAATTGTCGGTCGTCCTCTTGTCTATGATTTTCAGCCCCATGGATTTTATCTGTTATATTACTTTGTTATATTTTGAATACCTGATGATATCACCGGATTCATACTGAACACGGTCATTGAAATGATCATAGTATAATAAACCCTTCAAGGATTTACACCAGTCCAGCCTCCTGTTATTTTATAATAATTAACTCCGTACTCGCACCACCTACTACACAAACGAAGACGGGTGAGTTGCATTACGTTGAGTGCTCTCCATAATATTACATCGAGGTTGACCATACGGAATGACCAGTTCTATCCAGTGGTGAACCAACAAACCTAAATAAATATATATATATATATATAGGGTAAGAGGGTAAAGACCCCCTACGGTGACGAATGACCATGGGATTTGCACCTTGATATTTATCCTCCGAGGCACAAATCCAGGCAAGGTTGTTTGTGGAAGACCAGCAGTCGTCCATGCATACCAGTCTCCCCTCTCTACGTCACCGATGTTGTCCAAGGGAAGGCAATGGCCGGTACAGCTTGGTACTAGTGACGTTGCAACTCGTTTCTTCAGCTGAGTAAACTAGAGCAACGTGAAATAAAGTGTCTTGCTCAAAGACACAATGCACCACCCGGTACGAGAATCAAATTCACAACCTCCCAATTGCAAGCCCAATGCTCTAACCACAACTGTACTGTGGGTGTATACATGCATGTATGTATATTTACAATTCTGGCAAGTAATATTTGTGAGGACGTTTCGTTTTAATCACACCTGATATGCGACAAAAGGTCATAAAAGAATATAATAGGCCTGGGATACAGTGAATGAACTACTCCACCACAATTTAGGGCAAAGCAAGAATTTATATAATCAGGCAAAGCAAAAATCTGAACAAATTAACAACTCTGATAAATATCTTTAAAAGGAGAAGAAGTATATCGTTATAAAGACCATGGAAGCAATGTTTCCGTTGATCTTTCTATTGTTGATACTGTCTTTTAGAGTACATAGTTCCATAATTGAAAATTATATAATCGTATAAGTTTAAAAGTGGTGAGAAACACATTTTATCCGTAAAATATGGTCAAAAATGTAATGATAAATGATTCCCCAGTTACGAATTGTCGAAGGATATCTTGAAGAAAATAGAGACAATAGATACATATAATTGTTTCTACTTTAGGCACAAGGCCAGCAAATTACCCAGTGCATTACTGGTACTTTATTTTATCGACCCCGTAAGGATGAAAGGCAAAGTCAACCTCGGCGGGATTTGAACTCAGATCATAAAGGGACATATAATGTGACTCGAGAAGAGAAAAAAGACAACAGATTCCATGTTTTGGCAGAAAACTTTAATTCAGAATTCTTCCATTTCAATTAAATAAAGATCAATTATATTTATATTTTTCTAAATATATTTTAAATATTTTAATATCAATGTTTGCTATCTAACCAATACGTGGCTGTTATATTTAATACGTTTTATCTTAGTACCTTTTAACAGAATAATGCCCCTTTTAGCGCACCTTTCACCCTAATTTAGCGCGCTTGCTTTTGAAAAGGTTGGCAATATTGTCAATATCACTTGTCAGCTCATCATTTGTAGGTTGGTAATCTCACAACGTATTTTACATATTATAGCAAAAATCTCTGTATTTAATATATGAGACTTAACTATACCTAACGCAGTGCATGGAGAGAATTTAACATACGTTGTTATTTATAATATAGTAAAACGAAACCGAATTCACTAATTTGGGGGTTGTGATATTTTTTATAAAACAATAAATAACATTAGAGAGCATTAAAGTCAGAATATCAGCTCCTTTAAAACATACGGAAAAATGATGTTGCTCTTTGGATGTTGCTGTGGTTGTTGTTATTGTTTACCTAACATTGTAGATTATAGAAATCGTTTGTTGTTTTGTAGTCAAAGGCGAACTCAGATCGAGCAGACCAAATAGGCTGAACGTATAGTTTCTGCTGACATATATGTTATTCCCGATATACCTATACTGGAATCCCTACGCTGTGGATTGAACTGCTAAAATCAATCGCCAAATCTTCCTACTGCCTTTAAAACTGATTCATGTTCTTTCTCTTGGTGTAACACAGTGTAGTATAAAGTTTTTTAGAATGATTTTTCCTATATAATAGTTAAAATGAAATAATTCTACGCTACAAATGTTCAATTTGTATTTATTTATTTTCAGCGCAGACTTACGTCTGAAATACATTTTCGTATATTTCAATTTTAGTTTTACTCAAAACTCCCAACATAATTATCGACAACGAAACAAGTTGTTATAAAATAACTTTCTAAATGACACTCCCTTCCGTTTAGTCACAGGACGATAATGTACAACTGTAAGAAACATTAAATTATCAAAGTTATGAATTCTTATATATTTCAGTGGAATACCAATTATATTAATTTCAACAATGCGCTATTCACCACTGAAAGAGCTACAGTAATAACTTGAAAGTTAATTCTTTCTATACTAGGATCTTTGTTGGTCGTGATTTACTCACAAATAAGTGACATGTTTTAAAAAACCATATAAAAGACATTCATTGGTATGATTTATATAAGAATACTTTCCTCACTCCACTTCCTTGTTTCCTATTCTTTCTGTCTCTCTTTATTTTCTTATCTTATTTCTTTTCTCCTTTCGCCGTACATTTGCTGTTTCGGTCTTTCTTCTTCAACATTCTTTCGGTGCAAATTCCTTTACACTTAATAGATATGTGAATATAACTTTATTAGGTCAGTTAATTGCAGAAAAGAAACAGCGTATATTTTGACAATTTTAAATATATCTAGAAAGGTAGATCTAAAGCTGTTCGTAATATTCGGTGTCAAATTATATTAAGTACTATACTAAATAATTCAGCTAATACAAATTATTAATACTTCAATAATGTTTGATTGATAATAGGTTTTATGAAGGTATTGTTGTTCATTAGCTCTGGTTCAGGCTAGTCGAGCAGACATATGTTCAATGGCATTTTAACTGCCACAAAGTGTGGTTCATCAAAAGAAAACGAAATGGTCGTATTCCATATATATAATTTAGTGAGGCAGAGAAAATTCGATCACGTAAGACTATCCAAATATTTGGTACATAGATTCTTGTAGATTTAAATATAAAAGTAACGCGTAATAGAGATAATTCAAATACTTACTACTTGTACTTGTGTCGACATTCACCCTGGACGGGTTGAGGCGGCTTCTTCCCTTGTCCTGACGGCATCCCGAACCATGGCAGCCCACGCACGACGGTCTCTGGCTAGTTCACTGGAGATAGCGAGTCAGTCACCGTTCCATCGGCGCAAGCCGACCACCTGCAGACCTGAGAGTTCGGAGAGGTCCTCCTTGATCGTCGTTGCCCAGGTCTTCAGCTGCCCGCCAACGCGCTTGTGCCAGTTAGGGAGTGGAGGTGGGAGGATACATCGCGCATCAGCTCACCCTCAGGGCGCCGGGCTACGTGACCAAACCATCTCAAGCGCCGTTGCAGAAGCACTGAAAGAAGGGGTCGAAGATTCAGGCGGAGACGAAGACTGGTGGTAGGTACCCGATCAACGTGTCAGCAGCGAAGAATGTGGCGGAGACAGTCATTGTCGAAAACCTCCCGCCCTCGTTGATCGACTACCCTTATAGGCCATGTTTCACAGACATAGACGGGGATAGTGAGAACGATGGCCTGGTAGATTCGCCCTTTGGTCACCGAGGTGATCTCTCTTCTGTCCCACAGACACCGCTGGAGGCGCCCAAAAGCGGGCCTGGTAGCACCTATGCGACGCTTGACCTCGGCTGCGCCCTGAACCACTGTTGAGCCCAGTTAAACGTAGGACTCCACATCCTCCAGGTCCACTCCCTCGAGAGATATTGGCTGCCAAGCATCAGGCGAGACCAGTGACGTCATGACTTTCGACTTGGCGGCATTGATTCGTAGACCAACAGTGGCGGCTGCAGTGTGCACCCTTTTGAGAGCACCCTATACATCTGTCCCGTTAGCGCCCATCAGCACAATGTCATCCGCGTAGGCTAGCTCTGTCACCACGACCTCCCCCACCCCCTCACGACCTCTACGCCCGGGTAATCCCGGAGCGCTGTGTTGAGAGTGTAATTAATGGCGTAGTTAAAGAGAGTTGGCCATAGCGCACACCCCTGGCGAACAGCGGTCCCAACATCGAACGACTCCGTCTCCCCACCATAGACCCTCACTCGAGCACGAGTCGACTGGTAGTAGCCTTGTATGAGACGAAGCAGCTTCACTGGGATGCCGTCCGCCTGCATTATACGCCAGAGGGCTTCCCGGTCTACCGAGACGAAGGCAGCTGCAAAGTCGATGAAGCAGAGGACGGTAGGCTGTTGATATGCCCACCGTTGTTACAGGACACGCCGGAGATTGAAGAGAAGGACGGGTACGGACATCCCGGATGGCCTGAAACCTCTTCAGCAGAAGAATTGCGAAGGTTTTGGCAGCAACGTCAATTAAACTGATACCCCTGTAGTTGGAAAACAGTTTCCTGTCATCTTTTTTGAAGAAGGGTAGGAGAGTTGCCTCGCTCCAGTCACCAGGGAACCGCTCCGTCGTCCACACCGAGGAGAAGACTCGATGGACCCAAGCTGCGAAGATATCAGGCTCGGCCTGGAACGCCATCTTCGCCCGGCGCCTTGTTGTTCCGGAGAAGTGTCAGGACACTACGTACCTCCTCGAGCGTTGGAGGAGCAGTGTTGTCCCCGTATTCTTCTCCAGAAAGCTGCACGTAGGTTGGCGTGGGTGGTGGCGGGTGGTTGAGCAGCTCGGAGAAATGGGTCGCCATCGGACTAGCCGGTCAATAAGATTGGTAATGACCGCCCCGTTCCGATCACGGATCGTCTCACTGATACTCGTACTACCTCGGCTGGCCCGCTTCACCAGTTGGTAGAGCTTGCGCGAGTCACCACAGGCTGCTGCCCTCTCCGTCTGCTCTGCAAACTCGCGCCAGTGTGCATTCCGATCGGCCCGAATAGCCCGAGCTGTGCGACGTCGGAGATCTCGAAGATTGGGTGCACCCTCGAGTTGGGCCACTCTCGCCCTCTCCGTGAGTTCAAGAGTGCCGCCGGAGATCCAGTCCCGATGGCGTCTTTGGGTTGACCCGAGATGCTCTCTGGCCACCTCAACCGTCGCCGCCCTGAGAGCGTTCCACTCCTGCTCCAGTTGCTGTTCCACTTCGTTACTCAGCATTTGGAATCGGTTTCGCAGCTCTAGCCGGAAAGCATTTCCAGCATCGAGCTTGAGTCGCGAGATGTCGATCCTTTTCTGGCGGTTGGGAGGAGGTTTCACCTGCAGCCGCAGACGAAGGGTTGCTCGAACAATAGTATGGTCTGACCTATGCTCACTGCCCGTATCAGCCCCTCGATTCGCACGCGAGTCCATCACTGAGCTGGCCTACCGAGATCTGACCAGAATGTAGTCAATCTGATTGGCCGTTCTTCCGTCATTGGATCGCCACGTGACGAGGTGACGCCAAGGATGTTGGAACCGGGTGTTGTTGACGATAAGACGATTGGCATCCGCGAAGGACACGAGCCGTTCACCATTGTCACAGCGTACGCCTAGGGCGAAGCGTCCTAGAATATGTCGTGTTGTATCATCATCCGGCCCCGTCCGCGCATTCCAGTCGCCAGCGACAATGAGAACACCACTGGAGGGGACGCCATCCACGGTTGTTTGGAGATCGGGATAGAACTGCGTCTTGTCCTCCTCGTCTGCATTGAGTGTGGGACCGTAGACGGCAATTACGCTGACGTTGGAGATTTGACCCTTCAATCGAATCAGCGCAAGTCGGTGTGAGATCGGCTACCACGCCAGCAGAGCCGCTTGCGCGTCGGGGCTGAGCGCTACAGCGACGCCGTGAAGGCCACTGTTGTCAGTCAGGCCACTATGGTACAAGTGTGGTAGGAGATGTCCTCGCCAGGAACTTTGATCGGAAGATGACCAGCATCGGGAAGTCGAACTTCTGAAAGGCAAGCGACATTAACGCAGTACCTGTGCAGAGCCTTCATTGTAAGTGCCTGGATACCGTCGTCACGAAGTGTTCGGACGTTCCAGCACGCCACCCTCAATTCCTTCCTTCGTCTGAAGAGCGGGACTACTGCGGGAGTAGTCTGTAGAGCCATAGCGGAAGGAGCGCTGTTGCTTTGCATTGCGTTCGTAGCGGGAAGGCAATTCGTATTCATAGTTCGTATTTGTAGGATTCATGGAAGAAGTGTCATGATAGTAGTGAATTCACAAGCGGTTCCCAAACAACCCGCATGTATATCCCGAACGAGGGGAAAAAACGTCCTGTTTGCCGCAGATTTTCCACAGACGAAGGGACAGAAACGACCCGAAGCCGCCGGTTGCCGGAACAGACACCTCTTGGATTTTCACCAGAGTCCCTTTTGCCGGGTTGCGGCCCTAATACCGATGAGTGCCAGACCAATCCGCCTTGGGTGGCCCTACCAGGAACCGAAGTTCCCGACGGCATAGCTCTAAGACTACTCGTTGCCACCGCCCTGCCACCTTCAGATAATTCCAATAGTATCAAGTGATCGAAATTTATGGACAACACAGATAAAACAGATTGAAATAAACAACAGAGGGAAAACAACACAATCTATTGAATGAGCGGGAAAATAGATGGGCGAGTAATCTCTTATATATTATAAACAGTAAAAAACTGAGAAGTGTGACAGTGATATTTTTTCAGATAGGTTATATTTAGCCATAACATAATCACCAAATATATTTCCTCTTTCACATTCTTTTCATAATCACTATTTACATTTCCTCTCCGTCATTCTTCTTGCAAAATTAAAGTAATTCAGAAAAATATATTTTGCACAACATTAAACCCAATGTGTGCCGGAAATAAAATATTAAAGATACACTTCAACATATGGTAAGCCAAGGAATACTAAATCTTTCAACATATGGTAAGTTAAGGGTTTACATTTATAGACACGAATCCTATTTGTGAATAGTCATGTGTTGATGAAAGGGATAAGGGTGGGTAAAGGGAAGGAGAACAACGGAAAAGAGAATGAATGAATAATAGTATATATATGTATATATATATTTATACATATATATATGTATGTATACTAGTAATAGGTACATTAAGGATTCAACGTGCAGAGCAACTCAAGTGCATAGGGCGAGTTTGAATATAATTATTCAAGTCAGTTACTACAACGACGCTATACCAGGTAGGTACGTTTCATTGGTCATTGATGACCAGCTTGTTCATCCTGTGCCGTTGAAAATGAACCGGAAAGTGTTTACTCATGGGAGCCAAAAGGGAAAAAAGGAAGAGAAGAGTGTCAAACCAAGGGCAGGTAATCCTGATGGTGAATGGGAGACAATTTGTAAAAAAAAAAATAAAATAGCGAGCAAACAGTAAATTAACAGTTAATAATTATGACTAATAATTATGGAGGATGGGAGGGGGTGGGGGGCTAGAACGAAATCGATTTAAGTTAACATCTATCGGTTAAGAAAGACATAAATCGATATTAAGAAGGCCATTTCTTCAAAAGGTACTTAGAAACATGAAAACATCTCGAGAAGAAATCCGTACGGGTGTCAAGTGGATTGGTATTGTTATGGAGATTTTTCAATATCCACCATTTTTCTTAATTACATAATCTGCAGAGCTTGATCCCGTTTATTTATGGTCGAGATTTTTCTGGTATCTTCCATCTGATGGAAAAGTCAATGCTCCTGTCTTGAGTTGCCATATTTTAGTTGTCAAATTTGTGGTGTTTCGTTTATTTGGGTATTTGAAGGTCGTTTCGTGATTAAACTGGCTCTCTGACATATCGACGTATTTCCAGGACTCGTACTGGTAGTGTTGGTTCAATGTGGAGATCTCAGCTTCGTATATTATTGCTGAGGTGTTGCATTGTCTGTCACGCGGGCATGATTCAGGAACATCCATATATTTTGGGGCTCTGTTATTTATGCAGGAGGAG
>OZ024740.1:241748331-241800831 GCA_964016885.1 Eledone cirrhosa | reverse complement strand
CAATAAAAATATGAACACATTGACCTGACTTCAATTCTACTGCAAACATCTCTGGAAACATTTAAGGGAAACCCGTAATTCGATGCATCACAATTCATTTAGCTAATTTGTTTATCTGGAAACCTACACGCAATAATCTGGCATCTTTTCAACTGCGAAATTCATCTTTTATCTTCATAACACTATGAAAGTGTATTTCCTAATTATAACATAATAAACAAATTATTACTCATACTGTGCTTAATTACTACTACAATAATTGCTAATACGGTTTAGTGATCATTAACTTTAATTTAGTTTTTACTTTGATACTTTTTATTGGCTGTTTGACGTCAATGCAATGACCTGGGTAGTTGCAATGAAACAGTATGCGTTGTGCTACTGTGAATAATTTCGAACAAATTAGCTATTGAAAAGCCTTAATTTTGATGATGAAGTGAACGGTGGCTGGATAGGATAGAGAGTTCTTTGCACTGATTGGATGAATGGTTGGACATTCTATTATTTCAGTGCAACGTAACATTAACAGGAATGTGATACAGAACTAAATACTTCAGTTTTTGCATTGTTCCTTGCGCGGCATTATAGAAATTGTATAAATTCCTGAGTTTTTTCTATTTTAGATCAACGAGAAAGTTGCATGGCAAGCTTAATGTGGAGGAAAGATGGAGAAGACGCATACACACACACACACACACACACGCACTTAGATATGTATATATAATTACATAGTATAATTGAAGGCACGTATCTTAATGGTTAGAGAATTGGATTCGCAATCATGAGGTTGCGTTTTGTTCTTGAGCAAGACATTTTATTTCCGTTGTACTTTCTATCAGGAGTTGCGACCGATAGATAGTGTCAGCAATGGAAAAAAACAATAGAAACACTGTTTCTTCGGTCTGATGAGTCTGATGAGACTGTGGAGTTTCACCCCACTCGATAAGGAAATGAGGTCTGGGTTCGTGTCGATCGATTAAAAATATATATCGTACATATATTCATTGTATACATCAATTCGGAATCACGATGTGTTAGTGCTATTGCTAACACACACACACACACACACACACACACACACACACACACACATATATATATATATATATATATATATATATATATATATATATATATATATATATATATATATATATATATGTGTATTGAAATTTCCGTTGGAAACAGAAAAGGTCATAGAAGTGAAGAGTGCTCTATGAAAGTATCAGAGCAAAATTTAATGTATAAAAATCAATACAATATAATTACCTCATTACCAGAGGTTTCCCGAATGAGGCGAATACGAAATAAACGTCTTCATTCGTTCGACAGACGAGGCAATATAAAGCGGTTTTAGCGAACCGATTAAATACATACCTAACTATACTAACTCTATTAAACATAAAAATAGGAAAAAAAAAAATCTGGTTCACACCCCCCCTACTCTCTAGCAGTTAAAACTAATGTAGGCAAAAAATTCCTTGAGCTCCTAGATAAACATTTCCCTAGAACACATAGATACTATAAGATCTTTAACAGAAACTGCGTTAAAATTAGCTATTCCTGCAGTCCCCCTATTAGGTCCTATATCCTCAACAAAATATCACCTAGAGAAAATCAAACTTGCTCCTGTAGAATCAAAAGTGAATGCCCATTACAAGGTAAATGCAACACCAAAGCCATTGTATATGCGGCTAAAGTGACAACCATCATCAACAACCATCCAGCCACCAGTGAACGATATGTGGGTATGACGCAAGACAAATTCAAAACGCGTTATTACTCACATGTCGCATCCTTTCGACATCCAGAAAAAGATTTACAACAGCTCTGGCTAGCAGAATTTGGGATTTGAAAGACCAAGGCATCCAATATAAATTAGATTGGTCAATTTTGAACCAATCTAAAAAATATGCTAGAGGAACAAAAAATGCACGCTCTGCATAAATGAAAAATATTGGATATTGCAAAATCTAAAATCACCAAAGACCTGCCTGAACACAAAGACGGAAATTTTCACCAGTTGCCCACACATGAAATCACACCTGCTTTCCAGCTCATATAAACTTAACACACTTTCAGATACTTATCCTCCATAAACTCTTATTATTCTCTTTTTAATTACCCTTTCTGACTTACTTTCATTTTTATCCTTGTTAATAATTTCATTTATTTTTATTTTTATTTTTATTTTTACTTCACACCCCCCCCCCTTTATTCTCCGATTCACTTTCCATTTTTTACTTCCCCTTCTTTTACTTCCCTTTTCCCTCCACTAACTGATTACACATGTCTTTTGTGTTTTTCAATCCAGATATATTTTTCATTTTTATTTTTATTTTTTATTTTTTTTGCGCAGCCAATCTTACAATTTTATATTTGTACTTACTTATCCACAAGTTTTTTACACCCTGTATCAATATGGCTGAACGCCTTAATGTGTGTATACTTTTATATATATACATGAGTGACTACGTATGTGCGCGCGCGTGCGTGAATGTATATATATATATATATATATATATATATATATATATATATATATATATATATATATATATATATGTGTGTATATGTATGTGTGTGTGTGTATGTATATATTATGCGTATGTGTATGTGTCTTTATATCCGTGTTTTTGACATCTCGGTTTTATGTTTTTGTTCCTTTTTTCTTCTCCCACCCCCCTCTCTTTCTTTCTTTTTTTTACTTACTCAGTTTTATGCGTGTGCATGCAAACAGGTTAATATGCGTTAGTGTAAGTATGTGTGTGTGTGTGTGTGTGTATGTACGTATTGAACGTATGGATGTGTAAGTGCGCGTGTGTATATAAGCATATATATTTTTGCGTTTCTTTTGTGAGACATGCGTGTCTGTGTATGTATGTAACCTTTTTTTGTCTTCTTTTCTTTAATTTTTTCTTTCTAAAATTTTTTCTTTCTAATTTATTGTTACATTTTTATAAATATATCGAGATTGATACTTTCCTTTAATTATTACACTCCCTTACCTCTTTTACTTCTGCATCTAAGTGTACGAGTGTGCAGGCGTTTTATGCGCGAGCCTTCATATTCATATATTTACGATGTAACTATTCTGTATGTAGATTACAGACATACAGATACATTTGCCCTAAATTTTAGATTTACGCACACTTTTTCACTATACGTATACACATGTGCATATACATATATGCACATCTGTGAGCGTATATACATACATATACACACACCTAACTATATTTCTTGATAGATTTTTATATATTTCAATTTCTAATTCATTTGTCTATATCTTTTTTTGATTTTCTTGATGAGTTTTTCTAAGTATTTACCCATGTTTTATATTGCCTCGTCTGACGAACGAATGAAGACGTTTATTTCGTATTCGCCTCATTCGGGAAACCTCTGGTAATGAGGTAATTATATTGTATTGATTTTTATACATTATATATATATATATATATATATATATATAAACGTTTGTATATGTATAATAAAGCCAAAACAATGCAGGTATGGACATAGAATCACGATGTGTTAGTGCTATTGCTAACACACACACACACACACACATATATATATATATATATATATATATATAAACGTTTGTATATGTATAATAAAGCCAAAACAATGCAGGTATGGACATAGAATAAAGAATGCAAATGCAAAAGATATTGTTGACAATTAGTCTTTTACCTTAGATTTATTTAAATGTCCTTAATTTTCGAGATAATATCTCTTCTTCAGAGCGAAGTAAAGTTGTCAACTATAACCTATTTAACTATAACGTCCTCCCATATATATATATATATATATATATATATATATATATATATATATATATATATATATATATAAAAGTTATTTGTCTAACACTTAGACATCTCAATGAATGGATAAAACAAACGGATAAGATGTTACCCACAGAAGTAATTTAACGTATTAAACTTATGCCAAAACCTTAATTCAGGAGATTATAAGTCTAAAATAAGTTAGTCATATAATCGTCCCCTTTCATGGCTTCCAGAATAAAGAAACAATATTGGAAGAACTTATTTTGTAATCAGAGTTTATTTAATACTAGGCCACCCGTTATCCGTTGGGTCACGTTCACTTCAAAATATTTTTTTAAAATTATGTTCACTTAAATATAATTTTTAAATAATTCAAATATACACATACATATAATGTGAAAGGAAACTGGAAGGCTCATATATATACATGTGTGTATGTATATATATAAATGTGTGTGTATATACATATAAATATATATGTGCGTGTCTGTGATCTATATATACTGGTCATAAACACACACATATATATACACACACACTCACATATATATATACACAACAACACCACCAGCTCTCTCTTTCATTGTCCTTCTCTGTCTCCTCTCCCTCTCCCTCTATATTTATCTTTAAAACTGAAACTACTAAATGCACCTAAAACGATACGCTAAATTTACTATGTACAATGTGTATAATGTGCATAAGTACATGCGCACAGGATGGGCTTTAGTACACTTTCTGTTAATGAAATACTACTGATAAGGAATTAGTCAACCCGTGACTATAGGAGAAGCGGTTCAGTAGAGTCAAACCATCAGGCATGTAGTTGCAACGGTAACTGTTTATCAGTTCCGGCTTGCCTATACCCACATTACACATCTACACATTAACATTTACATTTTCTAACAGATGAATAACTCTTTATTTTCTAATTTATCTTAAGCTAACACTATATAACTTCTTTACTTAAATTGTGTTTAATAACGAGAACAGTAATTAACTTTAATTTAATTTGATTTAATGGGAGGGATTTTTGCGAGGCGACATCAAAGCAATGGTGCAGCTCTCTGTAAATAAAGAGTATTTTGTGATGTTGTTTTACCCTACAGACCACCACACAAATTCGTCATTGAATGGCCACAACTTTAACAATGAAAAAATACGTCAGCGTGTGTCTATTTTAATAAAATCTTGTTTGCACTCGTTATGACTCTCTTAATACTACTCTTAGTATGATATTTTACATCATTTTGTGATTACAGCCTATGATTATAGATGATTTACGTTGTATCCATAAGCGATTTTCGACATACAATTCTTCTGGCCGAACACGAGCGAGTTGGGTCGTGCGAGGTGGCTGTGCTGTTTAAGTAAGACGCATGTTTCGAGGTAAGGACAATATTTCAGAACTCAGACGACATTTTCAGTCATTGTAGAATATTCTGGTTACAGTTCGCTCATTATAATTAATGATCAACTACAATGGTATGTTAAGTGCACAATGGTATCCAATAGAACTTGTGTTCAAAGGGAAGCTGTGGCCTCTAGGATCTAATCAAACGGTGCCAATTGACTGACATAACAATTAGATTATGTGAACGCGCCAACATAGATTTGAGCGAATCTCAGGCTATTCCCCCCGATCGTACTGGGTGTTTTTACAAAGACAGTGGATAAGGAGAGCGCAAGTTGTCTATATATAAGTGGTTCACTATAGAAACCAGTGAAGGTGGCTAGAGCGTTGGGCTTGGAATTGAAAGGTTGTGAGTTCGATTCTCAGTTCGGGTAAAGCGTTGTGTCCATCAGCAAGACACTTTATCTCACGTTGTTCCAGTTTACACATCTGTAGAAATGCGTTGCGACGTCACTGATCTCTCTCTCCCTCTCTCGCTCTTTCTCTCTCTTACACACTGTCTTCTGCTTACTGCTTACTTGTACATCTATCTCATTACACACGAGGTCTGTTATAAACAACTTTAAAGACGAAATGGTGACAACAAAAATAACACTTGATCAATTCTTCTACACTAAACACGAATGGTGCGTTGTATAAGATATGTAAAGACATGCGGACGCTAAAATCAAACCAAATTGTCAGAGGCCAAGGGAAAGAAGTTTAGAGAGACGTTTTGGGGAGAAATGACTATTTATAACGGTGTGGCATCTAGAGGTGGTTGAATATAATATAGAAGATAAGGTGACGGTAGACTTCTCAATGAAAGTGGCAATACAGCGTCAAGCCCAAAAATTTAGAAGCCATTGTAGTAGCGGTAAAAATGCAGGCTGGAATGCGTTTGTGAGTGACGTAAATCCATTACCATGTGGCTTTTCTCTACATGCAAACTTGGCACGTTTGTGTGTGTATGTGTCGGACAATCCAAGATTTTAGAGTAGTGCAGCATTCTAGGTCTTAACTGAACTTTTTAGAATAATAGATAGAACTGAATTTTATTCTACTGACACGTGTTCCTTTATCTTATTCAGCATGGATGTTCAGCATGACCAAATATGTCAAAGCTGGCCCTTATAATTACAGATACAATCCACTCGACAGGCATGCAAACAGTTTCCGTCTATTCTATTTCTCTCGGATTGACCCAAGGCCAAAGATGTGATACAGTAGGATCGAACCAGGGCCCTAATGGCTGCAAAGCAAACTTCTTAACTATTAGGCCTCACTGCGTCCACTCATAAATGCACGTATACTTGCATACAAACACACACACACACACGCACACACGCACACACACGAACGTACGCACACACACACACACACACGCACACACATATACATACATGATGGATGCCCTCTCGTTATCGAGTATGGCCAGTGCACAATATAACATTATTAATAATTATTAATTAATGCTATCGTGCAATGCCTGTGCGTGAAGATTTTTTTTGAAGTCAGGAAAGAGAGGGCACTGACCCGAAAAGAAGAAAAGATCAACATCATCGGTAACTACTGAGCCGCAGGTTTTATGTTAGAGTTATCCCAGTTTCCTGAGTTACCTTCTCCTAGAAGAATGTCCTGACAAAGGCTAGCGGTCCTTCACTCCCAGTTGTTTAACCGCACGATTGGGTATCTAGCCCGATTATTTCTACATACATACGTACATACATACATACATACATACATACATACATACATACATACATACATACATACATACATGGTGGCTGCCAACTCATTTTCGAGTACGGCCACTACTTTATATCCATGTAGGAGAACTCCTACCGATGCGCTGAACGAGTGTGACTTTTTAGTCCACCCAGCGACTTGAAAACTCTGGTACAAACACTACACTTGTGACAATTATTGACACATAGTGCTGGGCCCATGGTACCATGTGACGACAAGTGCAGAGAGATCTCCAGATATAACGCAATGCCTGTGCCGTGAAGCTTTTATAGTGAGCAAAGGCACTGCACAAAGCCAGTCCCACTCTCTTAACCAAGATGATATTTACCAAAAAGAAGAACAAGTCAACATCATTGGATACTATCAGGGTTGCAGGTGTTATATCAGAGTTTTCCTTCTCCTAGAATTCTGCCTTGACAAAGACTAAGGGGTCATCTCTCCCGGTGATTTTGGATGGCCATTGACTCTTAAGAGCTCCTTTGCCCTTTGACAGGTTTTGTTTTTAGTCCTGCAGGATGTCCAAAGTCACCCTCCTCACCAAGAAACCTTGGTGGGGTTGCCAGTTTAGGCGCCAACGACCCGACCATGAGACAGGTTGTACTGGGATACATGTTACCAGTAGCACCAACTGGTGACCTGACATAAATACATACATACATACATACATACACACATACATACATACACACACACATACATACATACATGCATGCATACATACATACATGGTGGCTGCCAACTCTTTTTAGAGTACGGCCACTACTTTATATCCATGTAGGAGAACCCCTACCGATGCGCTGAACATAAATACATACATACATACACATAAATGTTATGGAATGGTTGAGTATCCAGGAATAATTGTACGTTTAAAATGATACTCAAATTAGACCAGTATGTCATTGCGTGTGACAAGGTTGGATATTTAAATATAGGTAAAGTCTATTGAGCTATTCAATTTCACTAACAACGATTGAGGTGACCTAATTATATATAATGTAGAAAACACTTTCCATAAGTGCCGCCCTTAGGGATCGAACCATTCGACCATATCTATTGATATTGTATTTAATATTTCAATGTAGAGTAATGAATTAATTTTTTCTACTTTAGGCACAAGGCCAGCAATTACCCAGTACATTACTGGTACTTTATTTTATCGATCCCGTAAGGATGAAAGGCAAAGTTAACCTCGGCCGTATTTGAACTCAGATCATAAAGGGACGTAACTATGCTGGAAAGCATGGCGTCCGACCCTCTACCGATACTGCCAATTCACCGCCCTAGAGTAATGAATTAATGTAACCTAACTTCAACTATCATAACGTCTCTCTCTATCTCTCTCACTCTTTCTCTCTCTCACACATACACTCTTCCTCTTTCTGTTTATTTGTACATCTCTCCATTTCTCTCTCTCTCTCTCTTTCTCTCTCCTTCTCTCTCCTTCTCTCTCTATCTCTCTCTCGCGCGCACACTCTCTCGCGCGCACACTCTCTCTCGCACGCACACTCTCTCTCTCTCTCTTTCTCTCTATATATCTCTTACTCGCACTCTCTCTCTCTCTCTGCCCCCCCCTCTCTCTCTGTCTTTATATAACTGTAGTAAAAATTAAAGGAATATATCTTTGAGATGGTCCCTTTGTGCGAGTTACTGCTTCAGTACTTTGTGATGAGATTTTTGAATTTTTAAGTTCAAAATCCATTGTTTCAATTTCCCTACTATTTGATAATCAGTATATTTCCGACTTTTAAAGTGGCTTCGTTAGACAAGGAAGAGCAGTGCTGATTACTCTTTTCAGGGCGTTCTGTTATTAGTGGAAGGCGGTGGATTGGCAGTACCGGTAGCGAGTCGGACACCGTGCTTTGCAGCATAGAGTTACGGCCCTTTGCGGTCTGAGTTCATATCTCGCCGAGGTTAACTTTGCCTTTCATCCTTACGGGGTCGATAACATTAAGCACCAGTAACGTACTGGAGTCGATTTAATCAACTCTCTCCACCTCAAAATTACTGGCCTTGTGCCTATACTAGAAATCGTTATTAGTGGTAGGAAAAGAGGAGGTTATCCCCAGGCCGCATTCCTGGCCTAGACACTTGAAAGAAAGTAATCACATAAGAGTTTGGTACATGTGTCATACCTGGCTAAAGGCATGCAGCTGAGCCAATACTGATGTTATATAGGGCACAGGCTAATTCTATCAACAAAGAATACACTGTAAACATTGAAAATATGGGAGACAGGAAATATAATTTGGGGAAGAGAAAATATTCTAGTGGGAGGCCTTTGATATCCGTGTTATAAGCTAAGGATGATGACGATGACGATGAGGAGGAGGAAGGGGGAGAAGGAAGAGGAGGGGTAGGCGGAGGAGGGGAGGATCATGAAGATGATGATGATAATGATGACAATGGCAGCTGTGGTGATGATGATGACGATTATTGGCGTTGATGACTATAGGGGATGATGACACCGGAGATGATGATGATGACGAAGATGATGATGATGATGATGATGATGATGATGATGATGACGATTGATTGCCATAGGTGGGTGTTCGGAATAATGGTGGTGGAGTTGGCGAGAGGAAATATTTCAATTGACATTATCACAAATATTTTGATATATCCGCCCTCTTTCCGGAAAGTTCCAATTATATATTGTGCTAATACATTTGTTTATTACAGTCCGACCATTGCATTGTTTCTTTCTTCAAAACAAAATTAACCATGAAAAATATCATTATTTTTGCTGCGCTTCTGGTAAGTTATTTATTCATTGCAATATTTATACTCTTGTATATTTTTCATGCATTCTTGATTTCATCTGATTCTTTTAAACCAGGGGCGTGCAACAGGCGGCCCGCAGGCCACAATCCGGCCTGCCAGACCAGTCAGAGTGGCCCGCGATGACCGTTTTTAATGTTTACCTTGTAGGCTTATTTAAAATTTTTTTCGTAACCGTAATACAATTTTCTGTTAGTTGACCTATACTAAAGGGCTTCACTGATAGGGTTGTGTGTGTTATAATTTCCCAGTTCCATGTTATAGAAAGAAGTTGTGGTGAATCTTTCGAATAGTGCTTAATAAATATTAATGGCCCTAATAGTTGTTCTGATAGGGTTGTGTGTGTTATAATTTCCCAGTTCCATGTTATGGGAAGAAGTTGTGGTGAATCTTTCGAATAGTGCTTAATAAATATTAATGATCCTAATAGTTGTTCCAATGTTCAAAAGTGGACCGCCAATGGAATATGTTGCATACCCCTGTTTTAAAGTAATTGTTTCTACTTTAGGGACAAGGCCAGCAAATTACCCAGTGTATTACTGGTACTGTTTTAAAGTAATGATGCTGTATTCATTGTTGTTATTGTTTTGTTTAGCTCCAGGCCAGCCCTGATTCAGCAAATTTATTATCAGTGGAGTTTCAGTCGTTATCATTTCGTTTGTGTATGCCCTATCCTTTATTATTCAATGTGAAATTTCACTTTTTAAAAATACAGTAGGGAGGGATTCAGAAGAATTTGGTTGGTGTCTTAAGCTCGCCTAAGGACTGCATTGAGGTACCTTCGTTGGCTCTATACAGTTTAGCCGTTGCTGTCTTATTATGAAGCCAGTGTTAATACGGTAATTTTGAATCTCCAACGTGATTTAATTAACGTGTTGTTGCTAGGTGTGCATTGATGGGTGACTGTGTGTTGCACTTGTTATTGTTAAGGCCCATGGCGATGTTGTTTGACCAACCCTATTGTCAAAAGCATTCCAGTCTTCACGATCTCGGATGAAGGACTAAAATATCTAACGTGCCCTCTCATTTCCCTAGATAGTAAACTGCGTTTTAAGGGAGATTTGACTGCTATTTCTAGCAGGCGAGTGATCAGTTATAGTATTCCACATATATGTATTTTATGTACGCATATATACAGGCGAGTGCGGATGCAAGAATGCCCAAGGTTTGACTTGCTATAAATATTATCAAGGTCTCGATACAGCTGTATCATAGCGCTCAGTGACACTAGGTCCTCTAAATGAAACAGACCAAAAACAAACGATGCACACCTGGTTGAGTGAATTGAAGAACCTATAAAGTACATGTTATTATCATAGAATTCAGCCGGAAAATTAGGTTAACATTTCATTTACACATTAATTTAACGAATTCGAAGTTGACTTAGCTTTAGTATTCAAAAATAAAATTCATTCTTCAAACATTATACGATAGAAAAGAAAATGTTTCTGTCCGATCCCATTTAGTGTAAGGTTGGTGTTACTTCCGCGAATATTCAATGTATTTCCAGTTGAGGTCAATGTGAATAGAACCGGATATCTGTAGGCTTAAAGACGATGTAACGATGTAACAAGAAGATAGGGATTGACACACTCACAATCACACTTACACATACAAATATGTATGTATGTGTGTGTATATATATATATATATATATATATATAACGAAGGAAATGTGGTAAGGAACCAGGTGGACCATAACGCACCAAAGTACTCAATACTTAGGGTAGTAGAGTGGGTAATAGGAACGAGTAGGACCCCGACGGCTGAGCTCAAGACGTTTCGGCGGCTAATCCAGAATTAGCCGTCGAAACGGCTTGAGCTCAGCCGTCGGGGTACTACTCGTTCCTATATATATATATATATATATATGTGTGGGGGGCGGGTGTAAGCGAAGGAAGTATGTTTGGAACGCAGCGAGTGAAGTTCGGAATTGAAATAGAAATAGAAGCTTCGCCGTAAAATAATTGTTTCTATTTTTGGCACAAGGCCAGCATTTACACCAGTACATTACTGCTGCTTTATTTTATCGACCCCCGTAAGGATGAAAGGCAAAGTTTACCGCGGCGGGATTTGAACTCAGACCGTAAAGGGCCACAACTCTATGCTGCAAAGCATAGCGTCCGACCCTCTAACGATACTGCCAATCTACCACCTTCAGACCGTAAAGGGCCACAACTCTATGCTGCAAAGCATAGCGTCCGACCCTCTAACGATACTGCCAATCTACCACCTTCGCCGTAAAATAATATAGTCTCATTACGGGGCATATAAACTCACTGAACGGGAAAACATGGGTGCTGCTACCTATCGTTTACCGTAATTAAACTATACGATTTAGTCAAAATATTACGGTTAGACCGTACTATTTCAATTATATATATATATATATATATATATCATCATGCGATGACATTTGCGATGACATTTGCGTTATATATATATATATATATATATATATATATATATATATATATATATATATATATATATATATATATATATATATATATATAAGTATGTATGTATACGTACATACATATATGTATACAGACGTACAGTAGCATGCATATATATATATATATACATATATACATACAGGTACACATATATATATATGTACGTATCAGTTTAGAGGACGTTTATTATAACGCCCGCTTTGTCCGTTTGTAAACAAACGGACAGCCTGATTTGTGCTGTACGGTGTTAAGGCAACCACGTCACCTTTTTTTTTTTTTGACAAAGCGGGCGTTATAATAAACGCCCGCTAAACTGATACGTACATATATATGTGTACCTGTATGTATATATGTATATATGTATATATGTATATATATATATATATATATATATATATATATATATATATATATATATATATATATATATATATATGCATGCTACTGTACGTCTGTATACATATATGTATGTACGTATACATACATACTTATATTTAAGTAAGTGCCGTACTAAGAGTGAGAAATGAAATTTCGTTTCATTATATTACAACTTATATATATATATATATATATATATATACATATATTAAGGGTACTATTTATGGTTATGTATGCAATAAAACCTTTAATGGTAATATATTATATATACAAACCCTAAATAGTGAGAGATAGTCATTAATTACTATCCTATTACCAGTATTCTCTATATATACATATATGTTGATTTAAAACTGCACTATTCACAAGTGTTTTTTAACCTTCATATCATGTCTCCCTATTTTATCTGACGAAAACGCAAATGTCATTGCATGATGATATTTGTTTTTGAAATACGCATAATAAAATACATGGAACTCTTTTAACCATCTTTTGATCTTATATATTATATATACTCCAGTCCTACAAACTGTAGTGTGCTACTTATCCGATATCTGCATATTGCTTTGTTGTACTACAATAAAACTCACCTCCTACACCTCCTACACATATATATATATATATATATATATATATATATATATATATATATATATATATTCAATACATAAACAGAGAAAGCCTTAAGCGATACTCCGACCAACTCCATCTCACTCAACAAACATTAGGATATACCAATTTAGATATTATCCAAATTTAGTGTTTGGGGTGCTAACTAATCAGTATTTCGTGGATAATTGGTTGTATTATTTTATATGAGACATTATTAAATAAATAGCTCATTTCTTTCAGACGGCCGTTTCGTTATAAGATTTCTACAATTTGGGATAAATAATTTCCAGGTTATGTAGAAACTTGTATATAATCCATAGTTTTATACACAAAAAAGAAAATAGAAAAAGGTAAAAGGAAAAAAAAACGTGCATAATGTAGAACATAAAAAGTCAACATATATATATATATATACAAATATAAATTAGCGAGAATCGTATTTCGGCTATTGGAAATTAGCGAAAAACAACTTCCGAGACGTGTGGCAAGCGCTCAATAGATTCTAACGAACCAGAGCTACAACATACGTTAAAAGGCCAAACACACTGAGACGATGGTTAAACCATTATCCGCACAGCCATAGAAACGACCAAGTAATTCGGGTCAAACAAATAAAAATATGTGATTGAAAAATTTACCCGGACCCCTGGATGGTTGGTAAAAATGCAGCATTTGGGTTTCTGCGACTCCTAAATCAAGTACTGTCCGCTTAGACAAATAATGTTAGGCTTCTGGTAAGATGATTGAACAAGAAAGTCACTTTCTCAAAAGGTTTCAGTTCAAGTGCCAGGCCAAGGTTTGACCGTTACCAATACCCACGTGGAGGTCGGCAAGGGAGGCAACCCTTATTTTTGGCGGCTGAATTCAGTATGTGTAATATTACAAAATTGCAAAATATCACAAAACAAATTAAGTTCTCAACAGAATGGTTTTAAAGTTAATTATATATATATATATATATATATATATAATAAAATATAGAGAAAAATACTGCAGGTAGCACATGGATAACATGTAATAAAATGAGTCCCTCATCAGTGATTTGCCGACGATCATAGATATTTCATTGCATTAAAAATCATATACCTCACGTCGGTGCAATAATAACCAAAATAAGTTATTAGGACAATTGAAACGCGTAAAGCGAGTGAGACAGGAGAACAACAAAGAGTATAGCTAACCGTAGGGGAAAGAAACAAGCTTCAAACATTATTTTGTTTAGCATATATATATATATATATATATATATACAATACACTATATATATATATAATACACCCCATGACAGATTTTACATGTCAATTTTATACATCTGTCTCATGTCAGCTAGTTTTACACGCTAAAATCGTAGATATACTATACTTCCCACCTAGATTGATGTTGTGATTATTTCAAATAATTTATTGCTAGCATTGTTAGTATTGTTGTTATTGTTCTGATTGAATGCCATCACCATGCTTTCCAGCATAGTTACGTCCCTTTACGATCTGAGTTCAAATCCCGCCGAGGTTGACTTTGCCTTTCATCCTTACGAGGTCGATAAAATAAAGTACCAGTAATGCACTGGGATAATTGATGGCCTTGTGCCAAAAGTAGAAACAATTACTATATATATATAAGGGCGGTGGATTGGCAGTATCGGTAGAGGGTCGGCGCCATGCTTTCCAGCATAGTTACGTCCTTTTACGATCTGAGTTCAAATCCCGCCGAGGTTGACTTTGCCTTTCATCCTTACGGGGTCGATAAAATAAAGTACCAGTAATGCACTGGGTAATTGCTGGCCTTGTGCCTAAAGTAGAAACAATTACTACTATATATAGTAGCCATGCTTGTATATTCCTTTCATTCTCACAAGCTCCGATGAATTGACTGGTTATAACTTTGTATTGGTGATCGAATAACGTGAAAACAAGCGGCTAGCGATCTCTAGGCCTACCAGTTCAGAGAAACAATTGTCAGCAATGAGATTAAAAACCTTTTTTGTATAGCAAACCGTGTCACTCTTCTTTCCTGATTTTTTAATATATTTATATATATATATATATATATATATATATATTATATATATATATATATTATATATATATATATATTATATATATATATATATATATATATATATATATATATATATATATATATATATATATATATATATATATATATATATATATATATATATATATATATATATATATATATATATTATATATATATATATATATACATTATATATATATATATATATATATATATATATATATATATATATATATATATACTAATAAGAAGGATGAGGTGTTAGGTCTTCATTTCATTTATTGAGGTGTGACGTGCGTTTCGTGATTAATCAGCCCAAGGCTCGATCTGTATCGATCTCGCCCGACTCTGGAATCAAAAGCTCGTCGGGCTTCTGTTATGGTAATAATATATATATATATATCCGTATGTGTTTGAGAGCTGAGAGAAAAGAGTACTCAATACTGAAGAAGAGTTTTAATATTGATTTAAGGTTAAATAGTGAGTCCTGTTACTCTGGGGTTTGGCCTGTTTTTTTACCGGGTCTGATATGATAAACAGGCGAAGCTCCAGAGTAACAAGACCCACTATTTAGCCTTAATAAATGAATACACACATACACATACATATGTATATATATATATATATGCATATGTATATATATATATACATATGTATATATACGTATATATATATATATATATATATATATATATATATATATATATATATATATATATATACGTATATATATAATATATATATATATATATACGTATATATATATATATATATATATATACGTATATATATAATATATATATATATATATACGTATATATATATATATATATATATATATATATATATATATATATATATATATATATATATATATATATATATATATATATATATACGTATATATATATATATATATTATATATATACGTATATATATATATATATATATATATATATATATATATACGTATATATATATATATATATATATATATATACGTATATATATATACGTATATATATATATATATATATATATATATATACGTATATATATATATATATATATATATACGTATATATATATATATATATATATATATATATATATACGTATATATATATATATATATATATATACGTATATATATATATATATATATATATATATATATATACGTATATATATATATATATATATATCTATTATCCGTCATGCGTAGAAGGGTTTCTGTGTTATGACCAATCCAGTCTTTGATGTTGTCGGACTAGGATTTACTTTGGCTGCCTATCCTTCGCCCTCCCTTGATTGTGTCCTGGAGGATGATTTTGGACAAGGAGTTGTAACGGGATATATGAACAGAAAGCAGACACAACGAAGAGCAGGAAAAAGACTGGACTGTAGCGTATTCTAATGCACTATGCACGGATTCATACATAAGTATGTTTACATGTATATATACATTTATATATATATAGGAACAAGTAAGACCCCGACGGCTGAGTTCAAGCCGTTTCGACGGCTAATTCGAGTCCAGAATTAGCCGTCGAAACGGCTTGAGCTCAGCCGTCGGGGTCTTACTTGTTCCTATTACCCACTCTACTACCCTAAGTATTGAGTACTTTGGTGCGTTATGGTCCACCTGGTTCCTTACCACATTTCCTTCGTTATATATATATATATATATATATATGTATGTATATGCTTTTATACATACATAGATACGTGTGTATATCTGTGAGTGTGAGTGTGTGTGTGTGAGAGAGAGAGAGTATGCGTGCTTGTATAAGAACTTTAGTTATGCTGTGCTTCAAACACCAATCTTATAACGATAAAGTCAATTATATTACCAAATCCCTCCAAATTCTTAAATATGTTCAAAATTATTCGAAAATCATAAACAGTGTATTTCATTAGAAATGTAATAATGAGTTAAACCAAACATATTTTGTATTTATCTCTTTTCTAAAATTTCGGTTAGTTGTAATCAAGGTGTCATCTTATAAAATTTATTACAGCTTACTTTTTTAACCACCACCCCACTATTTTTAAACACAGAGTATCTAGGAGTAAAATATCACTGCGTCTTTCCGGTTTAAAGAGAGCAAGGAAATTTGAAAACTTACGAAGCAGACATGGATTATATTTCAACCCAAATTTTAATAAAACTATATATAAATTATTAAGTGCAGGCGTTCTGCGAATATTTGTATTGATTAATGCAGATTACCCGGAAATCCACTGAGATATATAGTATCAAAGTAATCCGTTTAACAGAAATATGAAGCCATGTTGTAAGAAGATTAATTCTGAAACAGCATCTCTTTTCATTCAGGAAAACTTTAAATGATATTTATTGAGAGTATATGCGAATAAGGTGTATGCACATAGTGTATAAAAATAATTGTTTCTACTTTAGGCACAAGGCCAGCAAGTGCATTACTGGTACTTTATTTTATCGACCCCGTAAGGATGAAAGGCAAAGTCAACCTCGGCGGGATTTGAACTCAGATCGTAAAGAGACGTAACTATGCTGGAAAGCATGGCGTCCGACCCTCTACCGATACTACCAAACCACCGCCCTTCCACCTGGTGTATAAAAATAATGAGAGTATGAATGCATTTGAATAGACATACATACATACATACATACATACGGGTTATATACCAACCCGCTTGGACCAAAGTATAACTGAACTTGGATTTGCGGACAAAGAGCGCAGCTCCCTAATTCACAGTCTACAAATGGCTGCGATAGCTGGCATCTTCAAAATTTGCAAAACATTCTTGCGATTCAAGGGATGACAATTTCTTTTCTTTTACAACCTTGCCACCAGGAAGGTGGCCGGTCAAAAAAATATACTCGAAATTAAGAGAAAGAGATAACATACATACATACATACATATATATATATATATATACCTAAATAGACAGAAATATATACATATATATAAAGATAAAATGAAATACGTAAATTGAAATATGTAAACACATACATATGGTGTGGGTATGCATTATGCATATATATATATGTGTGTGTGGGTATGTGTGTGTGTGTTTGCGAGTGTGTGTGTGTGTGTTAGTGTGTGTTTGTAAGTGTGTGTGTGTGTGTGTGTGTGTGTGTGTGTGTGTGTGTGTGTGTGTGTGTGTGTGTGTGCGTGCGTGTGTGTGTGTGTATGTGTGTGCGCGTGCCCATGCGTATATTAATGAATGCTGTCAAATGTAATACTATACACTGGCTTTTACTTTATGTCATCTTGACATCAATCGTTATTTGACGATATTTCATTTTAGATTTTTATATAAGAAACATTGTAATTTCCCATTTTGATCGAGCAGAGCTGGCCTGAGTCCAAACAATATCATCTTCAGTGTGTTACAGATACTTATTTTGTTGACATTTGATACATGAAAAGCAATATGGTACCTAAAGTAGCTATTTCAACTAAAATGTGCTAACGATAAAGTTAGCTAGAAATAGAAGTCTGTTCAATGAAATACGGTAAAATAGCGAGTATAACTGTTTGTCAGCATATCCCCGTATAAGTGGGATTATACACTTGTACGCAATTGTTATGTTTGGATTGTATTGAACAGACAACTTGGGCGCTGACATCGCAGTATGGCTAAGCATTTGGCTTCACAAACGGCGTGCTTATTAGTTGAATACCAATGCGAGACCTTGGGTAAATGGTCGCAGTTGTCTATTAAGCTACGATTTTCCTACATGGGTGTCATCCCCTCTGGCAAGTCTAACAACTTCTCTTGCCTCCATGCCTGAATTACGGTGAACTCTCATCCACTGGAACAGATGGAAGTGGAATTCATGATTTTAACGGATAATTGTTGTAAAATTCGGCTACCTGCAATCGTCATGGATATATTGTCTTTGGATTAAGGTATTTCAATGTAAAGATCAGGAGGAAACTGATGTACAACAGCTTCTCAATGCTAAATAAAACCATGCACAGATGTTGCCCAGAGATGCTCTATCGCCCAGAGCGATTATCAAGTGGCAATGAGAACAGGATTGTAACATCAAGAAATTCTAATCGTGAAATCAAACGAAGGTAGTTGTGACCGAGAGACGTGTGTGTATGAGAGCAGCTGCCTCTTAGTTGTCTTTAGAATCTCATCTGCTCATCCTCTATTCTCAATAAGAGAGGTTTGAAATGGTGTCGTAAACATGACTTATTTCTGCTTCGATTTATTCGATTGGACTATTGTAAACCATCTATGACTTCCCGTATAGAACTTGCGGCAATCATTAAAATGTTTGAGCGCATACCCGACGCAGACACAGTTGTTAAAAAGGAATTTTTCACTAGATTAGACAGCCTTTTATCTAAAACAGGCGAGCAAGGCAAAATCATCTTGATGGGGATAAACGTGACCACTTAAGGCACTACGATGCAATCAATATAGCATCTCTTCTCCCGTTGAATTACAAATGTCTACCTCCCGTCCGAACTTGTGGATCCTGTATTGGCTCAAATTGTGATATGTAGGTCAACAGGCTCATATTGGACTCTGGGATATTGCTGACTTCTATAGATTCATACGCCTGCGGTCGTATGTGAGTGTTCGTATGTTAGTTTGTGTATGTGTGCGGATGTAGATTTATGTGTGTATGTGTGTTTAAGAGATAGAAGTTTTTAAAAGAATTGATACGGACGCATTCAAAGATGCATGTATACCAACTTCTGTGAACGCAGCTCAGTGTGTCACAATTATAAAAGCCATGTAGAACAGTTGCGCCAAATTCTATTTTCTTGAAGACTTAATATGCTCTACAGTTGTATGTATGAACCTGTAACTTTTGGTGGCATTTTGGTCACTCTACATCTTTCGGTGCCCATCCTATCTTCAGGTCAAAATATATCTGATTTCTTTCAGAGAAGAAAGAGAGCGAGGACGACAGAGTAAAAATGATAAATGGACGACAAATCAACTCATGTACTGAACGCGTCCTTTTGTTATCGACTTCAAAACGATGAAAGGCAAAGTAAACCTCGATTGGTTTTGAACCTAGAGTGGAGAACCGGGAGGAATACCGCAAACCATTCTATCCTACATTCTAACAACTGTGTCAATTTGCCGCTCTACCCTTCAGGTATGAAAACCAAATGTGTAGAGATAAATAAACGAATATTTCCTCTTTCTTTTACAGACGACAGTTGCTGCCTATGACCGAACAGAAGCGTCAAGTGAGAACTTTTACTACATTCGCTTTACTTCATTGCTTCATTTCTTTGATAACTATTTTTACGTGTTTAATCAAACAGTGAACACTTGTGACATTTACAATGATTAATAAGTTGGATTAGACATTAAGCAACATCATAACAAACGTCGGCTATGGTTATGTCTTCTTCTTCTTCTTCTTCTTCTTCTTCTTCTTCTTCTTCTTCTTCTTCTTCTTCTTCTTCTTCTTCTTCTTCTTCTTCTTCTTCTTCTTCTTCTTCTTCTTCTTACGTATGAGTCTGTTGCTGTCTCAGGTGGTTGTCGTTCGCCTGATCGAGATCAGAGATAAGGGATCAGTCTGCAGGGACCACCGGAGGAGGTCCACAACTTTGGCCCCGTTATATGTGTTAAGTAAGAATATGACTATGAATATAAGCTATAATTATATAAGAGTTTGGAACGTTGTCCAAGGACATCTATAATATCATTTCAAGACGCAGACACAAACAACTTAAAATAGCAATGTTGCGTGACAATATATAGCCTTTCCGCTTCCTCTAAGCAAATATATCAACTGTACACATTTAAGTAGCCTTAGTAACGATTTGGAAGAAGTCTTCGACGATATTAAGTAACAATTTGGAACGAGGCCATACACGTTATAAGTGAAGAGTGTATAATCAAGAGAAACAACCTCAGAAAATTAATTTATATTACAGTATGTTATTTTATTGAATTTGATAATATAAAATACAAAGTTCTTCTTAGCTGAAGGCTTGGCAATTAGTCCAAAATTTTTCCTGCTACACAGTTCTAATTGAAAATAACATGATAATAGAAACGTGATGTGGAGAGAAACGACAAAATGAGGTGCTAGTAATTAAAAATGAATCCAATAGCGTTGTCGATATATTGTCAAAGTATACTGAGAAAAATAAATGCTTCCCATCAAATATTTTTTTGTATACATGGAAAGCAAAAATTCACCAAATATACTTTATGGCAACAAATACATACCCTGTAGTGGCACAGTTCTCTTCAGTAATCAGCAAGAATAATATATCGTTAGCGTGTCTCGCTTGATTAACAATGTTGTCCACTTAAAGCATTTTCCAAATATATGAAGGTCCGCTGAAAAGTTCATAGGCCAACAAATTCATAGGTTGACCAAGATACTCTCATGGAATGACCAAATGCGGTTTATTTTTTTAAATATCGTCCCTTGAACGCAATAGATATTTATGAATATAAGATTTCACAGCTCTAGCATCACTCCTTCATAGCCAGCCTATGAACTTTCCCGCCCACCCTCGTACATTACACAAAAACGAAATCTCCAAACAGTGTATCTACTGTACAACGAGTTATGCTTTCACTTTCAACATATAAGTTCAATAAGGAAGAGAAATTAGAGATATTACACTCACCCTTCACCTTCAGTAAAATTTTAATGCAGAATAATATCAAACTACGTGACACATGTTTAAATATATATATATATATAAAAGAAACACTAGATTTGTATGAAAGTATGTTAATTGTATTTAAGTATTTAATACATTTTAAGTGATTGCTCCACATATGGTATAATTATTTGCCTGGTTAATATACTAGACTATGAAAAAAATTCACATATTCTGTTGCAAACAGAAATGCAAAATCACAAAGTCTCATTAGTTTCACGCTTGGGAAAAAGTAAATGAAGAATTCGACGTTTCGAAACATAAGTCCTTCTTCATAAAATAGTAAGTTCGGAGAGAGAAAAAGTTGGAGCAGCGGAGTTCAAAAGTAGATCAGCGGAGCCGCGTGCGTTACAAGTGAAATTATAATATTGGCAACAAGTACCAGCTTCGTGGTCATCAGTCGTCAAAATTTACGTACGCATTTTCGACCCCTACCGATTGTACAGTTGGACCATTCGAAGTCACAGTGTCTGATAAAATAGTCATACACTGTTCTGGTTATTAAGAAGAAAAAATAAATATATATATATATATGCGAAGGGAAGTTATCCGCACTTTCGCCAAAACTTTCTTGAGGTTGGCCACATTGCCTTCATCGCTTACGTGCTAAAAGGTGCTCCTCTTGTGGTTACTGAACTGAGTTCCAACCTTGATCGCTTCAGTTTTATTTCAGTAATCCGATTTCTCTGGTCTGAAGGTGTGTCAGGAACTGAAATTCATCGCAGGCTTTCAGTACAGTGACAGCGCTCCACCGTGTAGAAGTGTATATGAGTGAATAGAGAAGTTTTAAAATGGCCGGATAAGCATGAAGCATAAAGAGTGCAGGATGCCGATCAACCTTCACCACTGATGTGAAGATTCAACAAGCTCGAGAGATGGTTTTGGCGAACCGACAAGTGACCATCGATGAGGCAATATGTTCTCTTGAAATTAGTCATGTCATCCACGACAAGCTTCGCTTCCCTAAAATCAGTGTGAGATGGCTACCAAGAAGTCTTACAGAAGGGCAAAGCGCAATCGTATGCAGATCTGACAACACTTACTCCACCGCTACACCGATGGAGGTAAAGTATTTTGGAGAGAATAGTCACAGGAGATGAGACCTTGATCCATCACTTTGAACTAGATTCCAAATGGCAAAATGTGGAGTAGAAAAACCCGGGATCACCAGCAAAGGAGAAATTCAAAACTCAACCTTCCGCAGAAAAACTGATAATAACTGTTTTGGTGACGCAAATGGACCTACATTAGACGATTACCTGAAAAAGGGGTCTATAGTCACCAGTGTAGGTTACAGTGAAATGCTGGCCAAACTGAAACCAGCAATTCGCACGAAACGTCGAGGTCCATTGTCAAAACATGTGTTATTGTTGCACGACAATATATGCCCACATACGGCTGCCAACACCGTTGAAACTATTGGAAAATTGGGTCTTTAAGTTGCTAGAATACTCTCCATACAGTCCGGATCTCACCTATTCTGATTATAAACGTTTAGGATGAAGAAGTGCATGAAGAGGTGTATAAATGGCTGCGCGGCCAGCCTAAAACATTGTTCTCCGATGGAATAAGCAAGTTTGTGGACCAATGGAATAAGTGCGTTGAAAAGCAAGAAGACTATATCGAAAAATCGTGTAATTATTCAACTGGTGCTTTTGTTTGAATGAATTATAGAAAAAAAAGAGCTTATAATTTTTTACTTCCTCTCGCATATATATATATATATATATATATATATATATATATAACAAAAATGTTATCGCTCTACATGGCTGAATACAATAAATGTAATCTGAGATTTTCGAATATCAATAATAACATTCGATTCGCTTGCTATTATGCAAACAGTCTCTTTAAAGCCATGTCATTAGAATGACCCCGACAATTTTGTTCTTGTGATGGCATGTAAACAGAACTGTAGACACTAATGTTTCTGGGTGATTACCCTTCATCAGCACTGTATCCTGCTTACCTGCCAACTGTCAGAGCCAGTGAAAATATATGATATTTTCTCAAATATACAGTGACTGATCGGCCTGATTTGCTTATTAGCAGACTACTTGATCAGTCTGATCTGCATGTTAGCAGATCCACTGATCAGCCAGATTTGCATATCAGCAGACTGGCCAGTAAGTTTCGTGTATACGAGCGATCAATGGCGGGCTTTGCCATGTACAAATAATTAACAAAGGATTTATCGCTCTACAAGGCTGAATACAATAAATGTAATCTGAGCTCTTCGAATATTAATAATAATATTCGATTCGTTTTCAATTATGCAAACAGCCTCATTAAAGTCATGTCAGTAGAATGACACCGTCATTCTTGCTCTTGTATCGGCATGTTTGCATAACTGAAAACGGATGGATATTATTATTATTAATATTCGAAAGGCGATGGATTGGCATAATCGGTAGAGGGTCGGACGCCATGCTTTGCAGCAAAGAGTTACGGCCGTTTATGGTCTGAGTTCAAATCCCGCCGAGATTAACTTTGCCTTTCATTCTTACGGGGTCGATAAAATAAAGTACCAGTAATGTACTGGGTAATTGTTGGCCTTGTGCCAAAAGTAGAAACAAGTATTTATATACATTCATGATGGCTGATTACTTGTTACGCGTGCATGTCCACCGTTCTGCGAACATGAAATCGACAGTGGCTTTTAAAGCGTGCGAGAGACTTACAGAGCGTGCTGCAAAAAAAAAACTGCAAACTAAATCCATATTTTCGGCCTGACGATAAAAATAAAGATAATTAGTACCGTTCCATGTGACCATTTCAATATATCTTCAGTGTAACATAGAAAGAACATAGAAAGAACATAGAAAGACGCCACTAAATATCGCAAAGCTTTGATCCGACGCTCCAACGACTCCGCCAACCGACCGCTATAGAATGAAGGATATAGATAATAAAAAAAACAAGAGACAGAGATGTAGACACCAATAACAGTCTATATGCTGAATATATTGAAGACATGTGGCTTTGTGGTTATGGTGTTTGGCTCACGATCATAATATCGTATTTTCTTGGTGGCACATTGTATCCTTGAGTAAGACATTTTATTTCACGTTGTTTCAGGTCAGTCAACTGGAAACCATGAGTTGTGCCAGTAATTTTGTACTCGTCTTGTCACATAGTAGTTCATCCTGAATCTCCCTGTGAACTGGGTTTGGTAAGTGTATGCGTGTCAGTAGAAGAATTTTCTGTCACGTGTGCGTTAATTTCATGAGCCGGTTGTTATGGTGATCAAAAAATTGAGACTCTGTCTTTCTCTCTCTCTCTGTCTCTCTCTCTCTCTCATATATATATATATATATATATATATATATATATATATATATATATATATATACACACATACATACATACATACATACATACATACATACATACATACAAACATACCGCTTCAGTACTCAAAATAACACATTTGCCAACATCGAGCCTCTGTGTAATAGCAAGTAATAGCTAGAAATAGCAAGTAAATCTCGCTGAAATTACATTCTACAGTCATAAGAAAAAGAAGAATATAGGGGACATTGTGATCCTGGATGAAAAAGAGATGGGATGATCACGACGTGATGATTGCCTTTGAACATTAGTCTATTCAATAAGGACTGACCATGAGTTAAACAACAAAAACACATTGGTTAATGTAGTCTTAGATTACAATATCTTTGAAAATCATATGGGATAATCAGTGGTAGGACACATTTAATTAAAAGTTTGCTAGTGGCTGGTTGACTCAGCTACAAAGCAAAAACAAATATGTATGCACATGTACATTTCCATATCGTGTTACTGCATTCTGTACAGTATCAATTCCTGCATTTCTACTTAATATTTACTTTTTAAATCGCCATCGTAATATTGTGTTTGTACCAGAATAAACTAACGACATCCCTGGACTTCAATTCTTACGTTCTTTTCAATTTTTCTACTAGTAAAAACAAAAAAAAATGCAATGAACGAATATAAAAAAAAATCATTGTTAAAGAAGGCAACATTAAGTTAATTACAACATTAAGTTAATTACAATTAGTTTGCTTCCAGGGGAAATCTGTGTTTTTCGAAAGCATTTCCAATAGACTTGTATGTTGCTTACTCTGTCTCCTCCACATTACAATAGACTTGTAATGTTGCTTACTCTGTCTCCTCCACATTTGAGCTCAGATAAAGGTCATTAACAACATAAATAGTTCGAGAATATTTTTTCATCGATATTATCGCTTATTTCGCTAATGTTCTTAAAATGACACATGAAATAGTTTTGTTCTCGAATATATCAATACTGGCGGATACTCTAGACAAATAATTCAGCGTGGGTGGTGCAGCTGGGAAAAACAAACAAAAAATAAATAAATAAAACATTGAATATTCTTTTAACTGATAAAAGAACTGGAGTTTCAAGTTATGGCTTTCATTTTGAATAACCTCCCTTTTTAAATGGTTGGTAGAAACTGATAGTAACTGATATAATATTTTTTTAGATTAGTCTAGATGAGAGGATGTGCTCATGCCTACACAGGCTCTATGTGATTGGTGAGATCGACGTGATTATTATTACTCTTGAACTACTACAATTCTACATTCTACTTTCGCGAGAATAACATGCAAGCTGACAGTCTGACAAATTATATATTCTAACGATTGTGGAGCACCCGTAACAGAATTCTACTATGTGCTGTTACAATCAATTTGATATTTCTGCGTCGGTAGAATTCGCAAGCAGAATAACCTGAATGTGAAAATGAAATGCTTTCGTGACTTCTTGAAATGTATAGGCAGAGCAAGTTAAATTAAATATAAACGGAAACAATCAAATGTGCACCAGACTCAGTCCACGAGTTGATTATTATCTAAACTATAACATTTACCGAAGTTAATATGTAGATAATGACTGTAAACACATTGCGGATATTAAAGGAAAAGATATACTGAAATCTAATCAATACAAACACTATAGTATGAAAGTAAACGTTAAACGAAACTTCGTAGCTCTCTAACGAAAACATAATTAAAGATAGTTCGCTTCGGTTATGTTTGATAATGCCCCCTATTAAAGGTATGAACCGCACAACATTCTATCAACTCCTTTTCGGAAAATCAATTTGCCCAGTCATGTTTGGTTAAGAATAAGAAGGTTAAAGTAATAAAGCTTTTACGCAGTCATACGGAATTGATGTATATTTATCCTTTATATTTATTACATTTGCACTTCTTTTTTTACAAGCCCGGTTTGGCCGTAAGACAAGTATAATTGAGTGAAATGCTCTTAGTATATTACTGGTATCTGGTAATTTAAAAGAAGAAACACAAAATATAGAGAGATGAAATTAAGCTGAATATATATTAATTTTATCAACTCTGGAAAGAAGAAACAAAGACTATTCTAACTGGATTTGAAATCAGAATGTAGCGTTCCTAAATCTAAATGCTATATTACAGTAAATTAGTATTTTTCCAACTTTCTTTTTGTTAAATAATTATTTCAAGAATTGTTTATAGAATTTCAAAATTTCTTTATCTTTTTTTTTTTCACAGAATGTACAACAGATAAAGCCGACATATTCTTTTTGCTGGATTCGTCAGACAGCACCAGTCAACTCTTTACAAAGCAGAAGATTTTTGTGAAGAACATCCTAAATGCATTGCCAATTGAATACCACAAGGTCCATGTCGGCATTGCAACATTTAGTGATTTATTCTTCTTAAATGTTGATCTGTCATACGATGTTTCCTACCTAAAAAACTACCTCAGTCATATATACCCGATGGGTGGGAGCACCAAGATCGGATCAGCTTTGAAGAGCTTACAGACTAATGGATTCGGCAATTTCAGAGCGAGACGGACTGCTACTAAAATTGTAATAGTTTTAACCGACGGTCAAAGTTCAGATGATCCTATGGAAGCAGCGAACAATTTAATGAAGAAAAACATTAAGATATTTGCTGTCGGTGACATAAATATGAACAATAGAGAAGACTTAAGAATGATTGCGAGCCGACCAACTAACTATTATGTTTTCAGTCTGAATTCACACGACCTCATAGACTCCATTAAGAATGCGGTGCAATGCAAAAGTAAGTAATTCAGTTTTTATGTGGCATGTGTATTTATACATTTTCTAAATAGGTACTCTCACGCTTAGAAGCACATATATAAAGGGTGTCCCCCCAAAATGTATACACACTTTGATTATTTGTACAGGCAATATTTATTGCCCTGCTGTTGTCAGGGACACGCTGGATATATGTGTGTGTGGGGATTTTTCTGTGTGTATATGTATGTACGCATGTATATATGTACGCATGTATGTATGTACGTATGTATGTATGGATGTATGTATATATGTAATTGCCGCGAATTGATAAAGTGTCGGAATAAAAGTCAACGAGTAATATATTACTTCAGATGCGTTATGTACATGTTAAAAATACTCCAATTTCAAAAGCCCTATCGACATAGTCACAAACAACACCACAGTATGGCACCACACACAACATTAATAACAGAACACTGATGAGCGCCGAGGTAGAATTCTCTATGTTTCTGCTTTAGAAAACACTAGTTTTACCTTAGGAGACAATGCGTTTACTCGAATAGCTAAGAACAGCAAAACAAATCTCCCTCATATCACAGTCAACTATATTATAAAATAAAACATTGGATAATATAGTTCTGGATAGAATGTGTCTGCGAAAAAAATATGTGATGGTCACGGTTTGGATACCATTGATCACAGTTTATCATGACGAAGGCAGCAACACTAGAATTTTTTATGCTGACGTCTTCCCTAATTCTGAAAGAATGAATGCAAAGTTTATCTCGGTGGGATTTGTACTCAGAACAATGATCAATTTAACAAACAACATTTTTTAATTCACCGTTTCTCTTTATTGTCACAAAGTGCCATTTATGATGTCTGATATTGATATTACATTGTTTAAATTAGATCCTTCAGAAGAATGTAAGAAGAACATATTTTGGCTCATCTTTTAAACAAAGGAGCGTGATGAAATTCGAAGTAGTCCACGGCGCAATTTTTAAACATGAAAGCTCGATACTGACAATTTTGACTCTAAGCGCTGCGATATTTGATAAAATTAGTTCCACTGATCGTCAGAGAGTCACTGCCATCAACGGCATTCGTCCCCTTAACATAGACACAAACATTCATTATATTTCCTCAAGATAAGAAAACAACGAAATATATTTCCTGGAAATGAGATTAAACTTAGTTTTCATGATATTTCAATTGAACATATTTTACTTCAAGATTCAAACACTATTCAAATATATTTTTCTTTTTTCTCTTTTCAGCTCCTAAAACAGGTACGTGCATTAAATTATTTCCCACTTTGCATGTTCACATTTAAAAATATATCACACTTCCAAACAGCTAAGAGAATGGTCAACTCTAACACCATTAACCAAATACCAAAGAAATAACTCTAAAGATTTAATCTTTACTAGTACGAAGTAGTAGTAGTAGTAGTAGTAGTAGTAGTAGTAGTAGTAGCAGTAGTAATAGTAGTAGTAGTAGTAGTAGTAGTAGTAGTAGTAGTAGTAGTAGTAGTAGTAATTTCTTCATTGGCCACAAAGTCCCAAGATATTGGGGGGGGGGGGGACAATACAAGGACTAAGCAAACACAGATTGGGTTTACTAGTAAAGAAAAAACAGTAGGAATAACGATAATAGAAATAGTAATAAATAGACATAACAAGAGAAAACAATAACAAATATCAACGAGGAGAAGTTCCCCAATCGTTTGGGACTGCAATTTAGGGTAATTCCAGGAAGAAACTAAACACAAATTCCGGCTTACTCAGTTGCCTCACGAGTATTGAGAATTCTGTCTCCTGGTTTCTTTCCTCCTGCTTAGAAAAGGGTAGCCGAAAAAAGGCTCATTTAACCTCGTCAGTCTCGCCGTTCTAACACATATTTCATAAAACAATAATAATAATTGTTTCTACTTTAGGCACAAGGCCAGCAATTACCCAGTGCATTAAATAATAATAATGGTTTAGATTTAGGCCAGCAATTTTGGGGCAGAGGGAAAGTCGATTAAATCGACCCCAGTACGTGACTGGTACTTAATGTTATCGACCCCCGTAAGGATAAAAGGCAAAGCTAACCTCGGTGGGATTTGAACTCAGCATTTAAAGAAACGTAACTCTATGGCGCGAAGCAGAGTGTCCAACACTCTACCAAATACTGCCAATCTACCAGACTCAGGCTCATAATAATAATAATAGTAATAATAATCATAATGCTTTCTTTATTAACCACAAGGGTTTACATAAAGTATACATTAAGGACAGTACAGGACAATACAGGGCGGTACAAATGGGCATTTCTGCGTGTAAAAAACAAGAAACAGAGGATGTAATAATAGAACAATGAAAAAATTCCCCAATAGGGGGGAGACTTCCGAGGGACATTCGTGGAGAAAGCCCATTAAAAAGTTACAGTGACCCTGACCACCAAAGCAAGTGCCTTCTCCCAGTTTTCCACCTTTAATTTACAGACACATACTCAGAGTAGGCCCATTCACTCGGGCCATTCTTGCCTCTCTCACCCATCTTTCAACAAAATACTGGGAAGAGAGCACTTCCCTTTCTACCCTGATTTTCCTTTTCAAATTAATTTAAAAAAGTTAATCAGGGCATCACCGAAGAGGTAAGTGCTCGTCTTCATCCCTTTCAAACGTTTCCACCATACTATCTCTTTCGCCATGGCCACCAGACAGATAAAAACTGCCTGCCCTTCCCGGCTAAAGGAAGAGGGCGGGGCAATCCTCACGATGGACTCATCTGATAGCTGGATCCGTCCCACACGCGACAGCAGGTGTTCGACATAAACCCACAAGTCAGCAATGCTCGGACACTGGACGAGTGCGTGCAGGCCGATTTCGTCGCCCTGCGCGCATCTCGGACATGCCCGGCTGACGGCACCTCCATGCCTGTAGAGTTTATCCCGAACTGGCAAAGCTCCTCGGTAGCACTGCCAGGCCAGGGATTTCTGGAAGTTGTCCATAGGCCCCGGCCCGAAAGTTCTTCCGAAGAGATTGGCTAGTTGATTTTCGTCGACGCCTAGAGTTTCCCCAAGTACGTCGTCGCTCTTCCTCTCCACTATTCCTCTATAGAACGCCAAGGTGGAGTTTCCACCGATCACATTGCCCGATTGGTCGAGGGCTGTGAGCGCCTGAAGACATTCCAGTCTCCAAGCGCTCCCTCTCGGTCTTCGCTTGACCCAGGACTGCAGCTCCGTCAAGGAGACGAGCTGGAGAAAGACGCGTCTAGCAAACGGAAACCACACCTGATCACCGTCGAGGAAGAGGTGGAGATGTCGTAGCCTGAGCGCGTGTCTGCCCATCATCAGCCACGGCATGCCCAGCCCTCCACGTAGCGGGTGTTGACAGCAGATGGACCGCCTGACCATCGGAGCGCGTCCCTTCCCCAAAAAGCGAATGAGCAAACGCTCCAGCGCAGTCAGGCGGGGCTTAGGACAAGGTACGACGGTCAGGCGGTAGTAGATGACGGACGTGATGTACGCGTTAGCCAACTCCGCCCGACCTTTCAGGGATAGCTTCCTCTCAGCCCATTTCTGGGTGAGAAAAGCCACCCTGCTCGTCACCTCGTCCCAGTTTTTGTCCGTCTGGAGATCCGGACCGAACCAGACCCCGAGCAATTTAACTGGTCCGTCTGTCCAGCGCCCGACGACGCTGTTGGGCGGCATGGACCTGCCTCTCCAGGTGCCGAGCTGCAGGCCCACTGACTTTTCCTGGTTGATCATTGCTCCTGTCACCGCTTCGTATTCTCTTAGTGTAGTGCCATCGCCTCGATGCGTTTGGCGTTCGACACCACTGCGGTGACATCGTCCGCATATGCTGACACGGATCTTCCGCATCCTAGTTCGCGCGGGACCCCCCTCAACGTCTCCAGTTTGTGCAGTAATGGCTCGAGAGTCAATACGTACAAGAGGGACGAGAGGGGACATCCTTGGCGGACCGAGCGCATGATGTTGAACGGTTCCGAAAGGTGACCGTTTACTCTCACCACAGAGCAGATGTCGCTGTGCATGGCAGCGATCCAGCCTCTGAAGACGGGCCCAAAGCCAGTCGCTCTCAGGACTGCCGCTAGGTAACGATGGTCGACCCTATCGAAAGCTTTCGACTGATCTAAATTGATCAAGGACCCACCCGTGCCAGGTTCCCTAGCTACCCTCTCTACGATGTATCGCATGAGGTGGAGGTTGTCGTGGATGGATCTGTCGGGAATGGCGCATATCTGCGCCTCTCCCACCAGACCACCAACGACAAGCGCCAACCTCTTTGCTAGCACCTTGGCCAAAATCTTGAACTCTGTGTTTAGCAGAGTTATGGGACTAAAATTATCTATGTTATCCCCCTTGTTCGGATCCTTTCTCAGCAGCGCCACAGCTCCTCGGCTCACAGAGCTGGGAATTCTCCCGTCCTGTTGCCAGTTGCAGTAGACGTCCGCCAAGAGGCCTCTGAACAAGTCTGGCATCTGTACGTAAAGTTCATAGGGCAGACCATCCAAACCAGGCGATTTACCTCTTTTGCAGCTAGTCATTGCCTCCCGTACTTCAGCGGCTATTATCGGCTTTTCGCAACACTCCGCCTCAGTGGCCGAGAACCGCGGCAGTCCGTCGAGGTAGACACTAAAGTCCATCCCTCGATCCGGCCCGCAGCTGCCTCCGAACAGCTAAGCGAAGTGTCGCTGAAAAGCTTCACACATTTGCCCGGGATCGAGTAGCATGCGCCCGTCGTGGTCCACCAAAGACCGGATCGTGGCTTTGTTGCCACGACGCACCTCCGCCACTCGGGCCCATTGAACGGCTTTCGGTCCCTCGTGTCTGAGAGCACGCACCCTAGCTCTGACAACGCAGCCTTCGGCTTTGCATCGAAGAATTGGTCAAGGGCCAATTTCGCCGCAAGTACATCGGTCGCGATGCCTTTGCTAAGCGCCTCGACTAATTTTCTAACTAGTTCTCCCTCTGCTCTATTTTTCTTTATAGCTAAAGCCTTACTAAAACTAATGGACTCTATTCTAATCGCTCTTTCCAGAGCAAACCACGACTTGTTGTTGACGATGGACCCCGTCAACACTCGCTTAACTAGTTCGCTAATCCGGTCTCTGTAGACCTTGCACGCTGGTAAGGACGCGTTTAGCTTCCAGTAGCCGGGTCCTTGTCTATGAAGCCTATCTAAGTCAAGCACACAGATCACGAATTTGTGGTCCGTGTAGCTGACTATCTTGAATTGTGGATAGCCTATGCTAGACCTATCTATTTCCCTACAAAATACTCTATCTAGATATGATCTGGATGACCCTATGCGATTTGTCCAAGTCCACATTGGTACATTCGGGAAATCCAATCGGTACCTGTCAGACAGTTCAAAACGCCTGAGCAGGTTGGTGAGACTCTTGCACCCTCCTTCCCTATCCGCTAATCCCACACAGTCCCAGCGTGCATCTAAGATCCCGTTCCAGTCGCCCACTAACACTAAAGAGCGGGACGTTCCTAGAAAGGTCTCCAGACGCCGGGAGAAATCAGCCCGCCCTGCTCCTGTCGGGGCATAGACGGCCACTAGCCTGAAAGCTTGCCCGTCTCCGCTGGTCACGTCTAGCACCACCAACTAACCTTCTGGGTCCAGGAAGATGGCCCGTATGGAGAGATCCAAACCTCTCCGAAAAAGCACAGCAACTCCCCCCCCCCCCCGCGATCCAGGAGAGCTGGGAGATGCGTACACATCGTAGCCGCCGAAAATCGGCTGCTTGTGGCCTCCTCCGGAAGGATGTCCTTATAAGTTCCCTGGAGAGTGCTTGTCGGATGTCTTCGATGTCTTTGGGGAATTTTTGTTTTAGTGTCGTGTACGTTTTCTGTGTGATGCGAGTGATTTGTATGTATGGAGGTGGTGTGAACTTTTGGGTTGTTGTGTAGTCTTTTTCTGTGATGCTGGTGTTGTGTTGGATGTAGTGTAATAATTGGTTGTTGTTCACATTTAATGCTGTGTAGTGTGTATCGTTTTGGTTGTTTTGTTTTGTTTGCGTTTCTGGTGGGTTTGTTTCTGTTTCGCTTTTTGGTGACTTTTGTGGTGTTGGGGTTAATGATGGTGATGGTGTTGGTGTTTGTGGTGATGGGGTTGGTGATGCTGGTGCGGATGGTGGCATAGCTGTCCTAACTTTTTTGTTTGATAGTTTATTTGTTTCCCTCTGTATTTTGTTTTTGGAGGGGGAGGGAAGAGGATTTTTTCTTTTTTGGTTTCTTTTTCTTTTTTTTCTTTTTTCCTGATACCGTTTTCCACTCCTTGTCGTCACAATCTGTCTCCAGTTGCGATAGGTCGGGGAGTGGAAAATCCTCCACGGGTGTTGGTTTTGGTTTTGGCGTGGTGGATGGTGTAGGCGCTGGTGCTAGTTCTGGCGCGTTGGGTGGTGGTGATGTTGGATTTGCTACTGTTGCTGGGGTTGTTGCTGTTTCAGTTGCTTCTGTTGCTGCTGCTACAGTTGTTGCTGCCATTTCTGCTGCTGGTGGTGTTGATGGTTGAGTCACTGGGGTGGGTAAGAGAGGTGGCCTCAACCTTTAGCCTGAGGGCAGAAAGCCCGTAGGTGGGTTCCTTCACCACAAACGACACACCTAGGCCTTCTGCCCTCGACGATTACGGTGAACTGGCTGCCGTAAGTGAGGTCTATTACCTCTGGGATCTCCTCAATGCTTTTTTGGTCCGCTTGGATCAAGAGCTCCATCCCAGATTCGGACCAGTTCTCCTGCTTTTCTTTCGCTATTTCGATTATCTTGGTGTTGGCTTCGATGCCGGCGAGGACGGCAGCCATTAGCCAGGGAATTTCGATGGCCGGTGGAACGTGGGTTACCCTGATCTTCACGAGTCTCTGGCCACAATAGCTTGGGACGAGTGTGAAGTTGTCACTTCTTAATGGGGCCATGGAGTGTTCTCTGGCCTCCTGTGGTGTTTCAAAGAATACGTCCACGGTTCCATATTTCTGCCCACGTCTGATGTGGGGGTTTTTGCCCACACATGTCCCAAAGCTTTTTGGATTTGGGACTCGGATGCCCGTTCCACTCGGCGCGATTTTATGTTAATCGTCCGATAAGACACGGTGCATAGGCGCCGATGCTCCATTTTATTATGTGCGGGGGGGGGAGGCTGACCCTGTACCCATCTTTCTTTACCATTTTTTGGCTTCTTCTAATTCCTCCTGAGTTACCTGGAATGCTTCGCACTTTTTTGCTACTCTCGCAAAAGACAGGGTAGTTTTCTTAATTTCATTGTTGCTGTTGTTGTTATTGTTAATTTTAATTTCAGTTGTTGTGGTGGTGGTGGCGTCAGTGGTGTTCGGTGTGGAAGAGTTTATTTTAGTTGAATTCATTTCGATATCACGAGTTAATTTATTTTTTTCTTTTGTTTCTGTTGTCGCTATGGTGCTTTAACACCTGCAGTCATTGGTAATTGCGGGAAATGAATGTCTGCCTGAGACAAATTTAAAATATTGCTACTCCTTATATTTTTAGTGTTGGCAAACGTAGTCATATTTACAATGGTGGTGTCGGTGTGAGGTGTTAATTTGTGAGGAAGGTGTGACTCTGAGTCGTCCATGATTTTTCAAAGAAAAACTTTTGTTTGATAATTATAAAAGTTAACATTTTAGGCTCAAGGCCCCAATCTTTTTGGGTGTCCTTTTCAGATAACAATGTATGTGCACTTATATACAGTTAACAATGAAATTTTCCATAAATGGCAATTTTAAACAACTGAAAATAACAAACCTTTGCGGAGCTCATGATGATACCATTTACTACGTAGGTCGCCAATAATAATAAAAATAATAATAATAATAATAATAATAATAATAATAATAATAATAATAATAATAATAATAATAATAATACATGAAGTCAAAGTGGTCCCGATTGTCATAGGCGCACTAGGTACTATTTCAAAAGGTTTCCAGGGATGGTTAAAGAAAATTGGCCCCGCCACACTTTTTGGAACGCTTCAAAAGGCATGCTTGCTGGGTACAGCAAGAACCCTCCGATACGTCCTGAATATCTGAGGCTGCAGGTAGTGGCTTGATATTCATTTCAACAAACTTTCCAGTTTGTTGAAATGACATCAATGACTGAGACTCAAAGAACAATAATAATAATAATAATAATAATAATAATAATAATAAGCCAACATAATAAAAAATGGATGCAGCCCATTATGCCGTGTATGTAAAAAACAACCAGAGACCATTGACCATATAATTTCAATGTGCAGTCCTATAGCTCCAACCGAATACCTAAACAGGCATGACAGAGCTGCACAATACATACATTGGATAATGTGTAAGCATTTTCACCTGCCCCATCAAAAGAATTGGTGGGAGCATCAACCACCTCCCATACTTGAAAAAGATCACATCTCAATCTTGTGGAAATTTAGCATCCAAACAGACCGAAAAATAGATGCAAATAGACCTGATATAATACTGAAGGACTTTAAAAAGAGGGCATGCCTGCTAATTGATATGTCCGTTCCAATAGACAAGAATGTATCTATAAAAACATTTTAAAAATTGAACAAGTATAAGGACCTGGAGATAGAAATTGGAAAAATGTGGAAATTGAGAACTAAAACAATACCAGTGGTTGTAGGCGCTCTAGGAATGATACCTAAGGGGTCTAATGATTACTTATCGCAAATCCCAGGAAACCCCCGTATAGGAGAAATACAAAAGATAGTACTAATGGGAACTGCCCATATACTAAGGAAGATTCTGTCAATATAAGTACATCACAAGACTAAACACCTAAGGTTGCATGTGTGTGTATGTATGTTCTTTCTTGAACATGGCGGACCTTGTTGTCTCTTGATGTCACTGGTTGTGACTTGGTGATAACTCGTATGAACATAAAACAAGATAAATGCAACTATAATAATAATAATAATAATAATAATAATAATAATAATAATAATGTTTTATTTATTAACCACAAGGATTGACACAAATCACAACATTAAGGACAGCACAGGACGGTAAAAATGGACGTTTCTGCAAGTAAAATAAAATTTATACATTTAAATAAACATTTAAAACAAACATAACAAATTCCCCAAAGGTAAGGAGACACAAAGGATCACTCGTGTAGAAATCGCACAAAAACCATGGTCACCCTGTCCGCTAAAGCAAAGTGCCCTCTCTCAGTTTTTCTACTCCAATTTACAGGCGTATGCTCAAGGCAGGCCCATTCATACGGACCATACTTACCACTTTCACCCACCTTTCAACAAACGGGTTGGAAGGCAGCACTTCGCTCTCCACCTTTATTTTCCTCTTTAAGTGAAATCTGAAAACGTTAATCAGGGTTTCGTCGAAGAGGTAAGTGATCGTCTTCAGCCCTTTCAAACGTGTTCATCACACGACCTCTTTCGCCATGGCCAGCTGGCATATCAAAACTGCCTGCCCTTCCCGATTAAAGTAAGTCTGAGGGGTAATCCGTCTTATACGCGACAGCAGGTGCTCGACATAAACCCGCTGGTCAGCAATACTTGGACACTCGATGAGTGCGTGCAGGACGGTTTCATTGTCCAGCGCTGCACACCCCGGACAGGCCCTACTAACGGCACTTCCATGCCTGTAGAGTTTATCCCAAACTGGCAAAGCTCCTCGGTAGCACTTCCAGGCCAGAGATTTCTGGAAGTTGTCCATGGGTCACGGCCCGAAAGTTCTCCGGAAGAGATTGGCTAGTTATTTTCATCGACACCAAGAGTCTCCCCAAGGACGTCGTCACTCTTTCCCTCCCCTAGCCCTCTATAGAACGCCAAGGTGGAGTTTCCACCGATCGCAGTGCCCGATTGGCCGGACCGAACCAGACAACTAACAATTTAACCGGTCCGTCTGGCCAGCGACCGACGACGCTGTCGGACGGTATGGACTCTAGGGGCTGAGCCGCAGGCCCGCCGACATTTCCTGATTAATCATTGCTCCTGTCACCGCCCCGTATTCTCTTAGAGTAGTACCTGTCGCCTCTATATGTTTGGCGCTTGACCCCAATACGGTGACGTCGTCGGCATACGCTGGACCGGTTCTCCCACACCCCAGTTTGTGCGGGATGCCCCTCAACGTGTCCAGTTTGTGTAGTAATGGTTCGTGAGTCAATACGTACAAGAGGGACGAGAGGGGACATAATAATAATAATAATAATTCTGTCTCTATTGGCCACTAGGTCAGAAACATAAAGGGACATAAAGTGATAATTTATGAACCACAGAAGTCCGAATCCATCTTGATCGTCATGAGCACCATAGAAAAGTACCCCTTTCCCTTTAAAACTCTCCATCCTGCAGGTGCACGCTCTGAGTAGGCTTATTCACTTGGGTCACCGTCGTTAAATTCACCCATAAGAGGTACCTGTCCATTCCACAAGAAGTGGAAGAGTAGATGCTCCAGGCTGGTGAATTGAGACAACTTTTCATATTTCTCTAAGAATTTGCCGACGACCTCGATTTCTGAAATATTCGACATCATTAGGGTGACGTCGTCTGTATATACTGATGCATCATTTCCTCGCCCGGCTCGATCGTAAATCCCTTCAATAGCTCCAGTGTCACAGTAATGGCTCGAGAGTCATACATGCAGACGAGAGGGTATAGGGCACCCTCATGGATTAAACGCTCTATCCGAAACAGTTCCAACAGACGGCCATCTACTCTGACTACCAAGCAGGTGGCCCTATCATTTGAGCGATCCAGCTTCTGAAGACGAGACCAAAACCGGTTTCCTGGAGGACAGCTTCAAAGTAACACCATTGCCAAAATCTTCAACTCTGTGTTGGGCAGAGCCATGGGTCGGAAATTTTCACTTACACCCCCATTTTCGCGTATTACCTCATCAGTGATACTACTCCTCGGCTTACAAAACTGGTAATTCTACCATTCTGCCGCCAGCTGCAGTTGAGAGCTGCGATGATATTGGCAAACAAGTCTATCATATCTAAGTAAAATGCGTAGTGTAAACCACCCAAACCAGGTAATCTACATTTCGTACAGCAGTCTAGAGTTTCTCGTATCTTGGTTGTTGTTATCGGCTTTTCACAGCACTCCACACCTTCAGTCGAGTGTCGTGACAGGCCGTCGGTATAGGAGATACAATATATCACCATCTCGGCCTCCCCGCTTACTCGAGCAGCACGCGTCCGTCTCGGTTGGTCAAAGACCGAAAAATTGACACGCTGCGCCTCTGCAACTCAAGCCCATCGAACAATTTCGTTCCCTCGTGTGTTAGAGCCTCTGCCTTAACTCTTGCAATGCAAACTTCGTCTTTTGCATTGATGAAATGGTCTAATGCCATTCTAGCAGCGTCGGTTGCAATATCACGCCTGATCGTCTGTTCTAGTTTAGCTAATAACCCCTCTACCCTCTGCTCTATTTCTTTTGCTACTTCTTTATTTAAAACTATTGATTCTACTCTAATCATTCTCTTGAGAGCACACCACTACCTGTTATAGACGATTGATACTGTCAACTGTTGCTCAACTAAAATGCTAATTCGCTCACTGTAGGCTTTACACACCGGAAATGGAGCGTTAAACCTCCAGTAACCGGGTCCCTGTTTATGTGTTCTATCTAGGTCGACCATGCAGAATGTGTGATTTGAGCAGGCAACCGTCTGTAGCTGTGGGTATCCTACACTATCCTTATCTGCTAATCTAAATGAAAAACCTATCTAAATACGATCTAGATGACTATGTGATGGCTCCAATCCCACACTATCGCATTCAGGAAATCAGGTTTTTAAGGCTTTTGCACCACACGCTTTTATCAGTTACACCAAATGCCGTTCTAGGCTCCCGCTAACAGGTGAGACGTTCTAAGAAAGGCTTCCAGACGTCCACCAGTCTAAATGCACAACCATCGATGTTGTACTTATCCAGGACCACCAACTTACTGGCCAAGTCCAGGAGGATCATGTATACTTTGAGATCCCACTACCCTACTTTTTATTCCAAGCCGACTAAGAATTGTGTAGATCTCAAAGCAAAATAATTTCGACAGATATTGATAGGTTTGAAAGTAAATTGATAATAAAATGGTATAATTACAACCATTTTGTCCCTCTTAGAGGGTCATCGTATGTTACTATACATATGTTATAAACTTTATTTAATGACTTCCAATCTTCCCAGTTTCGAAATATAAACATTTCAGTTGCAGAGAAATGCGTTTTTTTTTTGCATGTAGTTATTTTACATTATATTTAGGGTGGATTGGCAGTGTCGGTAGAGGGTCGGACGCCATGCTATGACGCATAGAGTTACGGCCCTATTCATTCTGAGTTCAAATCCTGCCGAGGTTAACTTTTCCTTTCATCCTTACGGGGTCGATAAAATAAAGTACCAGTAATGTACTGGGTAATTGCTGGCCTTGTGCCAAAAGTAGAAACAATTATATTTAGTTACATGTAAATTTTAAAACATAGATGTTAGCAGATGTTTTAAACATCTGCTTGCTTACACTAGACTTTAACCCCCCCCCCCCCCCACACACACACCACGGTCATATAATAAAACAGCTCTGCGGTGTTTGATTTTTGTGTGTGTGTATGTGTGTGTTTGTGTGCGAGCGTACGCGCGTTACATCTCAACACCGAAATACGTGCCAGTATTCATCTCCTCAACACAGCTGTTTTTTTTGTTTTGTTTTTTTTTGTTTTTTTTTTGCTGTTTCCAAGCAATAATATAAAACTAAATTAGCAGTAAATGTATTAGTTATGTTTTTTAACATTTCATTTAAGAAAAGAATCCCTCTACATATTTAGCTTTCTGTGTAGTTAATTGAAATAAGAGTGCAGTCCCTTGTATAACTCAGAAATTTGCTAAGAAGAGTATAGTCCCTTAGATTTGTCATTCTAACAAAATGTTATGTAGCGAGGAAATAACACGGGAATGGAGAATATTCAAATAGTTCTTGACCGATTTATATTCAGATCCATCAAATGTATAATGGTCGTAGGTCAAGCTTTTTCCTAACTTCGATTATTCATAATATAAAGACAATTTTTAAAAAGGTGATCTACTGAATCACCCAATCTCTCTCTTTCTCTCTCTCTCTCTCTCTCTCTCTCTCTCTATATATATATATATATATATATATATATATATATATATATATATATATATTTATGATTTATCTTATTTATATTACTATTTATTCATTAGTTCGTCAAACTTCTTTTGTCACACATTCTGTAACCTCCTCAATCAGTATCTGTTCTATGTTGTGCCTCTTCTTCTTTCTGGTCTTAATCTGTTATTCCATCTTGTTTCTTGTTTTGTCAAAAAGACAAGATTAAGACCAGAAAGCAGAGGAGGCACAGAAGAGAAAAGATAATCATTAAGGAGGTCACAGAATGTGTGAGGAAAGGAATTCGACGAACTAACGAATGACTAGCTTCTTTTTATTGGCAACATGACCACCTCCAAATATAACCATATCGGTTTCAACATACGATTTTATGTCAAGGTACTTGCAAAACAAATACATAACCATACATACATATACATACATACATACATACAGGGGCACACGAGTTGGGATAGATATATATATACGTGAAAATAGGGAGAAAAACACGATTATTAGGAAGAAAAATATTTTTTTTTCCTTTTTATGTTTTTCTCTGTTTTCTGGGTTAGAAAATGTTTAAAACAAAATATTTTACTTTGTGTGAAGTGTTGAGGTATTAGTTAATTTATTTATTAATTAACAATGGCATTTATTTATTTATTTATATATTTAATAATTGTCTATTACCGGTTTCAGCATTTTATGCATTATCAAAAGGGGGGAATTTGTATTGGTGTAAAATGTTGGTGATGTTGAACATGTTATTTACAAACAAGGTTTTTGAAGTGAAAAGAAAAAAGAAACAAAGGGGGGTAATGTGGAACATAATAGGGTAATGGGAAATAAAAAATAATATTATTTACAGGCATAGTTCTTGGAGATAAGCAGTTCAAAATGTGTTATTATGGCAAGAGTGCTTAGTTGATCCATGATGCAGGCAAATGGTAGTCTGGGGTTAGATATGATTTCCCTTTTTAGAGAGTTAATATGCAGGGGGAGGTAATTCAGGTCAGGTAGGTGAGAGAGAAGTGAGAGAGCGTATACAATTTATATAAGAAAAATGATTAGGTAGGGTGTAGGGAGGTAACTCTTTAGATGAACAGGGATTTGGTTTTGGTTCATTGTTCGTTCCAGTTTTAGTTTAGTCCGAATTTAGTCCATTAAGTAGAGGTTGGAATTTGTTAATGAAGTACTTTTCCTTATTTGTACGATGGATGAAAGTAGCGTTGTCTATGAATTTGTAAATGGGGAAAATTTTTAAGTTTGGATGTTGGTTAGGTGCACAATTGGCGATATGTACACTAAACGCAATCTTTCTGTATTCCTGTATTTTGATTTGTGATCTATGGACGGTCATACGTTGTCGGAGGCTGTTTTTTGTCTGTCCTATGTAGTGCTCTTGACAACCTGAGCAGGTCAAAACATAGATTAGGTTTTCAGATGCACATGTAAAGTTGTGTTTAACTGTGAAATGCTGTCCTTGTTTAAAATGGAATATTGAACCTTCTATAAGATGTATGCATATGCCACTGTTGAGTATTCCGCATTTTTTTACTGTAGGGTTCATTGTGAGGGTTGGTTGGATTTTGGCTTGTGTGAGGATGTTTTTTTATGGATTTAGGTTGTCTTTTGCTCTTTATGGTGTTGTGTGTTTGGGGGATTTTGTTCATTCTTGAGTCTCTTTTTAGTAAAGGAATGTTCTGGAGGATGGTGTCGAATGCCTCATTGTTGAGGGGGATTGTGTGTGGAAATGTATGGTAGAGTTTTCTGCTGTGGTTCATTCCTGGGTTTGGGGTGTCTGAGTTCCTGGATGTTGAGATTTAGGGCAGGTTGGAATCTATTGTTGATTAGGGATGGTGGGTAGTTTCTGCTGATAAGTGTGTTCTTTAATTCTTCTTGTCGTGTTTAGCAAGTGTATTTATCTCAAATTATTGTACAGAACCTTCTGGCTAGGTTATAAGGAATTGCCATTTTGGTATGGCGAGGGTGGCACGAGTTGAATGGATGGTATTGTTTGGAGTCTGTGGGTTTGTAGTATATGTCTGTTTCTATTTTGTTGTTTGATTTCTTGATGAGGATGTCGAGGAAAGGGAGTTGTTAATGGCTGTATTCCATTGTAAAGTGTAAGTTTGTGTGAGTCCATTTAGAAGGGTTTTAAACTCAATCATTCTATCTATACTTTCATGCCAGACGATGAAGCAGTCGTCCAGATATCTCTTCTAGTTTTTTTCTATGTGTAGGTAGAAGTTGTTACCGTATTTGTCTAGAACTCTGCGGTAGAGAGTGGTTTCCAAATATCCCATGACAAGGTTGGCGTATGAGGGGGCTACTTTCATGCCCATGGCAGTCCCAGATTTCTGTCTGTAGTATTTGGCATCGAATTCGAAGAAGTTGTTTTCCAAGATGAATTTGAGTCCCTCCAACACAAATTCTTTAGGGATGCGCTGTGGAAGTTCACTAGGGAAATTTTCAAGCCAGAATTGTATTGCCTCTATACCTTGGTTGTGTGGGATATTGGAATATAAATTGATGACATCAAAGGTTACTAGTATGGTATGTTCATTATTAAGTGTTGTTGGGAGGTGGTTGAGCATGTCAAGGTCGTCCCTTATGAAGCTTTTTATGTGTTTTAGGAAAGGTTTAAGCAGAATATCTAGGAAGTTGCTTAGGAGGTGGGTTTCTCATTTGGTACCTGCTATTATGGGTCTTAATTTAAGGTCGTCATCAGGAGGGGTATATTGATGTAAATGTCTGTGGCTTCCTTGCAGGCCCTGCCTATTACTTCGCTTTTGTGTGTCTTTGGGATACCGTAGAAGAGGCTGGTTCTGCTTTTGAAATTGGTGATGTAGTTGTATTCCTTGTCGGTAAGGCCTTCCTTGTAAAGGGTTGTTAGGGATTTTAGGTTTCTCATTATTTTCTGTTGTGTGTAGCGTTGGGCCTTTTCGTCTAATGTTTGGTTTTCTAGAGTTGAGAGTACTAGAGTCGTGTTGTGATCTGTATTCATAAGGACTACTGCACTCCCTTTATCTGCCTCTTTGATTGTTAGGGTTTATCATTCTTTAGACTGTTAAGACCATTCCATTCTTTTTTGCTTAGGTTTGGTTTTTGTTTATGTCTGTGTAGGTGGTGTTATGGGTAATTAGTAATGTGTTCGCAGAATTGATCGAGGAATTTGTTCTTGCCTTTTGGTGGGGTGTAGTTGCTTCTATTTCTGGCTATTGAGTCATCCTCATTGTATTTGTCGTATAGTTGCTCGCTGAATCTTAGTTTTCTACAGAATTCTGCAATATCTTCCTTCATTTCAGGGTAGTTTGGTCGTTGGGGAGTTGGTGTAAATTTTACACCTTTGGAGAGTATGTTGATTTGCTCTGTTGTTAATTCTTTAGAGGTTAAATTAACGATTTTTATTACATTCTGTGTCTCCTGTGTGTTTTGTGTTATCTTGTTACCCTGTGTCTGTGTGCTGTGTCTATAAAATGACTACCGAAGTTGTGGTGGTTGTTGAAGTTTGGATGTCTCTTATGGTTGTATTGGCCCAGCTGTTTTTGTTAGAGTGTATGTAGCTGTGGTGGTTGTTGAAGTTAGGTTGTATTGTGTGGTTGTATTGAGCCCTGCTGTTGTTGTAGGGTGTGTAAACTTGATGGACGTGTTATAGAGTGTGAAGTTGTGGTGGTTGTTGAAGTTAGGTTGTATCTTATGGTTGTGTTGAGCCTTGCTGTTGTTGTAGTGTGTGTAGAATTGGTGGTAATTGTAGTTGGGTTGTCTTGTGTGGTTATATTGAGTCCTGCTGTTGTTGTTGTATGGTGTGTACTTATGGTGGTTGTAGTGGTTAAGGTGTCTCGTGTGGTTGTATTGACCCCTGCTGGTGTTGTTGTAGTAGTAGGATGTGGTTAGTTGAGAAGGGTAGATTAGGGTTTCCTTATAGTCGGTGTGTGGTTGTGCGACCCTGTGTGGCATGTGTGGTGGTTGTGTATTTTGGTTTCTATGTTGAAAGTAATGATGGTTGTGGGTTTGTTGTGTGGGGATGTTAGGAGGGTTGTAAGTGTGGGGGATTCTATGGTTTCTCCTGGTGGGAGAGAAGTTGTAGTGTTTACCTTGTAGCTGATGTTTCTCTATTACTATATTTGTTGCTTGGGAATCCGTGTGGTAGCTATGTGGAGGGTGTAGGAGGTAGGGGCGAGGTGATGCCTTCTTTTTTTTTGGTATGTGGAGAGGTATTGTTTTTTTTTTGTTGTTGTTGGTTGTTGGATGGCGTTTGGGTGGTGATTGGGTTCTCTTGTTATTGTGGTTTTAATGAAGGGGTTGTTGGATGTGTGTTCTTTTTGGAAAAGTGTTCCATAGCTAGAGAACCAGGTTACGTTTTATTTCCCAACGTTGAAGGGATTTTAATTCTTCCTTATTACAGTCTTCTAACTATAATTTTGAAATATTTTCTAGGGTAGTATCTTTAGTTTTATTGATAATTGCTTGATTAATCTCATCATCGATTGATTTGATCCTATCTTCATTTGCTTGGGCTCTCATTTTAAGGAGTTCAATTTCGGTTTTTATGTTATCAAGTGCCATCCTTTCCCTGAGGCGTCTTTGTGTCTCGGGTTCGTTTGGGATGGATTTAATTTGTAGTTTGCGGGGAAGGATTAATGTGGATGAGTTAATCCAATTTTCAGATCCCTGCTTTGTTATTATTTTGTATCATCTTCCAAAACGAGAATTTCCTGTGTTTAAGAGATGTGTACGATTGTGGTATTAATTTGATTTTTATTTGGTAAGTTGTAAGTGTATTAGTGTCATGTGTTTTTACGTTTGCTTGAATAGGATTTGTATTGTTATTCAGGTGTGTTTTTATTGTTTCACATAAGTTGTTGATATTGTCGTTGATTTCACAGGCAGTGTATTTGGGGATTGTTTCTTCACTTGTAGAATTAAGTTTGTTGGTGAGTAGTGACAAATTAGAGTTTAAGAAGTGGGTACACAACAGTTAGTTCACCATGCCGAGAACAATTGTTTCACCTTAGCGGATCCTCAGCTAGTAAACATTACTACCTAACTCGTCCCATGGACTGAGTGCTCTACCACTACGGATATTAGCTTCCAGTGTCTTACTATATATATATATATATATATATATATATATATATATATATATATATATAAATGGAATAGAGTGAAACGAAATTTCATTTCTCACTCTTAGACCGGCATTTACTTAAATGTAAGTATGTATGTATACGTACATACATATATGTTAACAGACGTACAGTAGTATGTATATATATATACATACATACACACATACATGCACGTATACCGAACATTTATTATAATGCTCGGTTTGTTTGTTTATCGTTTTCGGTGCGCCCAGCCGACTAAACTCACTCGATATGCAAATTAGGCTGCTCAGCCGTTAATATGCATAAGGAAAGTATATACTTTCAGACGTTCAGCCATCTGGCAGGAAGGTATACGATGCTGACGATAGCTAATAAGCTTGAAACTAGTACATCGTTCCTGTGTCAGTGTTGAACAAAAAGGTGACGTGGTTGCCTAAACACTGTACGGCGTAATTCGGGCTGTTTGTTTGTTTACAAACAAACAAACCGATCATTATAATAAATGTTCGGTAAACCGATACGTGCATATATATATATATGTATGCATGTATGTATATATATACATACTACTGTACGTCTGTATACATATATGTATGTATGTATACATACATACATACTTACATATATATATATATATATATATATAGTAATAATAATAAAATTGAAGACTAAAATCCAAAGGGTGAATGCAGCGATTCTTTGCTTAAACTTTAATCTGTTATTTTAATAAATATATATATATATATATATTATATATATATTTATACATATATATATATATATATATATATATATATTTATATATATATATATATATATAAATATATATATATATATATATATATATATATATATATATATTTATATATATATATATATATTTATATATATATATATATTTATACATATATATATATATATATTTATACATATATATATATTTATACATATATTTATATATATTTATATTTATACATATATATATATATATATATATATATTTATACATACATATATATATATATATATATTTATACATACATATATATATATATATATATTTATACATATATATATATAGGAACAAGTAAGACCCCGACGGCTGAGCTCAAGCCGTTTCGACGGCTAATTCTGTACTGTATATATATATATATATTTATATATATATATATATTTATACATACATATATATATATATATATTTATACATACATATATATATATATATATTTATACATATATATATATATATATATATATATATATATATATATATATATATATATATATATATATATATATATATATATATATATATATATTTATACATACGTGTATATATATATATATACATACATATGTTCTTAGACACATACATACATACCTACATATATATATACATGATGGCTGCAACTCGATTTCGGGTAATCCCATCGCTTGATACTTAAGCATGAGCATCACGGACATGGCTTCCTAGTCCTGCTAGGAACCAGCCTATGGCCAGCAATGCCATGCATCGCAAAATGACACATATCAAGCGATGCCTGTGCTTGAGGCTTTTTAAGTGAGGAAAGGCTTTGCACGGAACCAATCCTACTCTCTGAACATCGAATGCATTTACCCAAACAGTAGAACTGGTCTCCATCATTAGATGCAAATGATGTTGCAAGTTATATATCAGAGTGACCTTCTCCAAGAGGCATGTCTTAATGAAGACAATGAGTCTCTCGCTCCACAAAATAAAAATATTTTATTGGATGGCCGGCGACCCTCTTCATGTCCTTCACCCTTTGACGCTATTGAGTATAGTACTATAGAAATAAAGGAACAAAGATTCAGTGTTGCATCATAACATCATGCAATGGGAATATGTTCAGGCATCGCACATGTTTCTCTTTCAATTTAAACTCAAACTCTAGAACACACTAGCAAGGGAAGGTCTACGTGGTTGTACGTCTTACTGACAATAGCAGCCAAATCCACTTCAAACCACTGATACTTCCTTAAAAAGGGGATATTGGATATTGAGATCCGGGGTTCAATATTTTCAGGAAAAAAGAATGGACGATCATGACTGAAATGGTTTCTATGATAAGTTTCTTCGATCAAGACCAACGTGAACAAGACTGTCCATGACTAAAAAAAAGCTTAATTTCAATAACTAACTTTCATTTACCATTAATTTCCAATTAATTGCAGTGATGTTTTAGCTGTTTTGTATTTTATTTAATTACTACTATGTGTTCTGCCTCCACCGCCGAATTTGCTATCTGAATAACACCAAATCCAACTAAATCTACCTCTCTTCCTTCCACCATCTTAATGTGATTCACCTCTAGAATGAACCCATTCCTCTTAGTGTCTTACTTCTCTTTAACAGCTGGATTTCACTTTTTAAACTGAGCATTAATCCAAATTAACGTTATCCAGATGGATTTTGTTTTTCTTCTAGAATGAATGCACGTAAAATATCAGTGAAACATAAAGATGTCTATATAAATGTGTCAAGAGATGCGTATGTGATCGCGCATACAGTTCAATAAAAAAGCATTTGATATAAGTTGAAATAAATTGAAACTGAAACGTCTAGAATATATTGTTTCTTGAACTTTGCTTTTTCTGTTTTCAGATTGTTCAGTATTGCACAATGTCAAGTTACAGTTCCTTGTCGATACTCCGAGTTATAGTCAGAAGATTTCTTCCAAGATTATTAATTTTGTTGTGGAAGCTTCTACAATGCTGAAAGAAACTAACGCAGAATTTGCAGTTGGAGCAAATTTTGGCGTTATAGGTCAACAAGACATATATCCGAGTTATCACATAGATACGGTCATAAAACATATCAGTAATTTTCGTTTTTATAAACAAGCTGGGGTGATAGAAAGCTTCCTAAGTTTGTTAGCAAAAGGAAGGCTAGACAGACAGAAACGAATTCTTTTGATAATATTCATTGACGAAAGTGCTGAACCTTTGGAAGAACTCAAAGAGAAGATTGAACATTTAAAATCAAAATATAAGAATTTTCTCTCATTCTTTATAATAACTTTTGGATCGTCGGTTAATAGAAGTTTGGCCAGAAGTATGGCAACTAATCTGAGTTACTATTTTCATATCCCGGATGTTCGATATATGGATGTCAGTCATGAAGATTTTGTGAAACTCCTGTGTAAATCTACAAATCCTTCTTCCAGGACCCGATTCTACCATAGGTGATTTAAATTTTAAAAATAAAATGTCAGATTACATATTAATATTCATTTTAACTTCCATTATGTTTCCTTAATAAAAATATAGAAATATACTTATCAAGCTAACGATGAGTTACTACGTGGTTACAAGACCTGCCATATCACCCGCATGGAGAGGAAGGGTATATTTTTTCATTATAATACCGAATACACAATCATATGATGTGGTTACAGCTGAAGAGTCTGTGTTGGGGGGTTACATGTACGATGGTAGGCTGAAAGGTCCATAGGCTGAATTTGACATGGGCTAACCAAGATGAGCTTATTTTTCAATATTGTCCATGAAAAGTAACAATAATAATAAGAGTTGAAATTAATGCATACAAGATTTCACAGTTCTAGCATCATTCCTTCAGAGTCAGCCTATGGACCTTTCATAATTTTTCTTGAAGATTTCGTTATTTCCATTGGAAGCAGGAAAATGTTACTGACTAGCGTAAGGAAAGCCCGAGCCTTTAGTGACATATACCAAATGCAACCAAAATATTCTTGATAAACACAAAATAGGACTTTGACCGCATCATATAAAAAATTAAAGTCTTAGTTTACGGCAATTTTTTTCAACCACTCAACTAGTAAAATGATTATGAACATATGAATTTACGAATGTGTAACTAGTAACTAGTAAAATGATTATGAACGTATAAATTTATGAACATATACATTTATGAACATATAAATTTACGATATTTTCTGCTAAATTATTATAGGATGTTAAAAGTTCAAATATAGAGAGGTTTAAACTAGATCATTTTTCTTTTTCTACATTTGGTGCTGGGTTGTTCTATATATTTAAGCTAGAGCTGAAGCCACTTATAACTAGAACTCTATTGTAGAGTGGAGCAGCATCGGTAAATATATCAATTATACGTTAATTAATTTAATTTGTAATGTACTAGATGATCGTGGGTCGATGGCCAGAGAACCTATTCTCATGTATTGTTTCATCGTTGGGTTTCCGGTAGGGGCGGTGTTTGCTTATGTTTATCTTTAGTGTTGAATATGTAAACTTTTCTATCTTTAGATTTGTATCTGCCGTCATTTTGAAATCAAAATCTTTAAAATTGCTAATTGTCGTTTTTCTGAGATTGTTTATGCCATGTTCGTTCATTTCACAGTATAAATTTTGGCAAACAAATATCCGGAATGGTCACGAACAGAGCACATTTTAAGTGTAGTAACATAAAGTCGAACGGTTCTCAAATTGTCCCCTCTATTGTTCCAACAACGTTGCAATTCATGCTGTATAGCCTTGATAATGTATACAATATCCAGATCTAATTTTATGAAGCAGTATTGAATTGCAATTAGAAAGACATTTTAGTATGTAAGAATGTACAAATATATATGTAAGAGTGATTGAATGAGTGTATAATTAGTCTGATTCATCTATATAACATTAATGAAACTTTTCTTTATTTAAGTATTCTATTACGTAAATCTTAATGGGAGGCTGAGAACAAATAAAAACGTATTTACACAAACACATTTACAGTCTCTGCATATATGCCTATATACAGAGATGCAGACACACATGCATATATGTATATATACACACAAAGAAATCCTATAGTATATATGTGTGTATGGCTATACATATATATATGTATTTGTATATATATATATATGTATATATATGTGAATGTATACATATATCTGTGTGTATATATATGTGTGTATGATTATATATGTATATATATATATATAAATGGAATAGAATGAAACGAAATTTCATTTCTCACTCTTAGTAAGGCACTTAGTTAAATGTAAGTATGTATGTATGTATACGTTCATACATATATGTATACAGACGTACAGTAGTATGTATATATATACATACACACATATATTTATATGCACGTATCGGTTTACCGAACATTCTTTATAATGCTCGGTTCGTTTGTTTGTAAACAAACAAACAGCTCGAATTACGCGGTACAGTGTTTAGGCAACCACGTCACCTTTTTGTTCAACACTGACACAGGAACGATGTACTAGTTTCAAGCTTATTAGCTATCGTCAGCATCGTATACCTTCCTGCCAGATGGTTGAACGTCTGAAAGTATATACTTTCCTTATGCATATTAACGGCTGAGCAGCCTAATTTGCATATCGAGTGAGTTCAGTCGGCCGGGCACACCGAAAACGATAAATGGAATAGAATGAAACGAAATTACATTTCTCACTCTTAGTACGGCACTTACTTAAATGTAAGTATGTATGTATACGTACATACATATATATATACAGACGTACAGTCTGTATACATATATGTTTACAAACAAACAAACCGAGCATTATAATCAATGTTCGGTAAACCGATACATGCATATATATATGTGTGCATGTATGTATATATACACATACTACTGTACGTCTGTATACATATATGTATGAACGTATACATACATACTTACATTTAAGTAAGTGCCGTACTAAGAGTGAGAAATGAAATTTCGTTTCATTCTATTCCATATATCGTTTTCGGTGCGCCCGGCCGACTGAACAAACTCGATATGCAAATTAGGCTGCTCAGCCGTTAATATGCATAAGGAAAGTATATACTTTCAGACGTTCAACCATCTGGCAGGAAGGTATACGATGCTGACGATAGCTAATAAGCTTGAAACTAGTACATCGTTACTATGTCAGTGTTGAACAAAAAGGTGACGTAGTTTCCTAAACACTGTACGGCGTAATTCGGGCTGTTTGTTTGTTAACAAACAAACCGATCATTATAATAAATGTTCGGTAAACCGATACGTGCATATAAATATATGTGTGCATGTATGTATATATATACATACTACTGTATGTCTGTATACATATATGTATGTACGCATACATACATACATACTTACATTTATGTATATATATATATATATATATACATGTATACATATATCTGTGTGTATATATATGTGCGTATGTATATATATATATATATATATATATATATATATATATATATATATATATATATATATAACGGAAGAAATGTGGTAAGGAACCAGGTGGACCCTAACGCACGAAAGTACTCAATACTTAGGGTAGTAGAGTGGGTAGTAAATGTCCAGAATTAGCCGTCGAAACGGCTTGAGCTCAGCCGTCGGGGTCCTACTCGT
>OZ024740.1:241740831-241743331 GCA_964016885.1 Eledone cirrhosa | reverse complement strand
CGACTATTAATTCGACAACGGGTTGGCACAACTGCTCCAGTTAGCGGAGACATCTCTAAGTATTACATTATAAAAAGTAAAATGAATGCTTCACCTTTGATTGAGAGATGATTCAAGAAGAAGATTCGACAAGAGAACCACTATGTGCTCACCGAACCTGCTAGATATAGCAGCCAAAGCTTTCTGAAATACCACCATACTCTCACATAAAATAAAGCATTAGATAATATATTTGGTGGTTATACTTTAAGACAGAACGATGGAAACTGGAATGCCCTTCATCATAGGTTTACTCAATCAGGATTGAGTTGGGACTATGTATTTAGAGAACCCTTGTTGTTAATGATGATTGTCAAGGCTGATTGATAGGGGAAAGTTTACACCAATCACTTGCTATTTCCCCATTTGTTCTTCAGCATACACTAGAACGTGCTTCAGTCTGATTTTTAAACAACCCTACATCCCAGCCCTTTTCATTTTAAGCATTCGGGGCGTTTTATGTATGTAAGCATTTAATTATTCAGTTATGTATCTGATCATGTGCTCTTTGGTTCTTTTTATCCTTTTACTGTTTTCAGTCATTAAAATGTGGCCATGCTGGAACACCGCCTTAAAGGGATTTAGTCAATCATATCGGCTCTAGCACTTACCTTTTCAAGTTTTCTAATTATGTTATCTTTCTTCTTGTCACTAGGTTACGGAGCACAGACACAGGTATGAATGCAAACACACGCAGGACGGAGTCTGCAGTTTCTATCTAGCAAATGACACTTACAAGATATAGGTCCATAGAAGACTCTAGCTCAAGGAACATAGCAAATGAACCAGAAACCATATATTTGTAAAGCGATATCCTTAATTACGCGGCCATAACTGTGCCTATATCTATAAATTTGTAGGGTTTTTTTTTAGAGTAATAAAAAGAGCAATAGCAGAAGGCCAAAAGTTGGAAGAGACCGCATAGTGGTTAAAGTGACGTCAATGGTTGTTTGCTTAGTAGATGCAATTGGTTGCGTATTTCTTGATTGTTAGACATAATTGTTGTCCTTGTTATTGTTTAGACATACATTAACCCGTGATCAAGTCGATCTATGGTCAAATGTGTTCCAGTTATAGTCAACCCATCTTTTTTGCGTATCTAGAGCTAAACTATCAAATGTGCCTTAGGGCTGTGATCTGATACAAATTGTTGTTATCATTTCTAGCTGGTAGAAGCTATCTCGTTGGCTCGTTGGAACACATATGTATATATCGATATATGTAGGCGTTGTTGCAGTTTTTATTCCCCTCCCCCCTCCACATACACACGCACTTCACAGATCGAACAGTCTTATGATTAGAGTTCTTCTAGCTGTAACCAACCCATGCTTTATATATATATATATATATATATATATATATATATATATATATATATATATATATATCAAGGATTGCACTGTTTAATTAGTCCCTCTTTTTCCTAACCTAAGGCCTACAGCTTTGAAAGAACGGATGTGATTTGACCACGCTAAGGTTCTCAAGATACACTGTATATATATATATATATATATATATATATATATATATATATATATATATATATATATTGGTAAACGGAATAGAAAATGCTGACAAATTGTTCACAGTTGAAAAATGGTTTAATTAGGAATAAAAGAGTATTAGTGATTGTATGGGTTAGTATTCAGTTGTGGTTTTAAGTTTTCAAGTTTTTACCGGTTGCGCATTTCTAAATGCTTTTCAAAAATAATTTTGAGATAGAACAGGTAAAACCACAACTTAAAACCACAACTGAATACTAACCCATACAATCACTAATACTCTTTTATTCCTAATTAAACCATTTTTCAACTGTGAACAATTTGTCAGCATTTTCTATTCCGTTTACCAATATATAATAACTTGTGTGTTACACCTCTATTCTTTTAACTATATATATATATATATATATATATATATATATATATATATATATATATATATATATATATATATATATATATATATATATATATATATATGCACACACACTTCTGAGTGTATATGTGTATGTCACATTTGATTTTCAAAGTCTGCGTCCCAAGAAAAGAAAAGAAAAGAAAAAAATAGAAAATATTAATACTATCAATCATTGTTACTGTCACAATTAAGTAGTCTAGCTTTTATTGATCGTCTCATTCAGTCCTTCAACGTGACCTTATTATTCCGTCCATCCCTGCCGTCAGCAGGAGGCATCATTTTCACTATAAGGCAGAGAGTTGTCCTCACCAAGGTCACCCGAACTTTATGTGAAGACTCTCAACAAGCCACTGACACCCTTTCAACATACAACTCCCCTGAGAAAATGTTTATAGAAACCACCTTTGGGACGATTGGTGATTCACGGAGAAGTGCCTCGGGGAATAAATAATGGGAGACATTGTCGGACATGGAATAAAAAAGATATTGAAAGAAAGACATTCTATGGTGAAAATTGCCCGGCGACAACAGGCTACTCTGC
>OZ024740.1:241718331-241733331 GCA_964016885.1 Eledone cirrhosa | reverse complement strand
GATCTAGCTATCGAAACGGCCGGAGCTCAGCCGTCGGGGTCCTGACTCTTTTCCTATTACCCACTCTACTACACTAAATATTGAGTACTCTGGTGCGTTTTGGTCCACCTGGTGTCATACCACACCCTCTTTGTTACATATATATATATATATATATATGTGTGTGTGTGTGTGCGTGGATGTGACCAGTGTATATAGGTCACAGACACCCATATATATATATATATATATATATATATATATACATACCCACACATACACACAAACACACACACATGTATATATATATATATATATATATATATATGGGCCTTCCAATTTCATTTTACATTATATTTTAATTATTGGTTTCTTATATAGGCACAAGGCCAGTGATTTTTGGGGAGGGGAAAGTCGATTAAATCGACCCCAGTGCGTGACTGGTACTTTATTTTATCGACCCCGTGAGGATAAAAGGCAAAGTTAACCTCGGCGGCATTTGAACTCAGATCATAAAGGGCCGTAACTCTATGCTGCAAACATGGCGTCCGACCCTCTACCGATACTGCCAATCCACCGCCCTACTTTATATTCTAATTATTAAAAATCATTTTTAAGTGAACGTGACCTAACGGGTCACAGGTGGTCTAGTTTAATTATATATTTTTACGTGTTTCATTATTCAATTATGTCATTACGAGCTATTGAAATTTCCTATCATTCGTGCTGTATGTTAGTCATTATACTTCAACAATTCATCAGAAAATGAATAATTCCGAGATATTTTTGGTAATGGTGAGAGTAAGGAGCGTGGACTGTTAAGTTATCCAATAGGTATCCGACAGTATCTGGTTTTACTTAAATTGTACATGCAATTGTTTGAAAAGTAATTAACTTTATACTAAAAGTGATAGTGTAAACTATTGGAGTCGTTAATTGAATGGATGGGCAATAGATTTATTTAGTGTTAGTCGTATGAACACAACCATTACAGATAGAGGTGTGACAAGAGTAAGAGAATGTACTGGTAATAAATTCTGTTAACATTGGAGTGGACAGTTTGACAGTTGTAGATTAGGGTGAAGTCAAGAACAAATATTTAGCATCTCCAATCTATGTAATAAAAATTGACTATTTGACTGATTGATAAAGTTTCAGATGGGTGTAGAGTTATATGTTCTAATACTGTATTTATTAGGGTTATACTTAGAAGATGGTTTTTGGTACTTGCGTTTACAGTTGAATATCATATATTATCTTGAATTCAGTCATTTATTTCCTGTTAAGATTTCTAATACTTCCATCGCACAAAGATTCCAATCCCTTCTATCACGTTGGTAGAGTGGGAAAATCGTAGAATGGACCGCGATAGATCATACGTTATTTTTTCATTTTTTTTATTTCCATATTTTGCTAGCTAAAGCGGTAGAAGTTCTTAAACAAGTTGGATGTGGATCCCTCATATCTGAAAATGTTCTGGTTTGTTGTAACATCACGCCGATTTTCTGCAGTCACAATGTACCAGTGCTTGTCGTTTAAAATTTGTTTTTTCTTTAAGGGTAGACAATTTAACAGGCTGTGATATGAATTAAGTTCTATATGCTGTTATTGTGTTTTTGGAGGCGTTTATTATTAAGAGCGGTTATATAACTTTCTAGGTTCGCTGTTGTTGAGCATGTCTTATTGTATTCCTATTTAAAATGTTGTGGTATCTATGTAATGGCGGAAAGTTCGTATCTAGTAACTTGAAGAATATATAAGGTCATTTAGTTTTGACTAAGTTGTTGTGTGGAGGATTATACCATAGGTATGATTTACTTTCGGATCGCCCAGATATTTTACCAGCTCTGGTTTTATAGAGCTATTGATTCCAGAGTCGGACGCGATCGATACGGATCGTACCTTGAGATGATAAATCGCGAAACACGCGTCACACCGGTATAATGATGATACTTCCACATCGCGTTCCTACACATTATTATTATCAACAACCTGTGGGCGGTCGATTGGCAGTATCGGTAGAGGGTCAGACACCATGCTTTCCAGCATAGTTACGTCCCTTTACGATCTGAGTTCAAATCCCGCCAAGGTTGACTTTGCCTTTCATCCTTACGGGGTCGATAAAATAAAGTACCAGTAATGCACTGGGTAATTGCTGGCCTTGTACCTAAAGTAGAAACAATTATTATTAACACCCTGTTTGAAAATGGGACCATAGTAAAACTATAATAAAACACAATATGAATAAAACTTTCTATTATAATAAACCGGACCCTCCTATGCTCAAGTTGGTGAACTAATAGTAGCGTTAAGTTACAAAGCATTAAATTATATATATATATATATATATATATATTGTTATACTCTGGGAGGGTCATGTTGCCAATAAGAAACACAAGCACCAGTCGCTTTCACTCCAATTTATTATAACTTAAATTCATAAATTTAAGAATTTATAAATTTCCGGTTGCTAAACAAATTCAGAAACAAAATATATACACATATATATATATATATATATATATATATATATATATATATATATATGAAAAATGGCGTGCTGCGTTGTTGCAAATGGGATACATATGAATAAAATTAGACCAAGTAGTCAGGACTGTCCGTCATCAGTGATCTTCCAGCTATCATCGGTATTTCTTCGCATTAAAGACCATATACCTAAGGCTGGTGCGAGCAATAACTAAAAAGAGTTATTGGGACAAGTAAAATTGGGTGGAGAAAGCGGGACATCTAAACAAACAGAGATGGTAATGGCAACAGATAGAGATGAAGATGAGAAACAAGTCCGTGATATTTGTGAACTTAAATTCGAGCAAATCGTGGACGAGGAGAGAAAGACGCGTCCAGACCCTGTGAAATGTGAGCGAGAAAAGGATTTCACACAGGTCAGACGGGAGGAAGTGAGAGAGGGGGAAGCAGAGAGTGAGTGAGTGAAAGTGTGAGGAAGAGGACAGCCGAGAGAGAGGGTGACTGGAATAGGGGGTGAATGAAGGTAAGAGATACAAGGAGAGAGAATGTATATATATATATATATATATATATTATATATATATATATATATATATATATATAGAGAGAGAGAGAGAGAGAGAGAGAGAGAGAGACAGGCATACATACATACATACAGACAGACAGACAGACAGACAGACAGACATATAAACAGAGAGAGAGGGGAGAAAAAGATTGAGATAGGTAAAATCCCGACCGCGGCTCAAGTGGTTTCAGCTTGTATGTGTGTATGTGTGTGTATGTGTGTGCCTGTGTGTGTGTGTGTGTGTATGTGTGTGTGTGTGTGTGTGTGTGTGTGTGTGTGTGTGTGTGTGTCTGTGTGTGTCTGTGTTTGTGTGTGTGTGTGTGTGTGTGTGTGTGTATCTGCGTGTGTGTGTTTGTGTGTGTTTGTCAAAGCGTCTTTGTTTATGTACCCGTTTGTGTATGTATGTGAGTGGCTGAGTGTTTTAGAGACACAAACGACCATGAAATAAATAGAAACCCTATTAACCTTCACATGTTCTTAAAACAACTTCCATAATAAGTAGAAAACGACCAACATGTCCTTTAACTCGTTTGCTTCTAAAAACACAATTGTGTGCCACATTATTGATGATGATGTGTTGATTAGTCATCATATTAGACATGATTTAAATGCTCTATGATCAATCATAGAGCAATTAAATCATGTCTAATATGATGACTAATCAACACATCATCATCAATAATGTGGCACACAATTGTGTTTTTAGAAACAAACGAGTTAAAGGACGTTGTTGGTCGTTTTCTACTTATTATGAAAGTTGTTTTAAGAACATGTGAAGGTTAATAGGGTTTCTATTTATTTTATGGCCGTTTGTGTCTCTAAAACACTCAGCCACTCACATACTCCAGCCAGGACCTTTTGTTTTTCTCTCAGACCTTGCATATCTAGGTCCACATTTGTCCACATTTTCCAACATATATTTCACTCATATTTCAAGTTAAAGTTTGTAATTTAATGTAGATTTAGTTGGTGTTTCTAACAAGTTCAATGACCACAAAGAAGTTCTCTCGTATCGAGTAGCTCCTCATTGATTCCTTCTTATTAACTAATTACGACAGATGGCCAAATCGTAGCGAATTTTAACAGTGTATCCTAGTGGGCCCGTTGCCAGTGTGTGTGGGGGGGGGTTGAAAAGCACAGCCCCCATACACACACACACACACATACACGGACACGCGCCCACTTTTCAATGGTGCATCCTCAGATTTAGAAAACAGAATATATAAATCATCCTGAAATAAGTTCCTTGGGGTCTTATCTGTATTAAATGTTCTCCTCAAAACAAGAACAAAGACCAAAAATAAAAATGTTTAGCAATCAACCTAGTCAAATCATTCCGTAGAATGTTTTGAAATTCCCCAGTCCAAGCAGCAAAGCTTGACAATGGGCAAGTATCCAAGGCAATTAAAACTCCTTCTCGGTTGTCGTCTAGTGTTCTGTCAGTCATGATTAAGCAGTGCTATTACCAAAGCCTTTCGTTGCGATGGAATTTTAAGGGAATTTGGTTGAATTGTTGCTGTTGTGGAGTAGCATAACCAATCCAAACTAGGAGAACTATGATACATAGGTAGGCAGTCACCCAAACGAAGAATTTAGATGCTTGTAGGTTGGATTATGTCGAATTCCCGATATGATAGGCTGAAGTTAAGAAAATTTGAGCGCAATTTCTAGTTGCATCATCGCATAGACTCTACGCCGTAGAGGTTCCTTCTTCTTCTTCTTCTTCTTCTTCTTCTTCTTCTTCTTTTCTTCTTCTTTTCTTTTTTCTTCTTCTTCTTCTTCTTCTTCTTCTTCTTCTTCTTCTTCTTCTTCTTCTTCTTCTTCTTCTTCTTCTTCTTCTGTCATCCTTCCATCCAGGTGAAGCATTCAGTTTGCTTTTTCTAATGGCTAAAATATATGCGACTCGCCATACCTGCTTACTCATAGATGTCTCCGCTTACTGGAACATCTCCGAAGCCACTGGCGTTTCTAATTAGGTCATCTAATTAAACTGATGATTGTCGCATGAGCTACAGCTTACTATGAGACAAGTAGGATTTATATTATGAAGTGCCACCGATATGGCTATCGTAAGATCGTCTAGCAGTCAGTAATATGAAACCACGTTGTATAAACCAACGAGGGAATCTCTACCTAATAATTCAGCTTGCTAGAAATAGTAGCCAAATCACCCTAAATACAGACCCTGCCGTCTAAGAACGCATTAGATGATGAAATGGTCTAGAGTTCCCTACACACGAGGAAAATGCGTACTAGACTAAATCTGACTTAGGGCTAAGCAGCAAGAATAATCCTAATTACTTAGTTTGGAGATGAAATTTCAAACGTACGCGGACGATCCGGTGGATTATAAAGACTATCAAATGTAAATCTAATTAAGATAGTCTTACAGCGTCTTCTCTAGATTTTGGTCCATTTATTTATTAATAAATAGGTATATATATATGTATATATATATATATATATATATATATATATATATATATATATATATATATATATATATATATATATGCTTGTTTCAATAATCAATGTTGGTTTATCCACGCAATCAACCATTGTCGTGTAATAAAACGTAAGCACCCCACGTCCGATGTATCATAAGGTATTACGTATTTTGTATCAGACGGAGTATCAATATTAAGAAAAAGAAGGCAGGCTGTTTTACATATTCAGCGTCAGTTTATCGTCCATACATTTTACGTGTTATGCACATATCAAAGGTAATATGTCGTCTAACAGATGTTGAAAATGTAAACAATGTTTTGTGTTTGTTTTTGGTTTTTATACGCCTGCCGTCAGTTAAATGTATTCGTACACGCACGCACGCACGCGCAGACACGCGCGCGCGCGCAAACATGTGAAGAATTTACTTTTAAGTGTTCAAAAGAGTAACAATTCAGGGCTAACCTTGGGTTAAAGAACAATAACAATAATGGATCGATAGCAGCCCGTCTGAGGAACGACTCCCGTGAGGTGGGATGGCTGTTACAGCGTGTGTTGTTGGTCATTGCGAAAATGCCTATGCCATTTTGTCCGCGGGGCGCAACCGAAACACCGTTCTAACCTAGGTGTAGAGTCTATCACACTCTTCTCTTCTTCGTTTCTCTCTTCCTTTATCTAGTACTCCTTGTTCTCCCCCCCCCCTCCCTTTTCCTCTCATTTGTGCAATTTATAGTCCTTTCCTATACTGCTCTCTGTTTCTGTTTTTTTTAAATATAATTACAATGAAATATATATTTTTAAATTGAAATAACAGGGTTATATCGGGTGGTGTGTAACTGTGTGTGAGTGAGCGTGTTTGTGTGTGAGTGTGCGTGTGTGCGTGTGTGTGTGTGTGTGTGTGTGTGTGTGCCTGTGTGTGTGCGTGCGTGTGTGTGTGGGTGCATGCATGTGTGCGTATGCGAGTGTCTGTGTGTATCTGTGTATATGGTGTATTCTGTGAGCCTTCCACCGAAACATGTAAGAAGGCTCACCCTTTGAATTACAAGTACAACTCATTTTATTCAGTTAAATGGATTGAAGAATCAAACACATGCTCATATGATCCTGAGCCGAATAATCTAACATGTACGCCACGTGCTCCACGATTTACTGCATACTAAATTGATGTTTCGAGAGCTTGCAATAGGCCAGTTCAAAAGGCAACGAAAGGGTAACGACTGGCGCTGTCGTTATGAAACATAACATTGACTATATTTTATGATTCTATAGTCAACGTTGTAAACTGCAGCTTGCACTGTTAAACCTATCGTCCTCTGCACCTACAGTTTATTTATTTGATTTGGTATTATTATTTTTTAATATTGTTGCTACATTGGCCGTTTCTAACAACTGCTACCGTTTGCCTTTAAGCTGCCACTGATTCTATTACTGTTCACAGTTGCAACTGCTCGTGCAGCTTATCTGTTACAAGTGCTGTTGCTGCTTCTTCTGTGTCTACTGATGCAGTAACTGCTATGCTGCAGCTACAAATGCTTCTGCTACTGTCGATACTATTCAATATAAAGAGCATAGAGAAAGAGAAAGATGTTTAGATATATATTCAAATAATATATAATTTCCACAATCCTCTATTACACAAGCAAGCACAATATTTATCTACATAACTTTAGTCTATATACAAATATGAATACATACATACGTACATACATAGATACATACATACGTAGATACATACATACATACATACATACATACATACATACATACATACGTACATACATACATACATACGTACGTACGTACATACATACATACATACATACATACATACATACATACATACATACATACATACATGCATGCATACATACATACATACATGCATACATTCAGACACAGGAATGGACACACAACCAAGAACACATTCATAGACACAAATACACCAAAATACATAAATATATGTGTGTGTGTGTGTGTGTGTGTGTGTGTGTGTGTGTGTGTGTGTGTGTGTGTGTGTGTGTGTGTGTGTGTGTGTGTGTGTGTGTGTGTGTGTGTGTTCTGTGATATGCGTGATATCAAGTCATTTGCTTCAACCAATATGTGATTTGTTGCAACGAATCATATTCAATTATTGACAGAATATATTCTTATAGTTATAAAATTTCAGTGTTTTCTTTTCATATTGAAATGTTTTGTCTGAACTTTTTTCCCTGCAAATAATATATTATCATTACCAGTAATGCATTGGGTAATTGCTGGCCTTGTGCCAAAAGTAGAAACAATTATTATTATTATTATTATTATTATTATTATTATTATTATTACTCTTTGAGTCTCAGTCATTGATGTTAGTTAACTGGAAAGTTTGTTGAAATGAATATCAAGCCACTACCTGCAGCCTCCGATATTCAGGACGTATTGGAGGGTTCTTGCTGTTCCCAGCAAGCATGCCTTTTGAAGCGTTCCAAAAAGCGTGAAGGGGCCAATTTTTTTTAACCATCCCTGGAAACTTTTGGAGATAGTCCCTAGTGCGCCTATGACAATCGGGATCACTTTGACTTCATGGCAGTTCCAAATCCTTTTTACCTCCCACTTTAAGTCCTGGTATCGGTTAACTTTCTCCCTCTCCTTCTCTTGCACTCTCGTGTCGAATGGGCAGGCCGCATCCACTATCAGGCACGATCTTTTTTCTTTGTCCACAACCACCAGGTCTGGTCTATTGTGTTCCAGTTTCTTGTCCGTCTGTATCCTAAAATCCCACAGCACCTTCACCTGATCGTTTTCTATCACCGACTCTGGCTTATGCTCATACCACTTCTCAGAATGTAGTAAATTGTTTACTTTGCATAGGTGCCAGTGGATCACCCTGCCCATCACATCATGTCTCCAGCTCTTATAGTGAGTCTGGGCTAGGTGTTTACACTCGGATACAATGTGAGCCAGAGTCTCCTCTCTCTCTCCACAGATCCTGCACAGTGGGCTAGCCTCCTCCTTGTAAATATGGTGTTTCAACCACTTCGTTTTGAGGGCCTGCTCCTGCGCAGCCATTAACATTCCTTCTGTAGTCTTTTTAAGGTCTCCTCTTTTCAACCAGTTCCATGTCTGTGGATCTCTAAATTCAGTTTTCTCAAAGAAGGTACTATGAAGGGATTTTTCCTGAAGGCTGCTCTTTCTCCTTGATGTTATTTCCTCCTTGGACATCCCCTGGCCTATTGTCCCCTCCTTCAGTACAGTTCTGAGCATTGGCTCCTTACTATCAGTCACGTATTTGTGTAGGTTGTTTTTCTCCATCTGAACACAGTCCTCTATGCTGATAAGACCTCTTCCACCTTCAGATCTCCTTAAGTAGAGTCTATCAACATCACTCCTCTTGTGGAACATGTTGTAGATAGTCAATAGCTTCCTAATCTTTCTATCCATTTCTTTTTATTATTATTATTTCTTTTTGTTATTATTATTATTATTATTTCTATCCATTTCTTTTTGTTCAGCAACATTCCATCTCAGAATTCCCGCACTGTACCTAATAATAGACACAGCTCGGGAATTTACTGCGCTTATGGCATTTCTGCTGTTCAGATGTGACTTCAATACGCTCCTTACTCTCCGAATGTATTCAGTTCTTAACAATTCCTTCATTGTTTTGTTCTTTATGCCATCAGCCTCCAGAACGCCCAAATACTTGTATCCTTCCTCAGAGTCAATTTCCTTTATCATCTCACCTGTTGGTATCTGGATTCCGTTACTTCTGCTCAACTTACCCCTCCTCATCACAATGACTCCACACTTACTAATACCAAACTGCATACATATATCACTGCTGAAAATACGGACAGTGTCAACAAGCACATCCAACTCCTTCTTACTCTTCCCGAAGAGCTTAAGATCGTCCATGAAGAGGAGGTGATTGATGGTAAGCCCTCCCTTTCCCAAGCTGTATCCTGCTCTCACTTTTCGCAGTACACTGGTCAGGGGCATCAGGGCAAGGACAAACAACAGAGGGGACAGGCTATCTCCCTGGAAGATACCTCTCTTGATCTTCACCCTTCCCAAGGATTCTCCAGTTGATGTCAACTCTGTTTCCCAGGACCTCATACTTTTGCCCAACAACTGTCTGATGTTATCTGCCACCTTGAAGATCTCCAGGCTTTTGGTAATCCAAGAATGAGGCACCATGTCAAATGCCTTTCTGTAGTCTATCCACCCCATGGCAAGATCAGTGTGTCTCCTCCTGCAATTCCCCCCATTACCATCTTATCAATATTATTATTATTATTATTATTATTATTTTTATTATTATTATTATCATTTGAATCTTCGCAAAAATAAATATTTCTTCATTGTGTCTTCACTCCAATAAAGAACTCTATACTTGAGTTCAGTAAAGTGACTTTTATTAATAAACCTATATAATAGAACCAACTGTATATATATATAACATAACAAGTTTTAAATAAATGCAAGTTTTGGAGAACATTGTAAAAATAAACTTGAGAATGGATCTTTTCTGTCATCTAAAAGATTACATGTTTCAAACTTATACGATCTTCTCAGCGAAGCAAGGTGGCCCGACTAGAATATAGAAAAATACATATACTTATCACATCGATAATAGTTTAGACCCACCTACCCTGCCCACACCTTAGATTTCTGTTCTTCTCTAGGCCATAAAATGTATTCCGCTATAACAATTATTACTTTCTAAAACATCACTTAGTAGAATAGTAGAATCTGAAGAAACTATCTATTTATATCTTCCCTCTATCCGAGTCTACCTCTGTGTGCGTGTGTGTGTGTCTGTGTGCGTGTGTGTGTTTGTGTGTCTGTGTGTGTCGGTGTGTGTTTGTGTGTGTGTATGTGTGTATGTGTGTGTCTGTGTGTGTCGGTGTGTGTTTGTGTGTTTGTATGTGTTTGTGCGTGTGTGTGAATGTGTGTGTGAGCGTATTGTTTATATATATATATATGTATATATATATATGTTTGTGTGTAGGTATACTTATCTATGTATACATACGTAAATTCATACACACACACACACACACACACACACACACACACACATACTTATATATATATATATACACGTATTCAATACATATATATATAGTTTAATAAATAAATAGAGAACAAAAAACAGAAAAACGAAGGGGCAGTACAATTGATATTAGTATTAGTTTCACGCTTGAGAGTGGGTATATATATTTATATATATGTATATATATATATACACGCATATATACATACATATACATTCATATACATCCAACCATACGCGCACACACGCATATATATATATGCATACATACATTACATATAGGAATATACATAAACGTACATGAACATAATTACATATGCATGTGTGTGTGTGTGTGTGTGTGTGTGTGTATGCAAAACTAATATGCACATGTGTCTACATTTCTTTCTTTTTCTTTCTTCTATTCTTTTTTCCTATGACGACGATCATCTTCACACTAACCCTTTAATTATTATAAATACTGAAATGACTTTCTCTAATGTAGATGAATGAGTCCCATTAGTTATGAAGAATCAACAGTATTATTATTATTATTATTATTATTATTATTATTATTATTATTATTATTATTATTATTATTATTATTATTGTCGTTGTTGTTGTTGTTGTTGTTGTTGTTGCTGTTGTTGTTGTTGTTGTTGTTGTTGTTATTATTGTTATTACTGTTAAGCCAAAAGCTGAAAATAGACTGTGAAAGAAGGGCAGGAATACGTCATCTTCGATATAAATTGTTACAATAACAATATACTGCTTGAAGAAAATTTTCAAGAAGATGAATACGATATACCAATAACGTGGCTTATATAGAAGCTGGCATTAATCCAAAATTTACAATATTAAATAAATACATATATAATTAATACCAGACATAATTACATTTCATGTGTTACTTTCACTTTTGGTCCTTTTACTTTGAACTCATTTGACGTTTTCTAAAACACTTGTTTATTTTGTATCTTGATTCTTATTATTGTTATAGGTTTTTTTTTTATCTTTTCGGCTCTTTTATTTCTTTTTTTTTTTGTAGGATTGTTGATATTCTTCATTTACAATACTCAGTATATATATTTTTTTTTTTTTTTTTTTTTTTGCTATTAGTCTCATATCGGAACCGGAACACAAAGAATGATGTATTGAAGAATAGGAAGAGCGTGTCTTTTAGTAGAAATCCAATGTTGTAGTAGAGATTGCCACGACTCAGAATATTTAGGCATTCTAATACACTACAGTTCTAGTGATATCAAGAATGACAATAGCTGCACGATTCTTACCAAACTACACATCATCGACTATAATGTAAGCACATAATCTAAGTAACGACTGAAGAATTGTCTCTTCCAATACAAAAAGAAAACAAAAGTAGAAAAAATTGTCAGGGTGGAATATAGTGTTTTATGCATTTGCTTTTGATTGCACTAAACAACTGACGTAGTAAAAATAAAATCCATATTTGGGATTTACGAAGAGAAAAATAAGACAGCTTTCAGAGATTCCCGATTTCGGAATATAAACAAAAAAGAATTAAACGAGAAAAATAATGGTTCAATACATGATGCGCATTATCTTTAAGAAAACGAACCATTCAAATATATATTTCAAAAATGAATATTCGTGGTTTGACGATAAGTAAAACATTTGACACCAGTAAAAATTAAGTGATGTATGCATTTAAGAAAAATAATAAAATAATATAACCAGTTGAATCAAATTATATTTTAGAAAAAAAAAACAAACATTCAAGCAGTTTCTTACTTTTAAAAGTAAGACGCATATTTAAAGAATACATCCATTTATTTCATTTTCGGAAACTGAAATATTATATATATATATATATACATATATACATATATATATATATATATATATATATATATATATATATATATATATATATAACAAAAATACAGTTTCTTCGTGACGCAAAGAAACTGGATCGAGGAAAAATCTTCTGAAAGAGGAGAGGTGACAAAGAAAATGACAACATTAACGCAAAGCAAGAAATGCCAACTTGACGTGGATTCTTTAATTGAACAACTTCTGGCTGCCAAAAATCTTCCGTCTAAACAGGTGACGTTCACTGATTCTATTTGATTCTATTTGTTTATCCTCTCATTTTGGATCTGTATTTTAACTATGTACTATGCATGATTGTTTGTAAGTATATATTGATTATACCCCACATTTTAGATATTATGCCAACCACTTAAACATACTTATATATAAGTAGAGAGAGAATGGAAGACCACCACCCCCACCCCGACCCCCACCACCCCCCGCCAAAAAAAAGAGAACAAAAACTTCAAACAAAATTAAAAACAATACATATGTTGCCACTCGACAGCTGTCTTCAAAACATTCTTAAATATAATGATGGCTACTGTAGGACTAAGGCTAGGTTATATGACAAATGACATGCACACACATACACACATGTAACGATAGATAGAATGAATCGGTGATAGGTAGATAGATAAACGAATTTCAGTAGCACTAGCACTAATTCATAGCGGGAATAGAGTATGATTATTATGTGTAAACATATCGTCAATACCTTCATGTACTCCTCTATTGAGATAAACAAATAGACCGACAGACTGAGAGATAGATAGATCGATAGGTTGGTCGGTACATAGATAGATAGAAGGATAGATAGATAGATAGATAGATAGATAGATAGATAGATAGATAGATAGATAGATAGATAGATAGATAGAAGTAACGTTATATGACAAATGATATGTACACACACATACACACATTGCTAGAGAGACAGATTGACGGATAGATAGAATGAATCAGTGATAGGTAGATAGATAAATAAATTTCAGCAGCACTTTTTCATAGCGAGTACCGTGCATGATTATTATACGTAAACATATCGTAAATGCTCTCATGTACTCCTGAGATAAACAAATAGACCAACAAACTGAAGGATAGGTAGTTAAACAGATAGATAGATAGATAAATATCTTTATTAGCCACAAGGGCACAAAAGAAGAGGACAAATACAAATGGGGAGTTTACATACAGGTATATGAAAATAAAACTATTAATACAATAACAAATAACAATTGAAATCCCCAATAGGGGGGAGGTGTTACACAGGGGTTGTACACACCCCGAAAAAATGTACAACCCTCATCTCCAGGAGCACCAAGAGTGAGTACTCCCTTCCTCTCTTCCTCTTTTTCCTCAACCTCTCTATAGAGAGAAGGCCCAACCACTCGGGCCATCTTTGCCACATTCACCCACCTTTTATAAAATTTGCTGGGGTACAGCACCTCTCTCTCCATTCTGATTCTTCTTCCAAAATGATATTAGATAGATAGATAGATAAATAGATAGAAGTAATGATCAATGGATTTTAGGATGTATATATATATATATAGGGCAGGTAAAGTTCCCGAGATCCATGGACAAGTTCTCTCCAGCTGTCTCTGTCCTTCATCATCGCCGCCATGTCCTGCGTCACACATAGACAACTGTCTGTCCTTAGGGCATCAATATATGTCAACTTCGGTTTCCCTCTTCTAGTGTGTCCGTGTAGGGGCTCCCATAGGAGCACTGAGTACAGTGTCAACTCTGAATATCGGTGAGCATATCCAGCTAACCCAGTCTCCTCTGAGAGTAGTGATAAAGAGGCATTATATATATAAGTTAAGGGCGGTGAATTGGCAGTATCGGTAGAGGGTTGGATGCCATGCTTTGATGCATAGAGTTACGGCCCTTGCCATTCTGAGTTCAAATCCCGCCGAGGTTAACTTTGCCTTTCATCCTTACGGGGTCGATAAAATAAAGTACCAGTAATGCACTGGGTAATTGCTGGCCTTGTGCCAAAAGTAGAAACAATTATATATATAAGTTTGCCTTTCATCCTTACGGGGTCGATAAAATAAAGCACCAGTAACGTACTCGGTCGATTTAATCGACTTTCCCCTTCCTCCAAAATACTGGCCTTGTGCCTATACTAGAAATCATTATATAACGTATATATATATGCCTTTTCAACCCTTCCCCTGTCTAACTGACATGAAGTTCAAACATAAGTACTGAATGTGAAGTAACCGATTAGAAATTCAGTTATCTTTCAGGCATTCCTTGGACATAGGCCAACAACTGATATAAAATAAAACCTGTTGTTTATTTATACCATTGTAAATTCAACTCTTCGTAATGCCGGTGCCTCACATCCTTCAACACGCGCTTATTTTTCATGATATTTAATCCACGTCTAAATACACACACACACATGTATATAATAGCCATATGGGTTCATGCTTGTGCGAGTTTGATTACCTGCGTAGCCTTATATAATAGTTAATACCCGAGTAAGTTTATATTTATGTTGGCACATGTTTAGGTTTTAGGTTTGTCAGAACAATTATTTGGTAGTGTACAGCGCTTGCACACGCACACACAGACGCTTACACACACATATATATATATATATATATGCATTCATATATACTCACATAAGTGCATTACTCTG
>OZ024740.1:241708331-241713331 GCA_964016885.1 Eledone cirrhosa | reverse complement strand
CAGTTCTACTTTTTGGGTAAATGCATTCGATGTTCAGAGAGTGGAATTGACCCTGTGCAAATCTTTCCTCACTTAACAAAATTTCAAGCCCAAGCATCGCTTGATATATGACATTCTTTGCGATGCATGGTATTGCTAGCCATAGGCAAGTCCCCAGCAAGACTAAAACGCAACGTCCGTGATGCTCAGGCTTAAGTATAAGCGATGGCATTACTCGAAATCGAGTTGCAGCCATCATGCATGCATACATGTATGTATATATGTACGTAAAGAGCCAGAATAAATACTGCTAAGCACTTTCCCCTTAATAATATCTAAGTTGGATACAAGGCCAATGATTTGAGGGGAGGGGAACGTCGATTAAATCGAACTCAGTATTTGACTGGCCCTTTATTTTATCAACTTCAGAAAGGTAAGAAGTAAAGTCGATTTCAGTGAGATTTGAACCCAGGAAGTTGAGAGGTGGGACAAATACGGCTAAACATTTGTTCGACGCTCTAACGATTCCTCCAATCACCAACACTTTACGAAAATATAATAATGTCGTAACATGAAATTCAGAGATTGTGTTTTCTCAAAAGATAAACATTAAACAGACAGTTCCTTCTCCTAATAACAACATCCATAAGAAAAGCAAAATTAAAAGAGAACGATAGACAAACGATGACAACATTGAAGTGTTATATGTATTCTCCACAGCAACACTACTCAAAACACACCACAAAATACATAAGCACAAAACTTATACTATCAGCACCGTACCTAAAAACAGAATTTAAAAACCTACACCATGACAGAGCTACCAAAACTAATATTCAGGTGGAATTGACTAAAGCAATAAATAATATAGAAGACATCAGAAACTACCGAGGAATAAACATGAAAGAATAAGAATTTATGCTCATTACAACAGACTGTGTGAACATCGAACGACTGACTAGCCTGATTTAATCAGAAGCAGTACTGATATCAAGAGGAAGCGACTTGACCCTAACAGAGAAAAAGAAATGAATGTAATTTTAAAGTTACAAGAAAAGGGGGAGCAGATGATAGCAGCGAATGAGAGAGACAGGGAGAGAGGGAGCGAGAGCTTTGGGTTTTGAGCAAAGAAATTCAATATGGAGTATAAAAGCCATATTTTTGTTAAAATATAATGAAGTTGGAAATTTTTGCACTTTATTATCATTTCTAATTGATCCAAAAGCTCATTTAGAGTGTTAATTACATATATAGATGTATTTGCGTTACGATTATTATATTTATGATAGAGGGATTTGAGGTACTCACCAGCACATTTCATTCTCTCTCTAACTTACTGACGCTCTGTATTCTCACTCTATTTTTGTTTATTTTACAACTGCTATAGATCCTCGGACTATGTGATTGCATACCACTTCCATTTAAGCTCACCTAATACATTTGGCTATCCTTCTCAACACCTCGTTTTATTTTCAGTTATTCCACCTCAGTATCATCTCTCTTGAATTACTTTATACTTATGTCGTATCTGCAATCGTTGACATCAATCGCATTGGTTTCACCAGTCTCAGAGTGCTTGCGAATGCCATGAATACAACCCCAATTATTTTTAATAAACCATTAAACAAAGCTAACGGTAATCTAAATATACTTGTGAAAAGGAATTAGCTGAAAATACACAATGACAGTAGCTGTTCAATATCATTGCATTTCCACTGAAACAGACACTTTATAAACGCGTGGACAATGACGTATTTTAGCACTAAGTTGAAATATTTTTTATTGATTTTGGTTAGGTGGAGGGAATGATCAGTGCCCATTACCTCTGTAACATTTTCAAATCCGCAGAAATCGATAAGGTCTATGCAACTCTTTAGCAGTTGCAAGTTGACCCTACTGAAATTCATAGGTAGAGAGGAAATTTCAGAAGACATACATGCTGTATGGGGAACTGGGCATTCAGGGAGAATGTAGTGTCTGGGTGTGGACACAATATGTTTGACGAAGGGAGGAAGAACAAAAATAACTAACGAGTGTCTTATTAAAGATGGCACGAGACCAGCCAACTCCAAGGAGAGGAAAACGCTGTACAGGTGGTGGAAAAGACGGAGTGATGTTGGTGTGTGTTGGCTTAAATGTCTTGGAAGATGGTCTAGGATGTTTGTATGTAGCATCAGAACCATTCCATGTGCAAGAGAGGTAATCTATTGTGAGAGTCACTTGAGTGTTGTAGAAGCGTAGTAGTTGTTAAAGGTTGAAATATGTCCTACTATGCAGTAGAAGGCCAGTTTACTTGGCGTAGTCTTTACTATGTTGAGTATGTGCATTCGTTAGTTAAGATTCTCAGTGATGATAAAGGAGGGGGTGGCTCTATTTGCATATTATTTATATTTATATTTGATGTGTGTTGTGATTATGTCTCGGTGTTTTATGGAGATAAAACTAGCATGCCCCATCTAGAGAAAGTTTTCTATTCATATAGTCTATTCAGACTTGTGTAAAGTGTTTAGGTTTTATGTGGATGACGCTTAAATGCAGAAGGTCAAGAGGAATAAATATTTATATCATCTTCATAGGAATGGGCATTTTTGGAGGTGACAATAAATCTGTCATTAGGTTATAGGTGAGAGTGATAGATAAACCAAACCTTTAGATACAGCAAAACCGATAGAACTTGTTTCAGAAAGTGTACCTTCAGCAGCTGCCTCTCAATTCGTATTAGCAATGTTATCCATTATCAATGCAAGACAGAAAATTTGTGGAATTTTTTCATAAATGGCAATAACAATAGACTGTATATTTCATTAACTCCTAAGCCATCAAAATCCACATGAATGGATATTCCACTAAGACGATAAAACGCTAATGAACTTACGAACACATTACATTTTCTGTCAATATTTAACGCAAACCTACACAGAGAAACAGTGGAAAAGAGAATTATCACAAAAACAACCACTCTTGCTTACCGTAAATACAATATTTGTTAGTGCAAGTATGTAGGAAAGCGGAGTTATACGCAGTGTTTTTTTACGCTAACTCCGCTTTCCTACATACTTGCACACTAACAAATATTGTATGCCTACATTATTTTAAGGATATTCTATACATGTAAATCTAACACTTCATTGAGAAAAATATCTTGTCTCTACCTTATACCTGTAAATCTTGTCTTTACCTTATACCTATAAATCTTGTCTCTACCTTATACCTATAAATCTTGTCTTTACTTTATACCTATAAATCTTGTCTTTACCTTATACCTATAAATCTTGTCTCTACCTTATACCTATAAATCTTGTCTTTACCTTATACCTATAAATCTTGTCTTTACCCTATACCTATAAATCTTGTCTCTACCTTATACCTATAAATCTTGTCTTTACCTTATACCTATAATGAGCAATATAAGAGCTTGCTACATTTGTATTCATCTTCGTCAATGGAACTCTATCAATTTCATCAGTACTCATCCATACAAAGATGATGTTATTCCTCACATAAAATTTAACCACTCCCGAATAGTTCACATGAACTTCCTTACCAAGGTCATGCAATACATCGATTTTGTAATTGGTTGGGTTTAACATGTCGCAAACATATTCTACTAATCTCAAGCATTACTAAAAAGTATGTCATCGATTTATATCATCGTCTCAAACTAAAAAGACTTGAATGTTTTGTGAACAGGATTGACATACGCAGCTGAGTTGGAAGTGGTATCAAGATTGGCGGGTGTAGGATCAGTCGGCTGGGATTTGCAGACAGCATGGTACTACTTAACTCGTCAGAAGGCGATTTCCGACATGTACTTGATAGGTTTGATGCCGGGTGTTGCGCGGCTGGAATGAAATTCAGTGCTGCAATGAATGAGACACTCATCTTCTCGAGGAAATATGGACAATGCTCTTAGTATGTGAGTGGAATTCCACTGAAGCAGGTGGCGAATTTCAAGTATCACGGGGCCGTGTTCACGAGTGATGGAAGGCAGGAGACTAAATTAAGTGCAAGAATTGCAGGAGTTGGTGCAGTATTGCACCAGCTTCAGTATTCATTAATCAGAAGAAGAGAGGTATGTGTAAAAGTCAAGTTCACTAACTTCAATTCGATATTCGTGGCAACCTTTATTTATGATCATGAATCTTCAGTAATGAGCGAAAAAAATACGATCGCGAGCACAAGCAGCTGAAATGGAGTTCTTCTGAAGGGTCTTTGGAGTAACGTTACTCGATAGAGTGTGTAACTCGCAAATTGTGGAGTTGCTCCAGGTAGAGCCATTACTTCTCCGAATTGAGAGATCACAGCTCTGATACCATGGGCATGGGGTCAGGAAAAAAAATCGCTGCGCAGATTTTACGTGGAGACCAGGGGATGGGTAACATCCATGTGCTTGGCTAGTCGCAATTGGAGACAGTTGCTTCGGCAGAACCTGCCCGGGACTCTGCTCCCGATAATGGATGAAGAAGAAGAAGAAGAAGAAGAAGAAGAAGAAGAAGAAGAAGAAGAAGAACAACAACAACAACAACAACAACAACAACAACAACAACAACAACAACAACAAAAGTGACAGCATATCATCATTCCTCCCTATAATATTCTATATTCTAGTGACTGGCTCAATATGCTAAGCTATAAATAGTGGCTACACTACATTTTATATCTCTTCATTGCAGAAAAATGTAGGATCAATCTGTTTAGTTTCAATTCCTTTGAGATTTCATTAAAAATATTTATCGGAAAATGCCATGTAGTCCAGCAATGTTGTGTATTGTACAATGATGACTGAATTAATTAATCCGAGTTGTCATGGCATATTGTGTATGCACTAAAACTAGCTATAACATACTAGCATCTCTCTTGGAGAGAATATGGATATTCTTTGTTTGATGAAGGTCTAAGAAGACTAGAAACTAATCATAATGATTCTATCTTTTCTTCCCAGAGAAAAATAAAAGCTACAATGTAACTCTAAGAATAATATATAAATATAAATACATAATATGTATATTATATATTAAATA
>OZ024740.1:241573331-241703331 GCA_964016885.1 Eledone cirrhosa | reverse complement strand
GTAAGTGGAATAAACACAGTTTGAGCAAATGAAACGTGTGTAATCGATTAAATCGGATCTAGAATGTTATTGATACTTAATGTATCGATCTTGGCAAAATTTGAACTCAGATCGTTTATAAGAAACAAGATACTCTAAAGTATTCACTAACACTGCATCCTTTCACAGAACAAGATTTCTGAACTGGGCAGAAAGCCAAATCTTTTAGCGGAAATATTATTGGGTGATTTTTGTGTATTTCTCATTGCTGGTATATTTGTATACATACATACATACACACATACATACATACATACATACATACATACATACATACATACATACATACATACATACATACATAGAGAAGCTAGGCTTCACAGGAACAGAAAGAACACAACTAGTTAAGAAACTACAAGTACAATCCATTAAGGGAACAGTAAAAATATGTAAAACATTCCAAAAATGTTGCATCTAATAACTACATATACACATGTACAGATACAAAGCATATACACATGCACACATACAACTCAAAACATACACATCCACACATACAATAACATCCAAATCTACACATGCATGCAGACATACATACATATCTACCTAGTTGATGTTGTGTAAATTCCAATGAGAGAGTCTTGTCTATGTTAGAAACCGACTCTCTCTCTATTGGTAAAACTTTGTGAAATTATAAAACCAGAAGAATATACATACATACATACATACATACATACATACATACATACATACATACATACATACATACATACATACATACATACATCTTCTAGAAATCTAGAGATGAACGGCCTGACAATACAACCTCTACAGTCAGGTGACAACTACAGATATCTTGGACAGGATGAGAATGTCAGATATGATGGACCCATAAATAAGGAGAGAACCAGAACTGAATACCTCAGAAGAGTAAAGAAAATATGGTCATCAGAACTGTCAGCGTACAACAAATACATTTCCCACAATGCTTATGCTGTGCCAATTCTAACGCCACATTTGACCTGCTGAACTTGTCATTGCAAGAACTAGGTGAGATGGATGTTAGAACTCGCAAACTTCTCAGTGTTACTGGGAACTTTAACATCAATGGTGATGTGGATAGGCTATACTTCTCACGCAATGAAGGTGGCCGGGGTGTAAAATCCATATTAACAACATATGAGACCCGGATAATAACACTGAAGCAACACCTTCAACAGGGGAAAAAGGTTGGCAACTATCTTGCCCAGGTTTATGAGCATGAAAAAAAAAATATCATTAGAATAGCGACTGATCTGGAGGAGAGATTTGGAATAAAGCCTGATATAAATCTCTCACCCAGAGAAATCGGAAGATCATATACAATGTTCAAACAAGATAAAAAAAATTGACCAATTTACAGAAAAAGTTGTGCATGGATACTTAAGACGTAAAACACAGACCATAGAGGGGATAAACCACTCAAAAAGCCTGGCATGGAGTTCCGACAACTTTATGACATCACACCTTGGGGGATATCTCTATGCAATACAGGAACAAGAACTCCCTACCAAATATCTGCTGCACAAAAGGGGAGGGCCAGCAGCTGACAATAAATGTAGGCTATGTAAAACAAAGATCGAGGATGTAAGCCACATTGTTGCCAGCTGCGAAAGAATGTCATCTCGCTACTACCTCCCATGAGACACGATGGGATAGCTAGAACCATCTGGAACGCACTTCGGAAAACAAAATTAACAACAAACGAGGGAGAATATATTGAGACAGATGGCACTAAGGAATACTAGTGGAACCTGAAAATAAAAACTGCCACCAAATTAAAGCACAACCGGCCTGATATTGTTGTTTGGGACCACACATTGAAAACGTGTTCTGTTGTGGAGATCAGCTGTTCACTTTATATAAATGTTGTCAGAAAAATACAGGAGAAGGAGGACATCTACGGACCATTGATGAGGAGTTTACAAATCCAGAATCTAAGTTACACCTTTAGCTTCATACCCATCATTATTGGAGCTACGGGTTATATACCAACCCACTTGGACCAAAGTATGACTGAACTTGGATTTGCGGACAAAAAGCGCAGCTCCCTAATTCATAGTCTACAAATGGCTGCGATAGCTGGCACCTTCAAAATTTGCAAAACATTCTTGCGATTCAAGGGATGACAATTTCTTTTCTTTTACAACCTTGCCACCAGGAAGGTGGCCGGTCAAAAAAATATACTCGAAATTAAGAGAAAGAGATAACATACATACATACATACATACATACATACATACATACATACATACATACATACATACATACATACATACATACATACATACATACATACATGCATGCATGCATGCATACATAATACAGTCAACGCGATCAGTCGCATATTTTGGCGTGGGAGACTATCTATTAAATTTAAGATGAATACTATCTCCGACAGCATGGCTGAACACAACATCAACAAAAAAATTAAGGAAGTACCGAAGACAAAGAACAAGGAAGGTAATCAAACTTTATTCAGTTGTAGCTACAGAAGAAACCGAAATTATAAATCGCATTTCTCTTGGAGTTGCAAACTTAATAATGATTTATTTAATTGTTATAAAATGGCAAAAAACAATCCCTCCGTTGACTATATGAATAGAATGAAGCTACACTGGGACGAAATGCCAAATAATGAAATATTACGTGTTATTGACGAAATAGGGGATGAATATTTACGACAGATAAAAACCCCAACATTTTGGCAAATCAATGCCTGTTTATATGCCCTAGCAACGACAGTGAAGCATTATCTTGTTGATAGCAGAGATATTAACAAGAACAAAACACCACCAAAAATACCATCATGTATAACTAAAATAGAAAAAAAGATTGCTGACCTACGAAAAAACATAGGACATGTGACAATGCTCCTTACATGCAAACAAACACAAAAAACCTCACTCCTCACCAACAAAGAATGAAAAATAAAATAGAGACGATGTTTGGTAACAGTAGAACCAGAACTCTCCAATATAAGCTGATCACCCTCAAACAAGAATTGAGAGCTGTTAGCGAAAAACGCCGATACCTGAAGAAGGTAGATGAGAGAAAAGTGCTTAATAAAAGATTCAGACGAAACCAAACATCAGTCTATAGAGATATGAAGGGCATAAAAAAAGTGTCACTGAGGCCCCATCCCAGAAAGACATAGATTCCTTTTGGAGCAGAATATGGGGTGAATAGAAGAATTTCAACCAAGATGCAGTGTGGCTAAGAGAAATCCCAAAGAACTATTGCTACAACAAAAACATACGAAATAAGTGAGGGTACCCTTGAGACTGTGACAGGAAAACTCCAAGAGAAGAAAACACCAGGAAGAGACATGATTGTCGGCTACTGGTACAAAAAACTGATATTCTATCGGAGGTATCTTACTGACCTCTACCAACAAGTTCTTAAGGGAGATACACTTATACCAGAATGGTTGACATTAGCACAAACATTACTGGTCCCCAAGAACAAAGACACCCACTTGGCAAAAAACTACCGACCCATTGCATGCCAGAACCTGATGTATAAGATGTATACAGCCTGAACCTATTCCTCCAAGATCACTGTGAAATAATAACATCATCACAGATGAACAAACAGCTGGAAAGAAAGGGGTTTGGGGATGTGCTGAACACTCCTAATCAACAGAACTCCAATGTCGGAGGTGTGACAACTTAGAATGAATATGACTACAGTCTGGCTAGACTACAGGAAAGCTTTCGATTATGTTCCCCACTCTTGGATGATAGAGGCCCTCCAGCTTGCTAAAGTCCCAGACATTATTGTCAGAGCCATAGAGAGGCTGTCTTCTTCTTGGGCTACTATCCTAAGGTTAAAGACAGAGAGGGAGGACTCTATTTTCACTGATAAAATAAAATATTGCAGGGGTATATTTCAGGGGGACAGTCTCTCTGTGATATTATTCATCTTGTCATTAAACTCCTTGTCCTTTCTGCTCAAGAAATGTGAGGGATACATAATGGGCTCACAGGAGGACAGAAATACGAACCTAACCCATAATTTCTTTGTGGACGATCTGAAACTCTATGCCAAGAACATGGATGGGATGAAGAAAAATCTTGATCTGGTTACAACGTTCTCAAAGGATATAGGAATGGAGTTTGGCCAAGATAAATGCTCATACATGACTGTAAAACGGGAAGAGCAACAACCCAATCTAGCAACATTGTCATCAATGGCCTAACTGTTTCACCGATATCTGATGAGGACTGCTACAGATACCTGGGGATAGATGAGAACATATCCTATAATGATATCTGTAATAATGAACTCGTAACCAGGGTATACTACACCCGATTAAGAAAGATCTGATCATCGGAACTCTCTGCGCAAAACAAAACAGGGGCTCGCGATGTGTTTGCTGTGCCTGTCCTAACACCAACGTTTGGAATACTCAATTGGACGATAGACGAAATCCGACCAGTTGATGTTGGAACTCGAAAAATACTGAACAACACCGGAAACTTACACACCAACAGTGACATAGACCGCCTTTACCTGAAACGTAAGAAGGGAGGGAGAGGCCTAACATCAGTCCAGACAACATTTGAATGTCGCATTATATATCTTCGACAACATCTACGAACCTCGAAGCGTAGGAGCCCGTTTCTCAAGAAAGTCTATCTGCATGAAACAGATAAGATCATGAGAGTTGGGAAGGAACTCCTTGAGAGATATTCCCTTTGTGATAATAAACAAAATTCAAACTCAGCAGTTTCGCAGTGAATCTATGGATGAAAAACTGCATGCTTATCAGCAAAAAATCATACATGGATATGTTGCCAGGAAACTCCAGAGTGAGAGTAATATACATAAGGAAAGTAGTCTATATTGGACCAACAACCGCTATATTGACTCCCACTTTGAAGGGTACGCTTTTGCAATCCAGGAACAGGAGATTAGCACGAAATGCATGATTCACAAAAGAGATAGGGATGCAGGCAAAACACCTAGATGTGATAACAAGTGCAGACTCTGCAGAACTAACATCGAGGATATCACCCATGTCATCAGCAGCTATCCAAAGATGTCATCGCGGTACTATCTACCTATGAGGCATGATGTAGTGGTAAAAAAGATAGCCCCGATAATAAACACATTAAAAGCTGCAACAATGTGGAAGATATCCATGTACATAATATGAAAGAGTACTGGTGGAATGTTCCAGTAAAAACCCCAATAAAATGCAGGCATAACAGAACAGATATTATATGGGACAGGGAGAAGAAAACATGCGCAGTAGTGGAAATTAGCTACCCAGCAGATGCCAATATAATATCAAAGATTAGTGAAAAGGAGAATATTTATGCAGACCTGATGAGAAATCTGCAGATACTCCAACCAGATTACACCTTCAGATGTATGCCTGTGATTATTGTGGCACTGGGATATGTTAGTAACTGCCTCAATACAAATCTTGAGAAGCTAGGCTTCACAGGAACAGAAAGAACACAACTAGTTAGGAAATTACAAGTACAATCCATTAATGGAACAGTAAAAATATGTAAAACATTCCAAAAATATTGCATCTAATAACTGCATAAACACATGTACAGATACAAAGCATATACACATGCACACACAACTTAAAACATACACATCCACACATACAATAACATCCATATCTACACATGCATGCATACATATCTACCTAGTTGATGTTGTGTAAATTCCAACGAGAGAGTCTTGTGTCTATGTTGGAAACCGACTCTCTCTCTATTGGTAAAACTTTGTGAAATTATAAAACCAGAACATACATACATACATACATACATACAAACATACATACATACATACATACAAACATACATACATACATACATACATACATACATACATACATACATACATACATACATACATACACCATGACCATGATAATCGCTATTAAACCCGGTTTCCCTGCTGCTATAGGCCTAGCGGGACATCAAGTGCTGTGTAAGCTCTCATTCGGAGTCACTGGACGGCCAGACTGGACGAGAGTATATCAACGCATAGAGTTACGGCTTGCTATTCTGAGTTTAAATCCCGCCGAGGTTAACTTTGCCTTTCTTCCTTACGGAGTCGATAAAATAAAGTACCAGTAAAGCACTGGGTAATTGCTGGCCTTGTGCCAAAAGTAAAAACAATTATATATGAACACAACTTTCTTACAGAATATACTACGTACCGGCAAATGATGACCAAAATGTGTTTGAAATGAAAAGGTGCATAAGCACAAACATAAACACACTCACATACATACATACATACATGGTAGCTGCCAACTCGTTTTCGAGTATGGCCACTACTTTATATTCATGTAGGAGAACCCCTACCGATGCACTGAACGAGTGTGACTTTTTAGTCCAGCCAGCGACTTGAAAACTCTGGTACAAACACTACACTTGTGACAATCATTGACACATAGTGCTGGGCACATGGTACCATGTGACGACAAGTGGCATCAGGTATTGCATCAGGTTGCTTGTGAACTTTCACAATACCATGGAGATCACAATTCACTGTTTCTCTTTGAACATGGCTGTGACTGTGGCTCCTGAGACCAGATTTGTTCAAGCAAATCTTTCCACTCAGGTCAAGCCAATTCAATGGAGATACAGATCATTCCGAGAGATACACCAGGGCACATCCCGTTTGATCTTCTCGTGCTCTATGCGTCTGTCCTCCAAACTATGGACCCCATCATTCACCATTCCACGCCAAGTTTCTCTTTCAAGAGCTTCTGTCTTCCAGTCAGCCACCATCAAACCAGTTTTCTTCAATGAGTCCTTTACACAATCTTTGAATCGGAGCTTCGTATATACATACATACATAGATACACACATACATAGATACATACATACATACATACATACATACATACATACATACATACATACATACATACATACATACATACATACATTTTAATTGTATAGAGCACTTGGTGAACACAGCATCGCTGTTTATAAGTTTCCAGTGCGTTAATCATTGGTTCATTGCATTTCTGACGTTGAGAGTGACGAGAGATTATAAGTGTGACACTAGTAAGTTTAAATATCTCAAGTATACCTTGGTTGACGTCAACATATTTCATTTTCTCTGCTGATAGCGCACACACACACACACACGCATGCGCCCGCGCGCATATACACACACACTCCAAAAGGAGCGGGAGGAACTAATTGACTACCGAGTGAATATTTAAGCATATGTAAAAATCCTGCTATTATTCTCTCCACATGTTTCACAGTTATCTGTTCAGAAAGACAATTTCTTATCTTCTCTCCATGAAGAGTGCTACAGGCAAACTTTATTGACATCAAACACAAGAAAAGAGTTATTGTAAAAATACCTAATTTGTGACATGTCAAGTGCAATGCCGAATCTCTGTGATATCAGCCCATCAAGGGATATCATTATAATATAATCAATATAAATAGTAAATAATCCTTAAATACCTGAAGATACCATGTTCTACGGTTATAAGAAAGAATATTGTATTATGTGTGTGGGGAGGGGGTGAGGGGGTATTACCTGAAATACATGCAACTAACCCAGTGTTTTGATCGGTACTCAAAGTTTCATAATCATATTAGTTTAATCACAACAGATTAATTTCGCGTGCACAATTAATCTTTGGCCTTTATGAAAAAATATATATGCTTCCAGAATATTGTTTACTTTCGATGGTAAATCTCTTTAATTCACACAGAGATAAAGATATAAGCATACATATATATATATATATATATATAAAAATGTGTGCCAACACAAGAGCAAGAATGAAGTGTTCATTCTACTGACATGGCTAAAAAAATTAGGCTTATTTGCATAATTGCAAACGAATCGAATGTTATTATTAATATTCGAAAAACTCAGATTACATTTATTGTATTCAGTCATGTAGAGCAAAATTTTCTTTTATATATATATATATATATATATATATATATAACAAAGAAAGTGTGGTAAGGAACCATAACGCACCAGAGAACTCGATCGATACTTAGGGGAGTAGAGTGGGTAATAGGAAAAGAGTCAGGTTGAGCTCCGGCCGTATCGACAGCTAGATCCGAACTCGGATACATACATATTAATTCGAGTATGTGTTAGTTAATTACCGACACTTCAGTATGCCGGATAGAGCACTCAACGAAGTGCACAGGCGGGTCTGTTTACTCCGGAGTAATTTAAAAACAAGAAGTGTAAGTCAACAGGTTAAAATTACCTTCATTTATTAATATTCGTTGTTATATATATTTCGGTGATAACCATTATGCAACAGTTATGACCTCATCAAACAACTAGAACTTGAACAGGCATACGGTGAAGCTCTCGTACTCCACCAGACGCAGCGTAACCGAACACATAGCTAGTATCAATAGAAATAGACTTAGGACATTTAGAGAGGCATCAGCATATTCTCTAGACACCCAACAGAGCAATGAGAGGGTAAACAGTAGACCCGGGACTGGCATGAGTAGCACTAGCCTACAAGTGTCCCTGTGTCACAGGGACACCACACCAAATTAACCAATGGGCACCCCACAGTAAACGCACAGGGGTTGACTGCATCATGCAATTGCAGAAACCCCGTCTCATGCCCTCTTAGCAAACTTAGTTTACCGATGCAGGGTTACAACCTCCAACTCGACAAGCTGCACAAGACCCCATACTCGTTTGTCTGTCCAGAGTTATAGAGGTACCTCCAGACGAAGGTGGGTCTGGTATTTGCCCCCTCTGTCTTAGTGAGACCCTCGAGATACTCAGTGGTGGAATAAATATAATCAATCGCAGGGCAGATTTCTTTGGTCCATGTTGACACCTAAGGACGGGAACTTTCCTTAATCTATATGGATAGCAGCCCTACCACACTGAGTTCCAGAGACAGCAACCCCGCCCACTGTACCTAGCTCTTCTCTCTCCTCTCTTCTTGTCTCGATTAGCATCTAAAAGTATCCCATAGCAACATTTACTTTGCGATTGGGTCCACGCATTACTTCTCCTCTGACTTCCCCTCTTTTTCACTTCCTTAGTTCTAATCCAAGTATCTAACTACTAGTTGTTTAGCGAGATAATATACGTTGGAGAATCCAATCCTGGGTGTCTACATACTCCACACATTTCTGCTTTCTGGGTGTCAACAATTACCCTCTGTCTATAATCTGTAATTCGGTATTCCTAAGGATGAACTACCTCTAACCTAATTCCTTTAGCCCATAAACGTCAATACAAACTATCATAAGTAAATAGTACGTACATGTTATTTCTATTTTCATCCTTTTAAAGAGTACATATGTGTCCGAATATGAATAAACGAAGTTAATTTTAACCTTTTGACTTACACGTCTTCTTTTTACACACACACACACACACACACACACACACACACACACACACACACACACACACACACACACACACACACACACACGCACACGCACACACACACAAATACACACACACACACACACACATATATATATATATATATATATATATATATATATATATATTAGAGAGAGAGAGAAATAGAATATATGTGTGTGTGTCTATGTGTGTAACTGTAAATAATATCTTAGAATATCAGATAAAATACCCCCATATACGGAAAAGCATAGCCAGCAGCCCAACTTTCTAATCTATTATTTATACTAATCGACTATGGTTACACTTATTTTCTGTATTGGGGATTTCTACATTTCTAAGAATTTCGCATCTCCGATAGTTTATTTTCAATGAAAGTGTCAACCAAACATTGGCTGATTTTGAGAATAATAGCAACAGCCCAGAAAAGCCTTGAGACTGATAAAAAATACTTTCTGGTTAGAGAAAGAATGTGGTATATATCCAATGAGAAAACTGTCTTGCGGCTTAGAAGGAGCACTTTCAGGACTGACCAAGATGTAGAGATTGACTCATTACTTCAGATACATCCAGAGATAAAGATTACTGAATTATCTGCTGAAGAAGTGGACATTACTCTAAAGGCAATAAAACCAGGCAAAGCTCCTGAGCTTGCTGGCCTAACTATGGAAGTATGGAAACTACCCAAAGCTGGCAAGTTTCTGAGAGATTTTTTCATTCAAACCCTTGAAGATCACATGCCTGATGAATGGGGAATATCAGGAATAGTACCAATTAGAGAAGCATAAGTCTTACGGAATTGCAGCAGAGACACACCTGAGTAGAATCAGACTATTCATCGACAACATTTTACGTTCCAATCAAAAGGGCTTTCATTCAGCTCACTATACTACGTCACACACCTTTGTTTTGTTTTCGTTTCTCTCATTTTTCACTTTTCTCCTATTTCTCACTTACTTCCTACCTCGAGATTTCCCATCTGCATTGTTGTGGCTTTCTAAACTACGTATTTTATATATATATATATATATATATATATATATATATATATATATATATAAAGAATTAATATCTAGTAACATATATATACATACATATCAATGCTAGCAAATATATAGGTTTTGTCTTAGTAACTTTGTGCTTCAATGCATGGGGTTGCAGAACAATAATATGAGAGACGTAAAATAAGAAAATTATAAAATTAACTTACTTACTAAAATATCACTTCCAACTAATTAGTTTCTGGAATGGAATAAATATATTTTCCGAAGAAGATACAAAGAAGCATTCCGTCGTCAGGGAAGTCTATTCTCATCTAAGTATCCAGGCAAAGCGTGGACACTGGAAACTTATTAAAAAATAATTCAGTGGATAGAAAATAGCAAAGCGTGGTGCATCTGTATGTATATATATGTTACTAGATATTAATTCTTTATAATTATCTCCAAATTATTTGTCGAGCAATATTGGCCATGACTGCTGCTATGGTAGCAGGCAGGCCGCTGTCTTATTAGCAAACCACTTTCCACTGATTGACCTCGATGTCACGTGATTGATTCTTTTTGAATTTGCCACCGACGCAGAGGCAGTGATTTTCTCAATGGCTAGGAATTCAGTCCACGCTTTGCTATTTTCTATCCACTGAATTATTTTTTAATAAGTTTCCAGTGTCCACGCTTTGCCTGGATACTTAGATGAGAATAGACTTCCCTGACGACGGAATGCTTGTCAGTATCTTCTTCGGAAAATATATTTATTCCATTCCAGAAACTAATTAGTTGGAAGTGATATTTTAGTAAGTATGTTAATTTTATAATTTTCTTATTTTACGTCTCTCATATATATATATATATATATATATATATATATATATATATATATATATATATATATATATATAATATATATATATACACACATATATACATAACCAATTAAAGAGATGTATGTATATACAGAGAGAGAAAGAGCCATATCGCACAAGAAACACGGTATATTGTATATATACCAAATATATATTCTATAGAAGAATATTCACGCAGGTAGAATCATAGTTGAAACATAGCGCTATTTTATACCTGGAGAGTATGGCTGAAAATCGATCTATGTAATCGATCAACGAAACATAAAAAACAATCATATATTCGATCATCGAAGACAAATTATCGATAATGATTAAACCACGTGAAACTCAGGTACTCATCAGAGGTCTAGTTTCATCATTCTAAGAGAAATATAGAATGAAGATTGTAAATAAATCAATATACCTGGGAATATCCACAGCCAAGTCCAACTCGTGCACCATGCTAAGAAACACATGGTGAAATACGTTAGACCAAAGGCAAATAAATATCCACAATGTGGATGATAATTCCGCTAGAAATAGGAACGGTAGTTATAGCCACCGAGCTCAGACAAGTTAAGAGGTTTGGAGCGGTATATTGATTTATTTACCATCCTCATTCTATATTTCTCTTAGAATGGTGAGACTAGACCTCTGATGAATACCTGAGTCACATGTCGTTTAATCATTATCGATAGTTTGTCTTCGATGATCGAATATATTGATTGATTTTTTTCGATGATCGACTACATGGATCAATTTTAGCCATACTCTCCCGGTATAAATAGCGCTATAAGGTTTCCCTTATGATTCCACCTTTGTACATATTCTTCTATAGAATATGTATTTGGTATATATACAATATACCGCGTTTCTTGTGCGATGTATGGCTGATTCTCTATCTCTTTATTTGGTTATTATGACTCTAGATAAAGTCTATTGAGTTTGCTTATTGACAAACACAAAATTCTAAACATTTTTTTATATGTTTTGATTCATTATTTGTATATATATATATATATATATATACTTACACATACACACGAACTGTTGGCCAAATAATTTTTTATATCAATGGGTTAAAGACATGTAAAATTAATTAGTCGTCAGTTGTTCTGTCTAAAGACCCTAGGGAAAATGAGTCGCCAAATAATTTTTGTACAAGTTGAAAACATGTGTGTATACATATATATAAATCTATATACATACATGTACATGCACACATATACACACACTCCCAGATATATATTGAGTGAGTGTGGAAGACCAAAGGTCATTATTGAAAGTCTCTGGAAGTGTATATTTCACAAGGTACTTAATATTTTTATTGGAGAAAGTAAGAAAGGTCACTTGCATACTCTACTCTAGATAACAGTATACTATATATTCACAATTATTTAAAAATTCAATTATATCCTTCTGTATTAACATTTAGTATTTCTGTCTACTGCCAGTAATATGTACACTATAATTAGTCAAATAAATATACATTGTTTTCTGCAAAACTTTGACTGTAATGTTTTGTTTTCACTTTTGTACTTTTTGAAAATGTTATTTATTCATTATAAAAATTAATTGATAGCATTCTGTATGTGGGTGGGTCCCCTTTATCTCCCGACAACCAATTTGTTTAGACCCAGTCCGCCACTGGTTGCAGGCCAATTCTGGAAAGCACATGAAGCAAATGAATAGCTCTAACGTCCATATCCGCGCATTTCTGACATCATAAAGTGACGGAGGTTTGTATTAACTGAATATGGAAAACGTCACAGTGAATCTGCAGGACAGGGTGAGCTGAACTCGTCAGGGCACCGGTAATAGATATGAAACTGAATATATATGTATGTGTATGTTTATGCGTGTGTGTCCGTGTGTGTCTGTGTGTGTATGTGTGTGTATGTGTGTGTATGTCTATGTGTGTGTATCTGTGTATGTATGTGTATAAAAATACACTTTACTACCGTTGTTTACTTCTACTTAAGTGGATGTGAGTTAAATCTCTTAAACATCGCAGTTTAATGGACTTGAGATAGAAATTGATTTCTGCTTCAATCCCATGAACTCTTTTGCTATTTTTCCTGATAGTTTTTTTGTTGTGTAGCTCCAAGTCAACCCTGATACTCAATTACATTCTAAATATGACGATCCTACTTCTCTTCCAAACATAGAATATATATAAGACCATACAATCTAATATGTCGTTACTTATTCAAGACAGTATAAAAGGTGATTTGTTTTCCATTTCTAGTAGATAGAATAACCATGTAAAGGTTCCCTTAGAATATAGTCGCTGCTTTAAGCGGTGAATACTGCCACTTTTCACGTTAATGTGAGTTTAGCGACTTTCCATAAACGCAGGTTAGCTCTGAGAGCTGGGGATAATCAGATTCAAATCACTGACATTTCGTTTAGATGTCGAGACTCTCTTAGTCCTTACTGTATACTTGTGTTGTTAGTAAGAATGCTACAATTCAAGTGACACTCACATATTCTTTCTTATGTTCTCATTTAATACGTTGGTAGATTGGAAGAATCGTTAGAACGTCGAACAAAATGCTTTACAGCATTTGTTCCGGCTCTCTATGCTTTCAGCTCAAATAGCACCAAGGAAGACTTTACCTTTCATCCTTTCGAGGTTGATAAAATAAAGTACTAGTCAAGTACTCGGGTCATTTCAATCAACTTTTCCCTCCACCAAAATTACGTGCCTTGTATCTAAAGTTGAGATTCTTATGCTCTCATTTAATCGTTCACATTAATTTCTTTTATTGTATTTATTCCAAACTAATATTTGAGGTACCAGTCGGTATTTATTATTGTATTTCTATTTCCAGGTCCAATTACCAGAGCACCAAATCCGACAGCTATGCATGGCCTCAAGAGCTATTTTCTTGGAGCAACCTATGTTACTGGAACTTGGAGCTCCAGTCAATGTTATTGGAGATATTCACGGACAGTACGAAGATCTTCTACGGCATTTCGACAACTGTGGTTACCCTCCTAAAGCAAACTATATCTTTCTGGGAGATTACGTTGATCGGTGAGTATCTAAAACATTTAATACGATTATTACCCATCTTATATTTGGTTTTAAATAACATTACTTTTCTGATCTATAACTTCACTATCGAATATTCTTTTATATATAACCACCAAGTTCTGTTTTCTTTCAGACCTTTGTGGTTATATCTCATATAACTATTGCACGTTTTTTTAAAGGGAGATGTGTGTTAATCATATAAGAAATCAAACACATACGGAAAATATAAAAAGATAACATTCTCAAGTAAAGTTAGGGCTGTGGTTTGAATTTAATTAAACCTAGACAAAAGAATACCGTGATTTGGGTATAAAAACCAACGAATTACTGATCTCTAAACCTTACGTTGATCTAAAAACAGAATTCTAGAAATGGTTGCGAATGTCCTAAAAAGAATGAAAACTGCAACAAAAATTATAATGATTGTAGCAAACAATTCCAAAGCGAAATAAATTATCTTACTGCGAAGAGGAAACGTCTAATGCTACGGGATGTATCATCTTTGTTGATATTTGGTATGAATACATTGTAGAGTCTGTACGTTCAGTCCTTTATGATCTTGTGATTATATCCAGTCTCACATGGAAAGAATTGAACATTGTACCTGTAAGCATTGTATTCTGAGAAAACACTCATCGGTTTTTATAGACACATGTGTTAAGATACGTAGTTTATAGGCTATGGTGTCCGACGTGTGATCGGGAGTACAACTCCAGGCAGAAACTTGAGTGTTTGAGCATGGCATTTCATTTCATTTTGCTCTAGTTTAATCAGCTGGCAAAAATGAGAAGGACTACCCATTTCATATACTGGTCACGTTGAATCCCATGAAAAATATGTTAAGAATGCATGTGTCTGTAGAATGCTCAGCCACTTGCACATTAATTTCACAAGTCGTCCGCTACTTTGTTTGAATAACTGGGACACTCGTCGTCGGAACCGACGAAGGTCCAACACGCATTATCCATCTTAGAACTACATATCTTCTAGCGCTGGTTGGCAAATGAGTATGGACACATTACATTCCAGGTGATGAAATACTAATGTAAACATCCTATCAACTCCACCATCTTCGCAATTTATGTGATAACTCTTTTTGTAACCTATGATAATTTTCTGCTACGTTCTACACTTTTAACACTTTAACTGTAGTACGAAATCAGATATATAATTTATTATACACACAACAATTGACTGTATAATTGAATGTATAACAAAATCAGAACATTCTATTATAGATAAAACATTTCTATTATATATCATCCGTGTGATACTTCACTGGTGAATAATTATCTTTAGAATCCACCGCTCATTGGGGAAGTTACTGTGCATGTTTCACTGTGACTAGGTTCTAGTCCCCTCATGCGCACTTTTCTCTTATAAGAAAATAAGTCTTAAGAACTTTTCTTTTATATGAGAATAAACCTTTCGCAAGTATCTATTCCTTAGTAGAATATTATGGATATGTAATGTCTTTGATTTGGTTCAACAGACAAAATGATTTATTTCTTGATGTAAAAAAAATATAATAGATAACAACTCTAATTTTAGAAGAGATTACAAGAATATTGTTTTCAAATAGGTTCTCTTCTCAGAATACACATTCAATTCCGTCTGTATGGACCTCGCACCACTTCAGGTATCAAAGGATTGACAGAAGCAAACACACACACGCAGGTGTACGCGCGCACGTACTCACATGCACACGTTTATGCACACACACACACATATATGTTATGTATATATATATATATATATGTGTGTGTGTGTGTGTGTGTGTAAATATGTATATATATTCAGAACATAAGCTGGCCACATCTGACTGTGAGAAAGATATATGCCGGCCTCCCACGCATATCTATCGTTGTACGTAAAAGGACAGTAAGATTTGTTGGCCACTGCCATCGTGCCTCCTATGAGGCTGTGTCCCCATTAGTGCTTTGGAAAACACAAGCAGTCACCAATAACAGGGGGCGCAAGCTCTCCTATCCCGATGTCAACTCCAGAGATTCTGGCATTGAGATCAAGGACTTGGCAACGGCAATGAACGAATGATCCACGTGGAGATCAATTGTTGAATCGATTTCGGCTGAGGCCGCCGGATGATTATGATATATATATATATATATATATATACAGATCAGAGCAAACAGCACGGACACTCTATCTCAAAATTATTTTTGAAAAGCATTTAGAAATGCGCAACCGGTGAAAACTTAAAAACTTAAAACCACAACTGAATACTAACCCATACAATCACTAATACTCTTTTATTCCTAATTAAACCATTTTACAACTGTGAACAATTTGTCAGCATTTTCTATTCCGTTTACCAATATATATATATATATATATATATAGGAAAATGTTTAACCCCGACGGCAGAGCTCAAGCCGTTTCAACGGCTATTTCAGTCCATAAATAGCCGTCGAAACGGCTTAAGCTATGCCGTCGGGGTTAAACATTTTCCTGTTACCCACTCTACTACCCTAAGTATTGAGTACTCTGGTGCGTTATGGTCCATCTGGTTCCTTACCACACCTCCTTCGTTATATATATATATATATATACAGCGCCACAGAAAATAACAGCGCCCACGCAACCCACCCCAAGTTCCCCACTTACCACCCCGACAACCCACTCCACCCCCCACCCACCAACCACGAACTCGACACTAAACTCATCAGGCTAAAACACTCCATCTCAGATATACTTCACAAACACACACACACACACGCACAACACACAACCTCACCAAATCTCAACTCACCACTCTCTCCAACCTAAAATCGAAGAACCTCATCTACCTCCCCTCCGACAAGGAAAAAGAATTCTGCGTCATCAGCAGAGAGGCCTACAACACCCTGGCCCTCCAACACCTTGACGATGACAACCTCTAATCCAAGGTCACGGGAATCACTCCCGCGCAGATAGAAGAGCACATCAACGCCTCCTGGACCAACATATGCGACCGGCGGAAGCTCCCGAGGAAGCTGAGATACAACCCCCTCACGAGGAACAGCAGACTACCCGCCTTCTACCACCTCGTGAAAACACACAAACAGGGACCCGACCTGAAGATCAGGCCCATTGTATTCAGCGTGGAAGGACCACTCTACAAAATTTCATGGCTCCTAGCCAGAATCTCAAACCCATCTTAGACACCTTGCCGGAACACGTTAACAGCTCCGAGGAGGTGTTGAAGCGCCTGCATCAAATGGATTCCGATACCAGAAAGAATAACAGATATGCCTTCAGCCTTGATGTAGTCGCTCTCTACACTTCGGTCCCGGCACTCCCGGCCGTCAATATACTGATGGAACGCGTCCAATCCACCGACCTACACTGCTTCGGGCTCACCACCACTGACATCCACCAACTCCTATCCATCGTCGTCCATCGGATTCCTTGACCAAACATACCAACAAACCTCGGGACTGCCCATGGGATCAAGCCTGTCGGGTGTGCTAGCGATCTCTTACATGGACAGCCTCGAGCGCAAGGCACTCAACGCCTGCCACCCCAACAACGTCGTCTTTCTCTCAAGGTACGTGGACGATATCCTCATCTTCACATCTTCCCAAGACATGGCGAACAGAATCTATGAGACGTTCAACAACACGGACGAGAACATTGACTTCAGTGTTGAACACCCCAACGACGACGGGTCACTTGCCCTCCTCGACTTCCGAATCAACATCACGGAACAGGGAGGGATCCACTGCAACTTCTACCGTAAGGCAGCCTGCAGGGACCTGTTCGTCCACTACAAGTCCGCCCTCCCTAACAGTGCCAAAAGGGGATACATCACGAACGAGATCGCGCGAATCAAAAACAGATGCAGCGATCCCGCGAGTGGTGTCAATCATACCAAGCGATACCTCGAGGTGCTGGAGACGAACGGGTACCCTACCTCGCTCACAGACAGAGTAGAAGACACCAGACACAAGAGACAGAGAGGCACCCAAGGCAAGTGCTTCCTTAAAATGCCACACCCGGGCGAGAATACCACCAACGCTATCCGCAAGGCTATACGGAGGGAGGGCCTCGACATCCACCTGGCCCACTCGGGCCCCTCCCTGCGAAGATGCCTCTCCAAGAAACCCGGGAAATCAACTGACGCGTGCTCCCTCAGAGACTGGCCGATGCGCCATGCGAACTGCTGCCTACGCATATACGTCGTGTATAAGATAGAATGTAACAAGTGCAACCAATACTATATAGGTAGCACAATCCCGCCGTTGCACATCCGGATCAAGGAACACACTAACACCAGGGCCTCGTCTTTCCGGCAACACATAGCCAAATGCGGAAACAAAGACGGAAGGCCCATTGTCACAGAAAGAAACGTCGGCACGTGACGTATCAAGGAAGCACTTTTGATCAAACGCCTAGGGCCACAATTAAACAACCGATGACAGAGAAGCGAAATGAGGTGGTTTGTTTAAGTTAACAAACGATTTAGCAACACACGCACTGTTAGGGAGGGTGGACTTGTAGTGGATGAACAGGTCCCTGCAGGCTGCTGCCTTTCGGTAGAGGTTGCAGTGGATCCCTCCCTGTTCCGTGATGTTGATTCGGAAGTCGAAGAGGAGCGAAATGAGGTGGTTGGTTTAAGTAAACAAACGATGCAGCAACACACGCACACACACACACAAGCTAGACAGCAACACACGCACGCACACACACACACAGTAGCATTTCACCATACGAACATACTACACTGGCAATACAGACGAACAAGGCAACAACACACGCACACACACACACACTCAAGCGAGACAACAACACACACACACACAGTAACATTCACCAAACATGCAGAGAATGGACTGACAGCTAGCGCCACCCCACTCCCACAATTGAAAGAACTACTTCGGCCGCTGACCTCTGCCTGACCGACCCCATTTCACGCGCACGCGCTCTCTGCTGAATACCTCAGATATTCAAAACAACGAACAGCGGAGGACACGTTTCGCACCTTTCCGACAGACACCCCCCCCCCCCCCCCCTTCACCCCCACCGGAAAAAACCCCAGTTGATGGATGTGAATCCGAAATATATAGGGACAATTAAATCTCTCCCAAGGTAACTCTTTCTCGTGTTATTTTTATTTTTATCCTTTACGCTCTTTCCTTCATTCCTCTACACACTACAGTCTTATGCACGCCACGCATCTCAACGTTCACCCACTTACATCTCTCTCTCCACCACCGGATCTTGTTACCCGGAGATTTACCCATCTGCATTGTCGAGGCTTCCAAACGACTTAAAGAAATTTACCTTATTATTCCACAATGCTTCAAGCAAACTTCAATACTCTCTTATATATATATATATATATATATATATATATATATATATATATATATATATATATATATATATATATATATATATATATATATATATATATATATTATTCTCCGCAAAAATACAAAAAAAAAACCAATAAAATAAGAAAATGATAACCCTGTTTCTGTGAAGCAGTCCTATTTCGATAACTTTTCCACTGATACTTTCCAGATCTTACCAGCTCTTAAAATGATCTACCATTTTATACTGATAATATATGTTCTGTTTCAGAGGATGTCATTCCTTAGAAACCATTTGTCTCGTACTAGCCTATAAAGTGAAATACCCACAGAATTTCTTTCTTCTACGAGGAAATCATGAATGTGCTTCAATCAACAGGTAAGGTTTTATATGTCAATCGTTTACCTTTAACTGCTCAAAAAAAAAAACACAACTGTAGCAAGATGGAAATACACATAGATCTCCAATATCATCTAACAATACATTTGCCTTGGTACGATTACTTTAGTATACAATTGGTTTTTCTTTCTTTTCTATTATAATTCCAATCTATCGTGTGTAGGTATGTGGTGTAGTAATAAGGACGCTGGACTCACGAGCGTAGGGACATGTGCTCGATTCCTTTACCGGCACTCTGCATTGTGTTTTGGAGGAAGATACTTTATTTCACATTGCTTTCCCTGGTGATCATTAAAATCCTGAAGACTTTCCGTGAAATGTAACTTCATAAGAGACCAGGTAAACGTACACAGGTGTGAACTGTGCGTTTAATTTTCATTTACACGTCTAAGATTAAAAATACAATTCTACTCCATTACTTTACGGGTATTTTATTTTATCGATTCCAGAAGGATGAAAGGTACAACTGACCTCGGCGAGATTTGAACTCAGCACCTAAAAAGCTGTAACTAAATACTTCGAGCATTTTCTCCGACACTATATTGATTCTGTAAATCCATCCCCCAACATTGAAAATCCCCAACAATTCTTTTTCTAATTCTATTTTGATGTTTCTTGATTCTATACATGTTAGTTTCCCTTAGTTAAGTAATGTAATTAAGAAAAATTGATTACTTAATCACCGTAACTTATTCAACTAAAATCATCTTGCATTTCCATTCTAGTGCGTTATATAATCACCTCCTCTTCTATGCTGAAATCATTCCCTTGGGTATAGTATTTACTGTTTTTCTGAGATAACCAAAATAATATTGGACGTATTGAAATATCTGGGATTAGCTCATGCGTCTTTTTTTTTAAATGTAATTCACATAAAAATATATTATAGAAGTATTTCGTTTCTAAATCTACTGCGATGAAAATCATTGCAATGATACATTGTTTAGCACATACATACATACATATATACATACATACATACATAGATTTTGTACGACGGATAAAAACCCCAACATTTTGGCAAATCAACGCCTGTTTATATGCCTTAGCGACGACAGTGAAGCATTATCTTGGTGATAGCAGAGATATTAACAAGAACACAACATCACCAAAAATACCATCATATATAACTAATATAGAAAAAAAGATTGCTGACCTACGAAAAGACTTCATTCCTCACCAACAAAGAGTGAAAAATAAAATAGAGACGATGTTTGGAAACAGTAGAATCAGAGCTCTCCAATATAAGCGGATCACCCTCAAACAAGAATTGAGAGATGTTAGCGAAAAACGCCGATACCTGAAAGAGATGTTAGCGAAAAACGCCGATACCTGAAAGAAAAGTGCTTAATAAAAGATTCAGACGAAACCAAACATCAGTCTATAGATATATGAAGGGCAAAATAATAAGTGTCACAAAATATGGGGTGAAAAGAAGAATTTTAACCAAGATGCAGTGTGGCTAAGAGAAATCCGAAAGAACTATGGCTCCTTCACTACAACAAAAACATACGAAATAAGTGAGGGTACCCTTGAGACTGTGATAGGAAAACTCCAAGATAAGAAAACACCAGGAAGAGACATGATTGTCGGCTACTGGTACAAAAAACTGATATTCTATCGGAGGTATCTTACCGACATCTTCCAACAAGTTCTTAAGGGAGATACACTTATACCAGAATGGTTGACATTAGCACAAACATTACTGGTCCCCAAGAACAAAGACACCCACTTGGCAAAAAACTACCGACCCATTGCATGCCAGAACCTGATGTATAAGATGTATACAGCCTGCCTGAATCTATTCCTCCAAGATCACTGTGAAAATAATAACATCATCACAGATGAACAAGCAGCTGGAAAGAAAGGGGTTTGGAGATGTGCTGAACAACTAATCAACAAAACTGCGATGTCGGAGGTGCGACAACTTAAGAGGAATATGGCTACAAGAAAGCTTTCGATTCTGTTCCCCACTCTCGGATGATAGAGGCCCTCCAACTTGCTAAATTCCCAGACATTATTGTCAGAGCCATAGAGAGGCTATCTTCTTCTTGGGCTACTATCCTAAGGTTAAAGACAGAGAGGGAGGACTCTATTTTCACTGATAAAATAAAATATCGCAGGGGTATATTTCAGGGCTACAGTCTCTCTGTGATATTATTCATCTTGTCATTAAACCCCTTATCCTTTTCTGCTCAAGAAATGTGAGGGATACATAATTGGTTCACAGGAGGACACAAATTCGAACCTAACCCATAACTTCTTTGTAGACGATCTGAAACTCTATGCCAAGAACATGGATGGGATGAAGAAAAATCTTGATCTGGTTACAACGTTCTCAAAGGATATAGGAATGGAGTTTGGCCAAGATAAATGCTCATACATGACTGTAAAGCGGGGAAAAACAACAACCCAATCTAGCGACATTGTCATCAATGGCCTAACTGTTTCACCGATATCTGATGAGGACTGCTAAAGATACCTGGGGATAGATGAGAACATATCCTATAATGGTATCTGTAATAAAGAACGCGTAACCAGGGAATACTACACCCGATTAAGAAAGATCGGAACTCAAAACAGTGGCTCACAATGTGTTTGCTGTGCCTGTCCTAACACCAACGTTTGGAATACTCAATTGGACGATAGACGAAATCCGACCAGTTGATGTTGGAACTCGAAAAATACTAAACAACACCGGAAACTTCTACATCAACAGTGACATAGACCGCCTTTACTTGAAATGTAACCAGCGAGGCAGAGGCCTAACATCAGTCCAGACAACATTTGAATGTCGCATCATATCTCTCCGACAACATCTACGAACCTCGAAGCGTAGGAGCCCGTTTCTCGAGCAAGTCTATCTGCATGAAACAGATAAGATCATGAGAGTTGGGAATGAACTCCTCGAGGGATATTCCCTGTGTGATAATCAAAAACTCACACCCATGGAAGTCGCTTAGCAGTATCGCAAGGAATCCATGGATGGAAAACTGCATACTTATCAGCAAAAAATCATGCATGGAAATGTTGCCAGGAAGCTCCAGGTGAGAATAATATAGATAAGGAAAGTAGTCTATCTTGGACCAACAACCGCTATATTGTCTCCCACTTTGAAGGATACGCTTTTGCAATCCAAGAACAGGAGATTAACACGAAATACCTGATTCACAAAAGAGATAGGGATGCAGGCAAAACGCCTAGATGTGATAACAAGTGCAAACTCTGCAGAACTAACATCGAGGATATCACCCATGTCATCAGCAGCTGTCCAAAGATGTCATCGCGGTACTATCTACCTATGAGGCAAGATGTAGTGGCCAAAACACTGTACAATGCAGTTCGTGAAAAGGATAGCCCCGATAATAAACACATTAAAAGCTACAGCAATGTGGAAGACATCAATGTACATAATATGAAAGAGTACTGGCGGTATGTTCCAGTAAAAACCCCAATAAAATGCAGGCATAACAGACTTGATATTATGATATGGGACAGGGAGAAGAAAGCATGCACAGTAGTGGAAATTAGCTGCCCAGCAGATGGCAATATAATATCAAAGATTAGTGAAAAGGAGAATATTTATGCAGAACTGATGAGAAATCTGCAGATACTCCACCCTGATTACACCTTTAGATTTATGTCTGTGATTATTGGGGCACTAGGGTATGTTAGTAACTGCCTCAATACAAATGTCGAAAAGCTAGGCTTCACAGGAACAGAAAGAACACAACTAGTTAGGAAATTACAAGTACAATCCATTAATGGAACAGTAAAAATATGTAAAACATTCCAAAAATATTGCATCTAATAACTGCATATACACATGTACAGATGTAAAGCATATACACATGCACACATACAAGTCAAAACAGACATCCACACATACAATCACATCCATATATACACATGCATGCGTACATACCTATCTACCTAGTTGATGTTGTGTAAATTCCAATGAGAGAGTCTTGTGTCTATGTTAGAAACCGGTAAAACTTTGTGAAATTATAAAACCAAAAGAACATACATGCATACATACATACATGCATACATACATACATACATACATACATACATACATACATACATACATGCATACATGCATACATACATACATACATACATACATACATACATACATACATACATACATACATACACCATGACCATCATAATCGCTATTAAAACCGGTTTCCCTGCTGCTATAGGCCTAGCGGGACATCAAGTGCTGTGTAAGCTCTCATTCGGAGTCACTGGACGGCCAGACTGGACGAGAGTATATCAACGCATAGAGTTACGGCTTGCTATTCTGAGTTCAAATCCCGCCGAGGTTAACTTTGCCTTTCATCCTTACGGGGTCGATAAAATAAAGTACCAGTAAAGCACTGGGTAATTGCTGGCCTTGTGCCAAAAGTAAAAGCAATTATATATGAACACAACTTTCATACAGAATATACTACGTACCGCCAAATGATGACCAAAATGTGTTTGAAATGAAAAGGTGCATAAGCACAAACATAAACACACTCACATACGTACATACATACATGCATACATACATACATACATACATACATACATACATACATACATACATACATACATACATACATACATACATACATACATGGTGGCTGCCAACTCGTTTTCGAGTACGGCCACTACTTTATATCCATGTAGGAGAACCCCTACTGATGCGCTGAACGAGTGTGACTTCTTAGTCCAGCCAGCGACTTGAAAACTCTGGTACAAACACTACACTTGTGACAATTATTGACACATAGTGCTGGGCCCATGGTACCATGTGACGACAAGTCCAGAGAGATCTCCAGATATAAAGCAATGCCTGTGCCGTGAAGCTTTTATAGTGAGCAAAGGCACTGCACAAAGCCAGTCCCACTCTCTTAACCAAGATGATATTTACCAAAAAGAACAAGTCAACATCATTGGATTCCATCAGGGTTGCAGGTGTTATATCAGAGTTTTCCTTCTAGAATTCTGCCTTGACAAAGGCTAAGGGGTCATCTCTCCCGCTGATTGTGGACGGCCATTGACTCTTAAGAGCTCCTTTGCCCTTTGACAGGTTTTGTTTTTAGTCATGCAGGATGTCCAAAGTCACCCTTCTCACCAAGAAACCTTGGTGGGTTGCCAGTTTAGTCGCCAACGACCCGACCATGAGACAGCTTGTACATGGATACATGTTACCAGTAGCACCAACTGGGGACCTGACATACATACGTGATAGCTGACAACTCTACTAAGAATATTGCAATTGCTTGTCAGATTCAGATGTGTGACGCTTGGATATGGCTTTTCAAGCCTGCTTGAGACTTGCATTCCTTTGCACAATGATAACACGATGGATCTCCCTGGCCTCAGGTCTTGCATGCGGTTGCCTGTGAACCTTCACAATACCGCGGAGAACATAGTTCACTGGTTCTCTCTGAACATGGCTGCGACTATGGCTCCAGAGACCAGATTTGCTTAAGCAAATCTTTCCACACTCAGGGCACACCAATTCAATGGGGACACCGATCGTTTCGAGGGATACACCAGGGCATTACTTATTATGGACCCCATTATTAACCATTCCACGCCTAGTTTCTCTTTCAAGAGCTTCTATGTCCCAGTCAGCCACCATCAAACCAATTTTTTCAAATGAATCCTTTACACAATCTTTTAATCGGAGCTTACATACATACATATGCACACACATACATACATACATGCATGCATACATACATACATACATACATACATACATACATACATACATACATACATATAAACACCACACACACATTTTTTTTCTGGCGAAGGACTGGCGTCCGAAACGTTAAGACTTTTCTTACTATAATAAGCGTGAAACTAATATATATCTTCATTGTACCTCATTGCTCGTTGTCATTTTTCAGTTTACTTTTCACCCCCACCCCTACCTATATATAATGAAGTATATGTCAATAGGTTAGAATTTCCTTAATTTACTCGTTATACTATTGCTGTTATATATATTTCGACAACTGTAATGCCATGTGACAGGAAGGAGCCAAAACAGTCGGATAATCTGGAAGTATCGTTGTTGAGAAAAAGATAAAGAAACATTTATTTCAAATTGATACAAATGTCTTAAACGTTATTCCGATTGTAGATTGTAGCGTTATTTACTGTCACTTGAAAAATATTTAAATTAATGAACAAATTTTATTTCAAAACTTGAAGTATCATTTTTGAGAAGTTAAAAAAACATTTCAAAGGTCCTTCAAGCCCCTACTCTCACACCTTTTTTGTTGTTGCTGCTTTTGGGTCTGTTGTAGGTGAGATATGCTGCCTGTTTTATATCAACACCCTGCCTACTTCCTCGTAATTCCACTTTCTTCCCACCACGCACCCAACATTGGGCTAAGCGCCATGTCCCGAGACAATCAGTCACACACCCATTTGCTGCACATATTCGTATACATGTAAGTATTAAGGTGTTCAGCTTTAATATATATATATATATATATGTTATTTATTTATAGAATTTATGGTTTTTATGACGAATGCAAGCGGAGATATAATATAAAATTATGGAAAACGTTTACAGAATGTTTTAACTGTCTGCCAATAGGTGAGTATTTCATTGGCCTTATCATGGTTGTGTTTGAATTCAATAAATATGATTGCTTCTTATAATTTATATACATTACATTCGCGTTTCCATTTATTTAGTTGTGCATTTCATACTTATTCCAGACAAGTTCCTTGTCACACAAGGAATTTTCAGCTGAGAGCGTTGACAGTGTCGACCTAATCATATGATAAATACATTTTGTCAAGGTTTCGTCACTTCTGCCTAAAGACTTAAACCTCTCAGTAAAGAGTGTTAAAATCACTGATAGAATTACTGCAATGTTGAAGAAGGATAATTTGTTAACTTGTAGTAATGAGATCAAATTTCCCTTCACACACACAAACGCACGCACACACACACACACACACTCTCTCACACACACACACACACACACACACACACACACACACACACACATATATATATATATATATATATATATATATATATATATATATATAATTCTTTGTCTCTCTGTCTATCTGTATTTTCCTTATGCATTCTCAAATGGCTCGACCAAATCAAATTTTACAAGGTTATAATATTAAACCCCAGGATTAACAATATGTCATTTTTATTTTCCTTTGGATTAAAACATTATAACATTTTATTTAAAATAAACTGCTATAGTCAACTATAATAAACGAACATTTTATAACACCACGACGACGATGTCACATGTTCTACATGTTTGTGTATGTGTGTGTTTGCGCGTTCGTTACGTACGTTAGGCCTTATTAAGTTACATACACATAAATCTTCACGTAAATATTTAATTAGATACACAGAGAATTAAACACACACACATCTACACATGTGATGACTGACAACTATATATATATATATATATATATGTGTGTGTGTGTGTGTGAGTATACATACATTTCTGTGACGACTGACATAACAAACGTTGAGGGTGAAACTCTGTGTATTTTTTATAGGTGGGTGTCTGTGTGAGTGTATGTGTATCTATTGTTGGGGGAAACTCTATGTGTGTGTTTGTATGAATGTATGTCTGTGTGTGATTTTTATAAGTGTGAGTTTGTGTGAGTGTATGTGCGCTTATTCGTTTAGATTTATATTCTTATACCGTTAAATTAGCAGTTAATGCAGTTGCTTATATTTGGTTAATTTACACTGCATGCAAAAATAGAGATTAATATATATTTCTTTTAGGTGTTGATACTTTTTTTCTTTAAAATATTGAAAAAGAATGTTCCATATGAATTTAAGAGGCTTCAGTTTCCAGTCAAACTAAGTTTTGTTATTTCAATTTACAAATTTTCCTCTCTCTACTACATGTTTCTCCCACGGACAACTCTATCTTCGTTACTCAGGAGTTGGAAGCAGCAATAATTTATTCATTTGGACACCAACAAACAATTACACAATGAATATGTTTTACCCTTGATAGATTTTCATTTCTAAATTCTATTATCATTACAATTTTGATTTTTTTTTTATAGAATATAGATATTTTGAAATAATTATGAGAAAAAAAAAATATCTTCATTTTTATTGTTTACTAATCTGAATAAGCAGTAACCCGGGCAACGCCGGGTCATTCAGCTAGTATATATATATATATATATATATATATATATATATATATATATATATATATATATATATATATATATATACACATATCAAATTTAATATAGTAATGCCTTCTACGAGACTAGAATTGTTTCATTCAAAAGAAATCATCAGAGCTTTCCTGATAATTAATGTATTGAGTACCTTACTAACTGTGGTTGCTTTTAATTTACAGCTGCCCTTATTGAAGGAACCATTTTATGTATGCATGGAGGATTATCACCGGATTTGATTGACTTAAACCAGGTATGTATGACGAAATTTCAATGTGGGTTTTTAATCAAAATTTTCCTCAAATCTAGGAAACAGTAGAAAGTTAAAACGTGCCTCGGATAAGTTAGAATTTCCGTGGTTGTTTGCTTGAACTGCTATAAATTGCAACCATATCTACTCTAAATCACACCCTGCGACAAGCTAAGGGAATTAAACATTAGATAACGAAGCAAATAAAGTAGTTCTAAACATCCATAAAAACGGAACTGTTACTATTTCATGCTTTTCTGAATCCTGTTGCTTCAGGGTCACTGAAGCTTTAATCGATTATCCATATACTTGGTGTTGAACTTTTATTCCAGCTGTTTTCATTTATCCTTTTCTGATATTGGAGTCATTTAGTAATGATAGTTGTACTCACACTTTTCTTATCTCTTTGATGTTTTCCTTCCACACTGATTGTTTCCTATTAACTCTCATCGGTCTTTCTATCTCACCTTTGATGTTTCACGCAGATTCTCTGACTAGTAAGATACATACATATTCTTCTTCTTCTTCTTCTTCTTCTTCTTCTTCTTCTTCTTCTTCTTCTTCTTCTTCTTCTTCTTCTTCTTCTTCTTCTTCGTCTTCTTGGTGGGTCACTGCCATGCACAGCGACATCTACTTTGTTGTGAGAGTGAACGCTCACCTTTCGAAACCGTTCAACATCATGTATTTAGTCCGCCAAGAATACCTTCGTCCCACCTCATTGCGTGCTCTGAGTTCAAATCCCGCTGGTGTTAACTTTGCCTTTCATCCTTTCGAGGTCGATAAAAAAGTACCAGTCCCGTACTGCGGTCGATTCTTCCTCTATAGAGAAACACCGGCTGCGTTCAGACCTGGAGAGTGTTGGTCTCCGACAGGTTTAAAAAGTGACGTAGACACGACGTTTGACTGTGCCTCTACGACTCCACAAGGAGTTATGGGATCTTTATCCTATTACACAATTGCGCGAGGAAACAAGTTTGTATTTCTTTATCTTATCCTTAATTTATATCGGAATGCTTGGGAATTGAAATTGGGGAGGCGAACACATTTTGAATAGACTTTAACTACAATTCAGAAGGCGAGTCATATCACACGGTTTCATGTTGAATCTTACTGAAACTTACGTTAAGGGCACACATTTTCTTTTTGGCATAAGTAGCTAGTTCTGTTTAGCTAAAAACTGGAATACTCATCATCGAATCTGATGGAGGTTCATTTACATTAGAACGCTTCTAGATCGTTCGAAGATACGTTATTGCGGAAAGTTATGAATCAGCGTCAATCGAGGATATATATATGCATTTGGTCTCTTTTCTGAAGACAGAAATATCCTTTACTTTTAGGGGACATATTTAAGGGTTTATATTTTTTGTGAGCCCCGTTCACGTCGTTTATATTGTTGTTCTTTTTGTGACATCATGGTTAACTAATGAAATATAATTGCAGTGGTTTCCCATTGCCTTCTGCAATAGTGGGTTAAAGTGAACCACCATTTCTCTTCTTGGTTGTTCATCCACGGTCGCCACTGTTGGCTTCCAAGGCTCATCCACCTTTGCCGAGAATTGGATTCGCCGTAGCCTTCGGTCGTAATCCTGACCAGGATTTAAATATAAAGTAGCGGGTTTGAAATTAGTGTATTGGTAAGCGGTCTCTTCCTGCGGCAAGGTGTATCAAAGCTAACGATGGCCGTGTTCTTCATAAGTCCTAAGATGTCTCACTTCACTGGAAAGAGTACATTCAAGATTTATTTTCTGATGATCATACATCGGAAGACACCACCCAAGGCAATATTGAAACAGGTCCACCCATTCTCAAATCCGGGGTTAAATGTGCTTTACAAACTCTAAAGACAGGAAAAGCAGATCAGATGAGGTATGTGCTGAAATGTTAGAAGCTTTGGATGATGGGTGAGTCAATGTCTCCTGGAGGTTGATGTTGGACATTTATGGAACAGGAAGTTTCCCAAAGGAAATGCTTAAATCCATGTTCATTGCCTTTCCTAAAGTGCATGATACACTTGATTGCTCAAGCTATTGCTTCCTGAAATCTCACAATCACAGTTCGGTTTCATGAAGGAGTGAGGCACGAGAAATGTGGTCTTTGTCCTAAAAATGCTGAGCAAATGAGCCCTACAACACCAACAAGATCTCTATCTGGTGTTTATGGATTATCAAAAAGCTTTTGATATAGTTCGACTTCTTGAGCTTTTTAAAATACTCGACATCCTTAGAATTGATGACAAAGACATGGGAATAACAAGATCTGTCTACAATGACCAACTTGCTGTGGTTCGTATTGGGAGAGGAGTACGCCAGGGATGTGTAATGTTGTCAGACGTCTGTAATCTGTATTCAGAGATAATTCTTCATGAACTCGAGGACCACCCGGAAGGAATTATCATCAATGGTCACAAGGTTAATAATCGTTGTTACCGGTGATCAATTAGGATTGAGTATCAACAGCAAGAAGACAAAAGTAATGGTTATATCGAAGTCCGAGGTACCACCAACATATCAGCTGTACCACTTCAATACCCGTATTGAACAGGATTTATCCTTCAATTACGTGGGTGCACTGGACACCTCAGATACCTGAATAATACCTGTTGCAAAAGATGTATTCTCAAGACTCCGGTCCTTCTTTGTCGATCGCAACCTCTCAATCGGAATCAAAATTCGTTAATTGAAGAGATTTTTCTGGTCAAAGCTTCTTCACGGCTGCGAATCGTGGACTTTCACGAATCAAACACGGAGATACCTTGAGTCTACCTAGATGTATTTCTAATACGGAGTACTCAGGATCTCATACGTTGACTGAATAAATAATGGGAGGTTTTGAAGAGACTGCGGATGGAACGTGAGATACTGCTCACTATTAAAAGGAGACAACTAATGTTCCTAGGACATGACATCAGGAATGACATACTGGAAGACTCTTCCATTAGCGGAAAAACTTCTGGGAAGTGTGCTAGAAATCGTCAAAGCCGCAGAAGTATGGCATCACGCTCGAGATAGAACAGCGTGGAACGTCATGGTTCGTCGAACACTGATGTAGTGATGGCACAAGAAGGGATTTCTGTCTTTCTTAAAAGTATTTAAGATTGAAATAAAATAGTACCAGACTGTATGCGAAATAACGACACAAATTTAATTAACAAGTTATTTATCTCTTGATCCACAGCGACCATTGCCACCTCCTCGCAAAATATAAGATTGGGCCTTTTGGTGTGTAGGTGTTTCAATACATGAACAATGTATGCATTGAACGCAGGCATGGTTGAGTGGTTAAGAAGTTTGATTGGCAATCATGATGTGCCATCATGTTCGATTCGACTACATAACATCTTGGACATCTTGGTTTTTCATAACCTTGAGTTAACTCAAACCTTGTCAGGAAAATTGAGTTGACGGAAACTGTGTGGAAACATTCGATGGATTGTATATGTTACTCAAGGGTTCAACCTGGTTACACATTGTGTCACTCTGATCCAGCTTGAAATTACGTTAGTAGCATACGTGTCAATGAAATACAGAGCTGCCAATCTCTAAAAGCTCAAACGAGGAGTACCATGAAAAAAGGTGCCTCAAAATGGGGAGAAATGGGGTAAAATGGGAAGATTTTACATAATGAAAGCTATACCCATTTTCACAAAAACGGGGAGATGGGGGGAGAAATGAGCCAAAACGGGGAGATCTCCCCGTCCAACTGGTCTGGAAATATATAACCATTTGCCCTTTAATTTAACAAGTCGGGCGTTCAGTTCTTTAAATAACTGAATGCATATCACTGAGAATCCACCATTTTATTCAATAGCTTGATATTAATGTGATGAAGCGTTTTAATAAAATGTGTTAGATAAAGGGTTTGCTTTCAAAATTAACGGAGTAGATTTATCATATAAATCAAATCGTTTGCCATATATTTCAATTAATTTTCTTTTCCAGATCCGAGAAATAGAAAGACCTCTTGATGTTCCAGATCATGGATTAGTTTGTGATCTACTTTGGTCAGATCCTGATGAGGTATATTGAAGCAGTTATATTTTCCCTATAATGACAATGTGCACTTTCAATACTTTCCACACGTTCCTATTAATAAATTATGTCCATACGATATTTTCAAGTTGTACAAATTTTTAAAACAATACCCAAGCATTATTATTTCAAATAATCAGTGTATGCAGTTTTTCAAAGAAGATTTGTATGTATACCGAAGCGCATTTTCAAACAATGGCGAGACAACTTCTTTTCAAATAATCACCATACTAAATTGTTTTAAAACAATAGTTGTTCATTTTTTCAAGCAATCATAACGCAAATTTTCAAACAATAACCATGTACGAAGTGGCCATATTTTAGTTTTGTCAGTAACGACTTCAGCTGTATATAGAATCACATTAATTGTAGATACATATTCAGTTATTATTAATGAGTTATATGCATGAACAAAGTATTTCAATTCTATTTGTCTGAACTTGCCTTGACAGAAAACGGGCAGCTATCATTCTTGCAAAGTTGACCTACAATAGATTTGTACCCCGTTGAAGACAGATTTGTTTAATATTCTATTAATGCTACAATAATAGAGATAATGTGTCATAGCTATTGAGTGATCACGTTTCATGTCAGGATTGGCTACCTTTCTAATATAATGGGACTAATTATATTGTGATGAACTCAGCTGAAATATCAAACTATAAGCTTTCCTCGAAATGAAATAAAAATTGCTTCCCACGCAAAAATAAAATTAAACGAAAATAAATGCATTAATACTGAGCTGCGATGAACAAATGACAGATATTTTACCAGAACCGGAATGTATTTACGGTCGTTAGATTATATGACAGGAAATTATAATTTGGGTCAATGGCTGATGAATGTCTTGCCTCCTAACGATGTATTTTATGTCATAAGTGAAATGATGTAAGGTATTGGTTTTCAATATTATTGATTTATAAAGCAAAGACTTCATCAATACCAAAACAAAAATATTTCCAGGAAGTAACAGACACATATTCTCTACATAGTTGATAATTAAAATTGTTATAAAAAAAAGGCTGGTAATAGTTACTTAAAATTATATTTTCACACATTAATAAGTTAAAAATCGTTTCTTGTAATGATTAAATTCTACCTTCTAATTTTCTTCTTCTAATTTCTCTTCCTTCCTCTTCCACTCCTATTTCTCGAAGGATATTGCTGGTTGGGGTGAGAATGATCGCGGAGTTTCCTTCACCTTTGGGGGAGATGTTGTTCGGGAATACTTGAAAAAGCTGGATTGCAGTTTAATGGTTCGTGCACATCAGGTAAATATTTGGATTTTATAGGGAATACATAATTTCTCCATGAACTAAAGATATATATTTTTTTTGTTATAACAGTTTTAAACTAAAGTTATACAGCTATATAAGTTTTAAAATATAGTTAAATTATTATTAGCATATCAACCATTTTCATTGAAAACTTAAAGAGAAATGATTAAAGAGAAATGATTATGCGACAAAATAAAACCATATTGATCAATGTCATATTATTTCAGATATTCTCAAAATTACGAGAGATAACCCCAGGAATCTTTTGGCTGATCGCTGAAACATAAACTATACAATCCTTACTGAAATTTTGATAGAATCATTTAGTACATGTAAATTATTATGTAGATTGCTGTATAATATATAATTGTTTTGAGAGTATGTAATACAGAGATATCACCCACAAGAAAAACATTAGTTAACTTAGTGTTAATGATAAGGCGAAGCAGAAAATATTATGTAGTGAAGAAAGAGAACAATATTAGCTAATGTTACACACACTCTCTCTCACACACACACGCACACACACATACACGCACACACAGACATATATATATATATATATATATATATATATGAGGATTGCAGCGTCTCCGCAGACGAGTGCCGGTCTCTTATTGTTTCTTCATTGTCATCCCATCCGCGTCCATGACTTCGTAGAGAGCGTTTTGACCAGCCGCAGATCTGCATACACAGAAGAGAGTTGTGCTTTCCACAGCATTGGTGAGATCATTTTGTGGGATAGAAACTTTATGCACCACCGTGTGCTTTTGTTAGTCCGGAACTATTTCTACACACTTTGTTTCACCGGGTGTTTGTTGAATGGTGTTGCAGGTGGCTGTTCTTTCATGTGACTTCGGGTGATTAACGTAACCAGCTTTTGAGAGGAGTACACGTTGACAGAATTCGCATGTCCCACTACTAATGTCTTCATCAAGACTGTGAGCATAACCCTTCCAGACTGACGCACATACATACATATGTATGTATATATGGGTTCGTAGATATAACCAAGCCCTATATATATATATATATATATATATATATATATATATATATATATACACACACATACACACAAACACACACACATATACACACACACACACATACACACACACACACACAAACACAAACTCACACACACACACACACATATATATATATATATATAGTTCAATATATATTTATATATATATAGTTCAAGAAATGACAAGACAAACACCGAGATGCAAAAAGACAAAGTCGTATTAGTATCACGCTTAAGAGGATGTAGACGTTTCGAAAAACGTTTTAAGAAGGCTGAGGATTGGAGGCGAGTAGTCCGATATTTGGGTGTTGGGGGGGGGGGGGGACTGGAGAGTCCATGGCTCTCATTCTGTGTGTGCAGATGGAGTGCATTTCATAGGTGTGCATTGTTGCTTCTGTGTGTGAGGTTCGTGTGTCGTTGTTGGAAGTCCACGTACGTGTGTCTGAGAATCTTTTATGTAGTTAATTTGTGTGTGCATGTGCACTAGCGTGTGTATGTATGTTTTTGTATGAGTGTCTCTGGATATATGTGCATGTGTATAAACGCGCATTCATATATAAATATATATATATATATATATATATATATATATAGGAACAAGTAAAACCCCGACGGCTGAGCTCAAGCCGTTTCGACGGCTAATTCTGTACTAATAGTACAGAATTAGCCGTCGAAACGGCTTGAGCTCAGCCGTCGGGGTCTTACTTGTTCCTATTACCCACTCTACTACCCTAAGTATTGAGTACTTTGGTGCGTTATGGTCCACCTGGTTCCTTACCACATTTCCTTCGTTATATATATATATATATATATATCAACTAGAAATAGATTGACATTTATATATATAAAATAAACATATGAAACAATCACAGGAAATAATTTGTAAAGAATGTAAGCACACATAGCTAGGTAGGTAACTAATTAAAGTTTAACTAGAACTTCAAAGATACCTTTTAAAATGATTAATCTCCTTTGTATATATTTCTTTAAGTAAGAAATATATTTCACCTATTAATCCATAAATCACAGCAGTTAAATTCTTGGATGTTCACCAAAGGAGAAGAAGATAACCATCTGCGTTTACAAAGCAAATGCAAATCTGTGAATGACTCGAACCACGTGTTGCATTTTATTTTAAATACACACATTGCACAACGTCATCCCAGTGGCGTGAATAGGACCATCGATAGCCAAAAATAGCAGCCGAGCCTATTCAACTGAATTAGCTCAACAATCGAGGGGCCGTATAAATAGCCAAAATTAAAATTAAGGGTTGTCATGTCTGAGAGACATGCGCCGTATCCACTGTAGAATAAGCTCAAAGATTAGATCCGAGCATTACATATCAACTAGAAATAGATTGACATATATATATATTTACTTAAAGAAATATATACAAAGGAGATTAATCATTTTAAGTTGTAGTTAATATTTGAAGTTCTAGTTAAACTTTAATTAGTTAAACGGAAAAAACGAAACGAAATTTCATTTCTCACTCTTAGTACGGCTGTTACTTAAATATAAGTATGTATACGTACATACATATATATATACAGACGTAAAGTAGTATGTATATATATATATATATATATATATATACATGCACACATATATATATGTACGTATGGATTTACCGAACATTTATTAAAATGATCGGTGTGTTTGTAAACAAACATCCCGAATTAAGCCGTACAGTGTCTAGCAACCATCGTTGCTCATTTGTTCAACACTGACAAAGGAACGCTGTACTAGTTTCAAGCTTATTAGCTATCGTCAGCAACGTATACCTTCCTGCCAGATGATTGAATGTCTGAAAGTATATACTTTCCTTATGCATATTAACGGCTGAGCAGCCTAATTTGCATATCGAGTGAGTTAATCGGCCGGGTGCACCGAAAACGATAAACGGAAAAAATGAAACGAAATATCATTTCTCACTCTTAGTACGGCTGTTACTTAAATATAAGTATGTATACGTACATACATATATGTATACAGACGTACAGTAGTATGTATATATATATATACATGCACAGACTGTACGTCTGTATACATATATGTATGTACGTATACATACTTATATTTAATTAGTTACCTACCTAGCTATGTGTGCTTACATTCTTTACAAATTATTCCCTGTGATTGTTTCATATGTTTATTTTATATATATATATGTCAAACTATTTCTAGTTGATATGTAATGCTCGGATCTAATCTTTGAGCTTATTCTACAGTGGATATGGCGCATGTCTCTCAGACATGACAACCCTTAATTTTAATTTTGGATATATATATATATATATATATATATATATATTCATATATATGTATATATATTTATATATGTATATATATCTATATAAATATATATAAGAGAGAGAGAGAGATAGAGAGATAGAGAGAGATAGAGAGAGTGAGAGAGAGTGAGAGAGAGATATTTATATATGTATATGTAAAAGGTAAACAGAAATAACAACACAAACGGTACAGTATATGGAAGGGATATATTAGGTTAACGCTTGATATAGCAGGAAGAGCGTCTTAACGTTTCGAACGCTAGTCCTTCATCAGAAGAAAGTATGAGAAATAAGACAGATTGAGGGGACGGGCGGGTTGGAATTGGAAAAAATGTCTTTAGATAAAAATAACAGGTCCATTCATGTTGACATCTCTGCAAAACTATTGGTGCTGGCGTTTTGAGTATGATTTATTTTTTTAGAAAAGTGGATGATGGAGCGCGTCTACCTGAAATGGAAAAAGAACGTTTAGTAAAAAGAGCCATACTTGTGCACGTGCGTAAGCATGTGTGTGTGTGTGTTATTATAAGTTCGTACGAAGCTAAGAAGAAAGTGTGTGTATATGTGAGTAAAAGAGTGTGTGTGCATGTAAGTACGAAGCTATAAGCAAAGGTATGTTAATATAAGGGTGCGTATGTGTGTATACAGAGCAGTGATGGGAAAAGTGGAGTGAGCATATATAGTCGGCATGTATTAGTTGTAAGAGATGTTAATGATCAAGAGAAAGCGATATGAATCTAGGAGTGTGATAATGGACGGGGTATTAGAGAAATTGGGGAGGTGAGTTGAGTCCAAGAGTGGGATAGAACCCATATATATATATATGACAACACAACACAACCTGATCTCAGTTTGACAATCGCCACCGACGAATGCGAGAAATCGCCATCGACGAAAGTTCTCTAGGAAAGTTAACCAGGAATCTTTAAAAATCTCCCCACCGAAGTTAACAAAGAACTTACTAAATCTACAAAACTTAATTGTATGATCATAATATTATAAAATTAATTGTTTAGAACTACAAGTGAAGTCATTCTTTTCCCTTTTTAAAATAAATATTTATATATATATATATACATATATAATGGACTCTCGCGTCGTATATCGACGGGTGAGGGTTAAACAGTCTTCTTAATTCAATTTCTTATAGTTATGCCTTAAATGGTAGTGAGAGCATGCGTGTATGTGAATGTAAAATATTAGCAAATGTCACTTTGCTTAGTTGGGCTTATAAGACCTATGGTATAATTTCGGCATTTTCTTTTATAATAACAGGTTGTGGAAGATGGATATCAATTCTTTGAAAAGAGGAAGGTAAGACATTTCACTTAAGGTTACTATTACTTAGCATTGACAACAGATTAGGAAGAAAACAACACCGTTGTCCTTGCCCTTATATCTGGTTGCTGTTTACGTCAATATCATCTTTGTTGTTGGTATTTAACAAGACAATCCTGATTGAAAAGACTTAATTCAAAAAGCGTTGAAGCTGTGGTCAACCCTTTTTCATATATTTAAGATTCCATTTTCCAATATGTCGTTCATTTTGTAAAACAGTAGGTTATGATTTGAGTATGATGTGGCTACTGTTTCTAACAGGACAAATGAAAGCACACAGGCTGTCTCATTGGATCACTATATATTGTCTAAATAGTTGGTGAGTATGTTTTTAGACATTTATTTACCAGCCTACAGTTTCAAGCTTAAAGAAAATGTCATGACTTATAGCTTCAAATATAGCACTGCTTGGTACAGTTAACATCCTATGTTACACACTCTCAAACTAATAGCACAGCTTACCAAATACCCTCTCTGTACAACACAAATACTTACTTTATGGAGGGAAAAAAATCCAGAAATGAGACCAAAACAAACTTACAAATATAAGAAGAGATAATTATAGAAACAAGAGACTAACAGATGCAGAGTTATATGAAATTAAGAAGAATGTTGAAAAAAATTTGAGAATACCAATATCAGAAAGGGATAGAAATGAATATGTAACAGAAGAAACACCACAAATTGTTTTGACTATGTTGTCACCAGGAGAGATTTCACAGAGAATTGAAGGTATCAGAAACGCAACAGAGCAGGTTCAAGCTGAAAGAAATGTTGTCAATATGGATGAGGATAGTTCTACTCATGAACACAAAGATCAAATAGTACAAACAAAACAAGAAATTCTCAATGAACTTGAAAAAAAACAACATTACTTATAGGTGAAAGCGAAACCTTGCACAAATTGATAAGCAACAACCAGAACAAAAGACAGACAAGGACTGGAAATCAGGATGTTAAAGCAAACATTGATATATCAGAATTGAATTAGGGTATTTATGCAGCAGCAAGGGTAATAGAAAGGAAATATGGGTTAGGAAAAAACCGAAAAGGACAGAACACTCACTAAACACCACACAGGAAGATAAAAATTGAGAAAGAAATTGAAATGAGGGGAGAAATATTGACATATTGAGAAATAGTACTGGGAAATCTGTCAAGTCAAAAAAAGGAAGGAAAGTGATTAAGAAATACAAATTAAATTTAAAGAAAACCTGACACAGAAAGTACAACTGAAAAGTTAAAGAATCAGAAGACTTGAAAAGCGAAATAGGTTTTACAGGCAAATTGAGCTGTTATGTCAGATGTAAAAAGGTTTTACAGGGAAATTGGGGCACAGACAATTCAAGTAAGGAAGAATTCTTTAAAACAGTATAGAGTACAGACAAATCTCATAATGTGAATGCAGAATGGATAGAAAAGATGGAAGAAACGTATAATAATTTAGAAAGGTAGACTTGGCAAGACATAACTATGGAAGAACTGGAGTTGGTACTAAAGAAAGCCAACAAATGGAAATCTCCTGGCATTGATAAAGTGCCAAACTTCTGGTTATCTTCTCTACCCATGATATGTTAGTAAAATGTTATAACGAAATTATGCACAATCCTGAGACAACTCCTTACTAGTTTGCACAAGGTATATATGTCCTATCACTTGCCTTCCCACATCATACACAATTCTCACATCAATCTTGACTGAAACTCCCTACAAATTTATGGATGAAAGTCACCTTTTCCCTACAGAGCAGAAGGGTCGTCGCCGTGGATATTACGGGTTCAAATACTAATTTCTCATTAACCTTATGATTCTGGAAAACTGACAACAAGCACAGAAATCTGAGTACTGCTTGGATTGACTATAAGAAAGCATTTGATAGTTTTCCCCACTCATGGATTTTGAAAACTGTGGATGTTCCAGTGATATCAAACTTCCTGAAATACATGTCTATGTCGAATAGAAATTCATTACTGTCACACAGTGATGGAACTATAAATTCCAGCAACATAAGTATTAACTGTGGCATTTTTATAGATAATTCGTTTTCTTCTCTGATATTTTGCATTGCACTCAGTCAACATCGGGTGAGAGGGGGACCTTGGAAGAAGTGAAAATTAAGAGAGGTATCTTCCAAAGATATTGCATATTGCAAAGGGTGTAGGCAGGATATGAACTGGAGAGAGGAGAGCTTACCACCACCTCTTCTTCGTTGACGAACTAAAACTCTTCAGGGAGAACGAGAAGAGTTAGATGTACTTGTTAATACTGTTCGAATTTTGATATGGAATTTTGTATTATTAAGCGTGGAGTCTCAGTGATGAGGAGGGGCCAATTGAAGATAATCAAAGGAATCGAGACACCAACGGGTGATATGATAAAGGAGATCGATACCGAAACAGGATATATACATCTGAGTGCTTTGGAAGCAGATAACATCAAGGACAAAGAGATGAAGGGGTGATACGATCTGAATACATAAGGAGGGTAAAAGAAATACTAAAATCCATTTGAATAGAAGGGATGTCATGTGCAATAAATTACCGAGCAATGTCTGTTATCAGGTACAGTACGGGAATTCTTAACTGAAGTGTAAATGAGCATAAATAACTGGATACAAAGACAATGAAATTAATGATTACTTACAGTATGTTTCATATGAAGGGTGATGTCAATAGACTGTACTTAAAGAGAGCTGAAGGCGGGTGAAGTTTTATCAGCATGGATGACTGTGTTCAGATGGAGAAGACCTGTTTATTTAAATATGTGCCTGAGAGTAACGAGCCAATGTTTAACGCGGTAGAGAAGGAGAAGATAAAAGACCAGAGGACGTCCTAGAAAAAGGTAAAGACAAAGAGGAATAACAACCTGGATGAAAAAGTTCTTTATAGCGTCTTCTTCAAGAAAACATAATTCAGAGATCCGCAGATATGGAACTGGTTAATGAAAAGGAACATTAAGACAGTTACAGAAGGAATGCTATTGGCTGCACAGATCTGTAGGATCTGTGGTCGGAGAGAGCAGAAACTGTGGCTATATGGTATCCGAATACATACATTGGGTAATGTGTATGCATTTTGACCTGTCCCATCAAAAGAATTGGTGGGAGCATCAACCACCTCCCGTACTTGAAAAAGATCACATCTCAATTTTGTGGAACTTTAGCATCCAAATAGACCGAAAAATAGATGCAAATAGACCTGATATAATATTGAAGGACTATAAAAAGAGGGTATGCCTGCTAATTGATATGTCCGTTCCAATAGATATGAATGTATCTATAAAAACATTTGAAAAATTGAGCAAATATAAAAGACCCGGAGATAGAGATTGGAAAATGTGGAAGTTGAGAACTAAAACAATACCAGTGGTTGTAGGCGCTCTAGGAATGATACCTAAGGGGTTTAATGATTACTTATCCAAAATCCTAGGAAACCCGCGTATAGAGGAAATACAAAAGATAGTACTAATGGGAACTGCCCATATACTAAGGAAGATTCTGTCAATATAAGTACATCACAAGTCTAAACACTAAAGATGCATGTGTGAGTATGTATGTTCTTTCTTGAACATGGCGGAATTTGTTGTCTCTTGAGGTCACTGGTTGTGACTTGGTGATAACTCGTATGAACATAAAGCAAGATAAATGAAAATAATAATAATAATAATAATATATAAGGGAACAAAGAATCAGTGTTGCATCATATACATATTTAATTACATATTACATATGTTTCATTGTCGAGGAACGATCAATTAATGATCGATCCTGAGTCTGAATCAATTATTATTGAGTCTGAATCAATTATTATTGAGTCTGAATCAATTATAATTGCTCCTTACGAGCATCGAGTGCTCATATCGGCATACTGCCCACGGACGCAATTAATTGGCACCATTAATACCTATATATATATATATATATAATAATTCAAGAAATAAGAGTAACATGGTTGTCTGTACAATAAGGGCTTTATTCACAGTGCTGACAATTGAACTACCTCTAAGTGGATAGCCTATAACGATAACTTGTTATCCCGTATATATATATATATATATATGTGTGTGTGTGTGTGTGTGTATATATATATATATGTAGCGACGTGGTTAGTCGGTCTGATCGCTACTTCTGATCGGATCCGAGAATAGCCCTTAAAAGGACTGTTATCGCATACGGTCTGATCGGATCTGAGGATAGCCCTTAAAAGGACTGTTGTCACATACGGTAAGGATGAACAGATGAAAGCACAAGTTGAAAGGACGAGCAAGGCGAGAGATGTAGTTTCGGTCAGCTATTTATTTATATGAAGCGACGATACAGAGGTACAAGGCGTGTGTGAGTGACAAGCGTGGCAGGGGCGAGGAACAACGATACGCGAGTTGACTCTGCTAAAGTCGACTTTGGCAGAGTCAGCTCGCGTATCGCTTCATGCATGAAAATAAATAGCTGACCGAAACTACATCTCTCGCCTTGCTTCGTCCTTTCAACTTGTGCTTTCGTCTGTTCATCCTTACCGTATGTGACAACAGTCCTTTTAAGGGCTATCTTCAGATCCGATCAGACCGTATGCGATAACAGTCCGATCAGAAGTAGTGATCAGACCGACTAACCACGTCGCTACATATATATCGCAAACCACAATAAAGTTAATAAGTAATAATTGTTTCTACTTTTGGCACACGGCCAGCAATTACCCAGTACATTACTGGTACTTTATTTTATCGACCCCGTAAGGATGAAAGGCAAAATTAACCTCGACGGGATTTGAACTCAGACCGTAAAGGGACGTAACTATGCTAGAAAGCGTCCAACCCTCTACCGATACTGCTAATGTCAGCAGATGACTACTTAACATTTGTTTTAAAACCATTAAATCTGTATTGCTCTTTTATTTTTCAGTTAGTAACATTATTCAGTGCCCCAAACTACTGTGGAGAGTTTGACAATGCAGCAGCAGTACTTATTATTGATGCAGACCTTACGTGTTCATTCAAGATATTGCCGGTATGTAATTGTAGAAAGTCCTTTAACTATTTCGATACCAATCTGCCCCAAACTGGCTCTGGTCCTATGAAACAAAACCACCCATTTTAAAAGCTTCTTATTTAAATTGAAATGTTTCCAACATCATTTTATATAAGAACCATAAGCTAAACTAGTATTGTAGTAAAGAAATATTTAAAAATGTTATTAACTCTCTCTTCTACTTCTTTCATGTAGATATATATATATATCAAACTTTGTGAGTGAGACTAGCTAATAGAAGGTCGCTACGACTTGCTATAAGTTTGAGCACTAGGCTATAAGCTGGGATTAGGATTAGATTTAATAATTGTTTCTACTTTAGGCACAAGGCCAGCAATTACCCAGTGCCTTACTGGTACTTTATTTTATCGACCCCGTAAGGATGAAAGGCCAAGTCAACCTTGGCGGGATTTGAACTCAGATCGTAAAGGGACGTAACTATGCTGGAAAGCATGGCGTCCGACCCTCTACCGATACTGCCAATCCACAACGTAGTCCTGTAAATATGACATTTCCTGTATCAATATGCTTGTTGTAATCTCTTTTTCATCAGCATTAGATATAGACATATGCTGTTGTTGATTAGTAATTTCTTATGTCTTGGTAAAAATCTACGATTTTAGAAGAGAAACCATAGCTAATTGAATCACTCCTAGTTTATTACTGTTAAAACTGGTATATATTTGTCCAGCTCTAGTGAGATGGAAGAGAAAGTCAAATCCTTACATAGACACAAGCCATCAAATTTAATAGTCAAGGAACAGTTGATTATATTGATCTCAGTACTTGAGAGGTATTTTATTTTTATTGACCATGGAAGGATGAAATAGAAACATAAAGAACTGAAATAATTACTGGAAGGTATATAATCTGACACTATCAATTCTGCCAATCCATCACTCTCATATTATAATATGAATAATTTTGATTACTAGAAATGAAGGAGAAAATCATATATCTGCAGAGATATCCCCATACCATTTTTTGAGGTTCTGTTTTATGTCAATTTTCTGCATCCATTTTACCAGTATGAATATGATATTTTCAGACTTGGAGATTTTTGTAGTGTGGGAACAATTGTTTTTATATAGTTGAATGTGCTTCCTGCAGCTATCATTTCACTGAAAATGTATGTCAGCCGATCATAGAACCTGTTTGTGGTTACTTAACCTGCTCGAAGTAGCAACGAACTGCCACTCAAATCACGCCCTACTATTTAAAAAAAAAAAATAAGAACCCTTCAGATAATATAGTTCTGGATACACTATGCTTAAAGAAAACAAGTGTGGGATGGTCACAAGTATGATGCTTTGATCATACTAGGGCTCAACTAGGGATAGATTAGAACTGTTTTTAAAATTAAATTTCTAAAAAATATCTCCAAGTAAACACTTAGGTTACTTGCTCAGTGACGATTATGATGTCTGTAAAAGTAGGGTAAAAACACAACACTGTGGAATTGGTTGTGACAAAGTAGTATTCAATTATATCTATAGGCCATAGTAAATTTATAGTGTTTGTCTCTCCCAGTTCTAAATTCATTAGTGAAATTTGAGAATGTCTTTCATCTTTCCAACATAAAAAAGACAGGTATCAGTAGCAAATTCTGTACAGTTAATCACACTTCTTCTTCACAAAGACACAGCCCTTGTTACAAAGGAGGAAATCCGACCATATCATCATACATTGTCAAGCAGTCACAATAAATTCTGTAAACCTCTCATATATTTTACTATGCGAAGAGTTATCTACCTTTGAATAAGTCAGATATTCCTGTTAACATATATCTTTTTACATTGTTTCTGTTTGATTCATGGTTGAGTTATGAGCAGCAAGTAGAGCATACAACTGTGTATGTAATTTCTCAAGGACTATACCGCTCCTTATATGATAAAACAATGGATATGAAGCAGCAAGGGGTATACTTGTACCTACAACTAACACTTCTTCGTCTATATCTTCATTTAACATATCTATCGTATCCCACCTCCTTCCAAAGTCATTGTCTTCAATGATTTTGATGCCCATAACTCCTCTTGACTCTATATTATATCCACATTGATACCACCAGCACTGAAATTGAATTTTTTACAATTCCCAACTCTCTACCTCAACTTTTTTGTAAAGAATCATTTCGAAAATAATCAAGTGTTTATGATGATTTGCTAATATAAATAACTTTCACATTAACCCTTTTTTTACTATATTATTATGAAAATCACTGTTTATAATTTTAAAATAATTTTCAAAATAATCAAGAATTTGGAGGGATTTGGAAAATAATTGCTTTTCTCTTTATTAAGCTAGTGTTGGGAACATAATTTGATAAAGATTTATTACACTGCGTATGCATGTGTGTGTGTGTGTGTGTGTGTGTGTGTGTGTGTATTGTGTGTGTGTGTGTGTGTGTGTGTGTGTGTGTGTGTGTGTGTGTGTGTGTGTGTGTGTGTGTCTAAACTATAATAAATTAAGGAGCGCGGGACTGCGTACGGTTTATAATTTTTAATCCCATTAGTAAAATAAGTTGGATTACTTTGAATAAATAATTGTTTCTACTTTTGGCACAAGGCCAGCAATTATCCAGTGAATTACTGGTACTTTATTTTATCGACCCTGTAAGGATGAAAGGCAAAGTTAACCGCGGCGGGTTTGAACTCAGAATGGCAAGGGCCGTAACTCTATGCGTCAAAGCATGACGTCCGAATAAATAATGAATGAACATTACATAATTTATCTACTAAATTTCGTGGCTGTTGATTAAATATATTTTGTTTATTTAAAGATCCTAAAATCTTTAAAATTTCTGAAATGTCAACACATCCGGTTGGCCATCGCTTAAATAAACATACTAATTTTCTCCTAGTGCAGTTTATATTTAATATCGTCTTTTTTAATGTATCATGGATTACGTTACTGATTACATAAGACAGTGTAACGCAGTCTTCGTTCAATTTCTATGTATTATATATTGTCAATTACGATTTTATTTGATGTATCATATCTACATGTATATATACTTGCGTATAATATCAATATACACACTACACATGCGAGCAGAAAACCACCCTAAGGGTGGTTTTTCTGCTCGCATGTGTAATTACCGATAATGTTGATCTTTTCTTCTTTCCGGGTTATAGCTACTGTCGCTCAGAGAGTGGGATTGGCTCAGTGCAGTCCTTCCTCACTTAAAAAAAATCTTCACGCATAGACATTGCACGATAGAATTAATTGATAATTATTAGTAATATTATATTGTGCAATGGCCATACTCGATAACGAGAGGGCAGACATTATGTATGTATGTATGTATGAATGTATGTATTCATATATGCAATTGTTTTCTTTTCAATTATTTACCTATCCATATTCTATCCATTTATCTATCCATATTCCATATTCTCTTTTTAATCTTTACAGCCAACCAAAGGAAAAACATATTTTGTAGACCAGAAAAGCAAGAAGTAGTTTAAATTTTTTTGTACTATTATTACATATATTATGCAAGCTAGCTCTTTAAAATGTACCTACACAGTCCGAAATGGAACCTCCCACCCAAACAGCACCGAATCACTGTCCTGCTGATGAAACCCAAATCTACAATTCTTCTATACAAACATTTTTTAGTTATTTTACTTTATAATTATTTTTTCTTTCCAACCCAAAACCTCATTACATATTTTTACACTTTGTTGTTGTTGTTTGTGTTTTTGTTATTTTTTTGTTTTTCTAATAAATATTTTTATCTTTTATCTTAATACACATATGCAGCAACACATGATTTTACATGAGTTTTACTTTATTTCACCCCAACACAACTGTTATTGTGCTAAATCCACTCCTCTCTTCCAGATATTTGCATATGTATGTATGTATGTATGTATGTATGTATGTATGTATGTATGTATGTATGCATACATGCATGTATGTATGTATGTGTGTATGCATAAATATATATATATATATATATATATATATATATATATATATATATATATATATATATTAAGGAGCGAACAAAGGGCAATTACAATAGCAGAGCATTTACAATTCAAAATTCAATAAGACCAAGGATTAGTATTATTATTATTCATATATACATCGCTACGGGAGTTTCAATGCGGTTAGAGTATCCCATCACTTGTGGAGAAAATAAACAGATATTGTCAGTAAAATTACTCCCTTATAGGTACTCTACTCAGGAAATATAATAAGAAATAACAATAAATTAATTAATATAATAAGACAAATTATTAAGAATAATACAGGACTCAAATCAATATGCATTCAAAGGGGATGGAATTATAAATTTATAAGTGCAAAAGTATAATCTTGGGATATATTTTTAGAGATGCAAAAATATGGAATTTGGTGTTTTTCCCCAAGTATGTTAAAATATATTAAAACTTTTAATTGGTTACGGAAGGGGTTGTTAAAAAGGATGTCTTTAGAAGAGTACCTCTAATGGATTAATTTTACTGATAATATCTATTTTTCTCTACAATTCATACGCTATTCGCATTGAAACGCCCATGGCGATGTAAAAATAAATAATAATAATACTAACAAACCCTTGGACTTATTGAATTTTGGATATATACAGAGAGAGAGAGAGAGAGAGAGAGGGGGGGGGGTTATTTCCACATCAAATTAGAAAACCATGGTTTTCTACCAAAAGTACTCTACCAACCACGGATATAACCTCCCAGATTTTTACCAATATATATATATATATGCATATGTCTGCATACATGTATGTATACATGTATATATATATATATATATATATATATATATATATGTATGTATGTATATATGTATATGTATGTATATATGTATATATATATGTATATATGTATATATATATATGTATATATGTATATATATATATATATATATATATATATATGTATATATGTATATATATATGTATATATGTATATATATATATATGTATATATATATATATATATGTATATATGTATATATATATATATATATGTATATATGTATTTATATATATATGTATATATGTATATATATATATGTATATATATATATATATATATATATATATATATATATATATATATATATATATATGTATATATGTATATATATATATATGTATATATGTATATATATATATATATGTATATATGTATATATATATGTATATATATATATGAATATATATATATACATGTATGTATATATATATATATATATATATATATATATATATATGTATATATATATATGTATATAAATATATATATATGTATATATATATATATATATACACATGTATATATATATATATATATCTGTCTGTGTCTGTGTCTGTGCGTGAGTGCATGTGGGTGATTGTATATATGTGTATGTGTACATGTATATATGTAGCTATATCTATGTATATATATATATATATATATATATATATATATATATGCATGTGTGGGTCAATATATGTTTGTGTGTTATTCTCTCTCTCTCTCTCTATATATATATATATATATGTATATATATATATATATACATATATATGCACACACAAGTCAGAGAAAAAATATATATATATATAAAACTGTTGTTTGTTAAAGTTTTCTGTTTACATATCAAGTTAATATATGAATATCATTTTAATAAAGATGATGGTTAAATTTTCAATCACAAATCTATTCATATTACACATGTAGCAACATATCATTGCATATATATGTGCTTGAGTACATGTCTTTGTGCATATTTCATATTTCCGTGTGTGTGTGTGTGTGTATCATCATCATTTAACGTCCACTGTTCATGTTTGTATGGGTTAGACTGATTATCACTTTAGCGGACAAGTTATGTCAGGTGACCATGACTTGCTCATACAGATCTGCTTTTGGCATAGTTACTATGGCTGGATGCCCAACCTAACGCCAACCATGTTAGAGCACGACCACCTTTCAGTTTCACCAGTACAAAAACTTCACAGATTGGACTGGGTACATTTTGCTGTGACACTAGCAAGACTAATATATACATGTGTGTGTGTGTGTGTGTGTGTGTGTGTGTGTGTGTGTGTGTGTGTGTGTGTGTGTGTGTGTGTGTGTGTGTGTGTGTGTGTGTTTACATCGGTATGCATGTCAGAAGGCACATTTCTGCATGTCTTATCCCATGGGAGAAAATCTGCTTCCAAATATTTATTATAGAATACATCAACTTTCTTATATATCCATAACCATATGCCTCTCTCTCCTATCTATCTCATTGTCTTTCTCACTGCCTATTAATCCCTCTCTCCCCCTCTTCCTCTTTCTCTCTCTCTCTCTATCTTTCATATATATATATATAATAAATCTAATCTGAGTTTTTCGAATATTAATAATTGTTTTTACTTTTGGCACAAGGCCAGCAAATATCCAGTACATTACTGGTACTTTATTTTATCGACCCCGTAAGGATGAAAGGCAAAGTTAACCTCGGCGGGATTTGAACTCAGACCGTAAAGGGACAGAGTTCAAATCCCGCCCAGGTTAACTTTGCCTTTCATCCTTACGGGGTCGATAATATAAAGTACCAGTAATGTACTGTGTAATTGCTGGCCTTGTGCCTTGTGTTATTAATAATAACATTCGATTCGATAGCCATGTCAGTGGAATGAACCTTCCATTCTTGCTCTTGAGTTGCATAATTGCAAACGAATCAAATGTTGTTATCAATATTCGAAAAACTCAGATTACATTTATCGTATTCAGCCATGTAGAGCGAAAATGTTCTTATATATATATATATAACGAAGGAAATGTGGTAAGGAACCAGATGGACCACAACGCACCAAAGTACTCGATACTTAGGGTAGTAGAGTGGGTAATAGGAACGAGTAGGACCTCGACGGCCGAGCTCAAGCGGTTTCGACGGCTAATTCTGGACTAAAATTAGTCCAGAATTAATCCAGAATTAGCCGTCGAAACGGCTTGAGCTCAGCCGTCGGGGTCCTACTCGTTCCTATATATATATATATATATATATATATATATAGAAGTGGTTACACAACAGTTAGTTCACCATACCGAGAACAATTGTTTCACCTTAGCGGTCCCTACCACTACGGATATTACCTTCCATTGTTCTACCACTATATATATATATATCTATATATGTATATATGTATAAATATATCTCTCTATATATATATACATGTATACAAACATTTATTATCATTGTTATCATTGTTGTTATTGTTGTTGTTGTCACAGCAACCTTACAAATGATTTTTCATCGTAGTGATTCTGAAGGCTTCCATTGCCCAGTGTTTAGACTTAGAGATTGCATTCAAGTATTCTCAAATAACATATGTGCTGTACATGACCATTGCGTACATGAAGTGATACATATTCAAAAGATGATTTTTCACCAATCAAATATAACTTTACAGTTAACTAATCATATTTCATTGTGAACGTGAATAGTTTTGTATATATATATTGGTTTGTATATATATAATAGGTAATGTGAAACTCAGACTTATAATTTAAGAACATTAGCTGCTAACGATATATACATACACACACACACACACATATATATATATATATATATATATATATATATATATAGGAACGAGTAGGACCCCGACGGCTGAGCTCAAACCGTTTCGACGGCTTGAGCTCGTTCCTATTACCCACTCTACTACCCTAAGTATTGAGTACTTTGGTGCGTTATGGTCCACCTGGTTCCTTACCATATTTCGTTCGTTATATATATATATATATATATATATATATATATCAAGATAAATTAACGGAACCATAGTTCGCTCCTTATAACAGTCTTTCCTCTCTCTCTGTTTGGTTGAGCACATCTCTTTGAGTGGTCTTCGGCTGCCATTTCTAGCAGGTCGTCCCTCAGATACCACTGGTATGCACGCTGTCACATCTCTGCTGCGTGTTGAGGGCGGTTATCTTATATTTCCTTAGAGTTGTCTGGAATGTATTTGCCTTACACACGCTGATGAACCATAGGCGCTTCCATTTCAGTCAATAATTTCTTGGCGACACAGATCTCTTTGGATTTGTACGTGTGTGTTATATAGTTATAGAGGTGCGTATGCGCATTTTAATTTATATTTTTAATTATTGTGTGACTACCCTGCCTTCCATAGGTTATAGATTCCATACACTCGTGGTTTCCCTGTTTTATTGATGGCACACGCGCCCTCTCTCTCTCTCTCTCTCTCACTCTCTTTCTCTCTCTCTCTCTCTCTCTCTCTCTCTCTCTCTCTCTCTCTCTCTCTAGTGTGTTACCCTTTCTACATATTGTATATATATATATATATGTATGTATAACGAAAGAAGTGTGGCAAGGAACCAGGTGGACCATAACGCACCAGAGTACTCAATACTTAGAGTAGTATAGTGGGTAATAGGAAAATGTTCAAGAGCTCGAACCGTTTCGACAGCCGTCGATAGGGCTCAAGCTCTGCCGTCGGGGTCTTGAACATTTTCCTATATATATATATATATATATATATATTCATTTAACATCTATTTTTCCGGCTAGCAATTGTCGGAGTGACAGATGTAAAAAGAAGGATGATAATATATGCTAGTAGGTTATCCGAATTTGTCTATGGAACAGACAACTCGGTTATTGGTCAATTTCTTGAAATGAATCCCACTAATTCGATATAAAAGACTTATTTGAAAAATAATATTCATATAGATAACCAGTTACAATACCTGTTACCTCTTATAAAACATAGACAAATAATTCACAGACAAACATATCGAGAAATGCTTCACGATATGGAACTTTAAACTTGACATAAATATTGCTCTGGTTCCAACACATGAAAGTCTAAGATATAACAGTTCACAATAGAGGCATGGCTCATCCAGCTATCTTAGTATGTTTATTGTGATTAGGCTTAGGCACATGGGAAGTTGGAGTCTCTTGAACTGAAATGACATGTCATATTACACTGAGGAGAAAAATTCTACATAGTAAAATATTTACTAATCACAGAAATATTTCTGAATATTGTTTTCGTGTATCTAGGGAAACATTCTATTGCGGACATGAAGTATTCATACACAAACAAATACTATAGGGAAAACAACCTACTACAGGGGAGAATTGTGTTGAATAATAATAATTTAAAGAGTCATGAATGAATACATACTGGAGAAAAAGACATTATCACCATATAATTTAGGGGTAAACTTTTGCCAGTAGCAAGTAAACAATTAACCAAGGAAAGAGTAAATGATTGCAAGCAGTAGGGGTGGAAATGTGATTAGTTACAAAATTGAGTGAATGTCCAACAATATGGGAAATATATCAGATTTATGATAGAATGATAAATATTTTGAAATCAACTTTTAATAACTAGGGGTTGATTTGATCTAAATAAAGGAAATAAAAACATTCGGTATGAGATGTTAATAATAATGTACATGGGTTTGTGGGTGTCTATTTCGTAATTTTTTAATCACCTGACTATAGGCAAATAGATGTACATTCACAAATATATAGATTTCTTAAATAATAGCATTGCTTTATTTATGTGAAGTAAGATTCAATTCTGAAATTTGGATAATGCCCTTATACACAATTAGTATAGCTTACAGATTTTTAATATTACTCACATACATAGATTGTTTTTGGAACTCAATGAATTAACCAATCCAAGTCTCTTTCTTGCTTATTTTCATTTTCTCTATACTGGACATTTTAGGGTAGCGTGTGAATGGGGGATGGCTTATCTATGGCTATACATAAACATGTATGTATGTATGTATGTGTGTAGATGTGAGGACATGTAGGCATGTATGTCTGGTTTGTGGATTCAACTAGAATAATTACTTTTTATCATACGCATCTCAAACAACAAAACCAAATAATTGATAAGGACCTCACTAATGCCTACCAATTTGAAGAATTTTAACTACGACAAGCCTACCCATAGTGGGTGACGCGAATGAAATTGTTTTTTTTTAATTTTATATTTCTGCTTTAGGGTTATTATTTGCCGTTTATTGCAATTTTCCTACAAAAAATAAAATTTTGCGATTGTACATTAAAATTTGAAAAACAAAACGTCTAAAAATATCATGTTAAAATAATTGTTTCTACTTTTGGCACAAGGCCAGCAAATACCCAGTACATTACTGGTACTTTATTTTATCGACAACAAAATTATTTTACCTAACGAGTTGAGTATATGGGCCTTTGTCACAAATTTCTTATATAAAACAGTGGTGGCGATGTAAATAGTTTAGACAGGCCTGCTCTATGTAGTCGCAAAACAGAAACCTTCCTTCAACTAACGAAGAATATGTTGAACAATTGAGATGGTCACGACCAGCAGGTTTTTAATAGCAGACCTCTTTAATCACGGTTGATATTAGGCTAAACTACCACCACAAAAACGCTTTAAACTGTTTACTATGACACTCTTGCAAGAACGCTGTAGTTGCCTCCCTTGGTGTTGTGAGGGAGGTAACTCAACTATTCAACCAAGTTTAACGGTATATTTTATCACTTGAAATTAAATTTCGTATACGTTCATACACACACACACACACACACACACACACACACACACACACACACACACACACACACACACACACACACACACACACACACACACACACACACACACACACACACACACGCGCACACACGCACATATATATATATATATATATATATATATATATATATATGTGTGTGTGCGTGTGTGTGTGTGTCTGTGTGTCTGTGTGTGTCTGTGTATGTGTGTGTGTGCGTATGTGTGTGTGTGTGTGTGTGTGTGTGTGTGTGTAATAGCTATATCTCACTTTCAAGAATTGCCATCCCTTATCATACATGGGTGGCACGAACATAGCCTGTTATCCCTGCCAAGGACTTAGATTCCTTTCTGCATATCTTGAAGCGAAAGAATAAAGAAAAGACTATGCTCACGCTACATACATGACAGTCGTTTAGATTAAGCGACGCCTGTACTTGAAGCCTTTTCAAGGACAGAAAGACCTTCCAGTGGACCAAGCACCCTCCCTGAACAACGGTGACAGGTATACAAAACGAAGAACAAGTCCACATCATTAGCTTCCACCGAGTCGCAGGTTTTCATCAGAATTTCTCTACTCTTCTCCCAGAATGATGTCCTAACACGAACTAGAGGTCTCTCACTCCCGTTGGGCTAACCGCGCGCTCATGCACTAAACCGAGCTCACGGTTACCCCATCAAGAGAGACCCTTAGTTCTTGTTAGAGACATGCATACATACATACATACTTACATACATACATACATATGTATGTACGATCGTACGTTCGCACATACGTGCATACATACATGATGACGGCTTCCCCCTCGTTATCGAGTATGGCCATTGCACGATATACCATTATTAATAATTATTAATTAATTCTATCGTGCAATGCCTGTGCTTGAAGATATTTTTTAAAGTGAGGAAAGACTGTGCACTGAGCCAATCCCACTCTCTGAGCGACAGTAGCTATAATCTGAAAAGAAAAAAAGATCAACATCATCGGTAACTACTGAGCCGCAGGTTTTATATCGGAGTTATCCCAGTTTCATGAGTTGCCGTCTCCTAGAAGAATGCCCTGACATACATACATGATGATGGCTGCCCCCTCGTTATCGAGTATGGCCATTACACGAGAGAAAAAAAAAGAACGTACATAATAATGACAATAATGATTTCATTTATTAGCCACAAGGGCCGACATGTAGGGGACAATAATAAGAACAATAATAATAACGACAACAACAACATAATAATAATATATATCTATATATATATATATATATATATATATATATATATATACACACGCACGCACACACATAAACATATCTATACACACACGCACGCACACACATAAACATATCTATACACACACACATGATAGCAATTAACAGCGCTGTAATCGAATGTGGCTTTTTAGTCCAGCCAATGATCTAAAATGTCTTGCACAGAGTCGGCAACCAAGACATTCACTTGGAATAGGCGGCTGTGGTTGGAGTTCATGTACTTTTGCATGTCGTTTGAGCCCTCCTGCTGATTTACATTCTCTACCACATGCTTGGCAAGCTTGATAAGTAGCATCTCCAACAGCAGCCTGGTAGTCAATCACTGGTCTTACTTTATGACTGCGAAGATGACTTTCGAGTCCAGCTTTGCTTAGGCAGAGTCTCGCACAGACGCTGCATGTCAACACCATAGGAGGACCTTCGCTGTCTGGAAGTGCAACAGCAATGCCCTTCCTCACATCCCGCTTTACTTTCTCGTATGCGATTCGAGATGCCTCAAAGGCAACTTTTCCCTCATATACAGTCTTTCTCCATTTATTACGATCAGCAGCAACTTTTTCCCATGTATCGGCAGAGATGTTAGCGTCTTTCAAAGAGGCTTTCAAGGAATCCTTAAAACCTCTTATTTGGTTTATGTGGCGGTCGTTTTCCTTTAACTAACTCTCCATAAAAGAGTTATTTTGGTATTCTAGAATCCTTCATCCTGGCAAGGTGACCACTCCAACGGAGTCGTTGCTTAACCACAAGAGCTTCTATACTGTCACACATAGAGCCTTCCAAAATCTCGACATCACTGATGTGACTCTCCAGTGAACGCCATGGATCCGTCTGAGACACATCTGATGGAAACGCTCCAATTGCTTAAGGTGGTGTCGATATGTGACCCAGGTCTCGCAGGCATAAAGAAGACAAGAGAGCACACATGCCTTGTACACCTTTACCTTTGTCTTCTTGCATATGTCTCGCCGACCCCAGAGTCGCCTTTCTAGCTTTCCGAAAGCATCACTTGCTTTCCTAATCCTGAGTGGGATTTCACTATCAAGGTTGCTGTATCGATTGACAGTGCTTTCCAGGTAGACAAACTGATCAACCACTCTAAGTTGTTTACCATAAACATAGATATTTGGTTCACTGTACTGCTTACCAGGGGCAGGTTGGTACATGACTACGGTTTTCTTGAGACTGACAGTCAATCCTAGGGCAGTGCAAGCATCGGAAAATGTATTCAAAATGTGCATCATATCACTCTCTGTGTGCGCTACAAGATCGCAATTATCTGCATACAAGAGGTCTCTTATGATTGATGTAAATACTTTTGTCTTCGCAGCAAAGCGCCTGATGTTAAATATGCTGCCTGAGGTTCGATATCGGATGTAAACACCATGCTCGCAATTTCTGAATGCAATATAGAAAACCATTGCAAAGTATATGGCAAACAGGGTCGGTGCTGGAATATCCCCCTGTTTCACTCCATTTTTTACCGAGATCGGCTCCGACATGTTACCTCCGACATTAACCCAAGTCTTCATGGAAAGACCTAACTAAAGCAAGGAACTTATCAGGTGTTTTAAGAAATATCACTCAGGCAGACAAAGTCATCGTGCTTGGTGACTTTAGTGGGTAGGGATTTTAACACATGGAATGTAATCGGAAGGCATGGGGTGGGAAAGTGTAACAACAATGGTATGCTCCTGCTGCAGATGTATGAGGAGCTGGATCTGTGTGTTACCAACACCATGTTCCAACAAAAGAACAAACTTAAGACCACATGGATACATCCTGCATCTAAGGAATGGCATTTTGGGGACTACGTCCTAGTCAGGTTGCGTGACAGACAGGATGTGCAGTGTGTCCCACTCTCTTAACCAAGATGATATTTACCAAAAAGAACAATCCAACATCATTGTATACCATCAGGGTTGCAGGTGTTATATCAGAGTCTTCCTTCTCCTAGAATTCTGCCTTGACAAAGGCTAAGGGGGTCATCTCTCCCGGTGATTTTGGATGGTCATTGACTCTTAAGAGCTCCTTTGCCCTTTGACATACATACATACATGGTGGCTGCCAACTCGTTTTCGAGTACGGCCACTACTTTATATCCATGTAGGAGAACTCCTACCGATGTGCTGAACGAGTGTGACTTTTCAGTCCAGCCAGCGACTTGAAAACTCTGGTACAAACACTACACTTGTGACAATTATTGACACATAGTGCTGGGCCCATACATACATACATACATACATACATACATACATACATACATACATACATACATCCTCGAAATTAAGAGTAAGAGATATAACATACATACATACATACATACATACATACATACATACATACATACATACATACATACAAATCCAGTATCCAAGATACACCTTTAGCTTCATACCCATCATTATTGGTGCTACGGGTTATATACCAACCCGCTTGGACCAAAGTATGACAGAACTTGGATTTGCGGACAAAAAGCGCAGCTCCCTAATTCATAGTCTACAAATGGCTGCGATAGCTGGCACCTTCAAAATTTGCAAAACATTCTTGCGATTCAAGGGATGACAATTTCTTTTCTTTTACAACCTTGCCACCAGGAAGGTGGCCGGTCAAAAAAATATACTCGAAATTAAGAGAAAGAGAATACATACATACATACATACATACATACATACATACATACATACATACATACATACATACATACATACATACATGATGGCCCCCCCCCCCTCGTTATCAGATATGGCCATTGCACGATATAATATTATTAATAATTATCAATTAATACTATCGTGCAATACATGTGTGTGAAGATTTTTTTCTGAGGAAAGACTGTGCACTGAGCCAATCCTACTCTCTGAGCGACAGTAGCTATAACCAGAAAAGAAGAAAAGATCACCATCATCGGTAACTACTCAGCCGCAGGTTTTATGTCGGAGTTATCCCAGATGCCAGGGTTGCCTGCTCCTAGAAGAATGCCCTGGCAAAGGCTAGAGGTCCTTCACTCCCAGTGGTTTAACCGCGTGATCGGGTATCCTGCCCAATTATTTCTATGTCCCCGCACATATACATACACATGCATACATGTATATACATATTTACACATTTTGGGATTGCAATTGACTCTTATGAGTTCTTCGTCCCTTTGTCAGGCTTTGTTTTTAGTCCTGCGGGGTGTCCAAAATCAACATACATACATACATATATACATACGTACATAGTCAGTCAACGCGATCACTCACATATTTTGATGTGGGAGACTATTCATTAAATTTAAGATGAATACTATCTCCGACAGTAATGCCACAACTACCAGTCATGTTGAATAACTGGTTACTCTTCTAACTATATCCACTGAATACACCTTTTATTCGAATTCATAGAGATATCCGACTAAATACATAATTCATTTTACAAGGATTTGATACAAACAGCATGGCTGAACACAACATCAACAACAACAACATTAGTAGAATACCAAAGAAAAACAAGTAAGGTAAACAAACTTTATTCTGTTGTAGCTACAGAAGAAACCGAAATTATAAATCGCATTTCTCTTGGAGTTGCGAACTTAATAATGATTTATTTAATTGTTATTAAATGGCAAAAAACAATCCCTCCATTGGCTATATGAATAGAATGAAGCTACACTGCGACGAAATACACCCAGAGCTAAATCACGTCACAGCGAAACAATTCAAGAAGAAGACGTTTGTTGAACGTAAAAATAAGATAAATATTATTAATTGTAAGTCACCCACAACAAACATGGATTCAACAACACCTGCTACAGGTCGCGATGCAACTAGACTTCCTAGTAGTCAAGTCGAACAGTGCCTTGAAACAACTCTGCCTATAAGAAATTTAACACACGTGTACCATCTAAGTCTACCTCGAATGCTGGAGAAAACACTATCGTATATAATAATAATCATCGAAGAAACAATAATAATAATCGAAGAAATTTCACACCAGGTGTACCATCCGAGTCTACCTCGACAGTTGTGGAAAATACTATCGATAATGATAATAATCAAAAGTATAAACAATTGAACATTTCCCTCAACGAAATCTTCCAGAGAGAACTTGAACATGTATAAACATTTGTCTTGCTGAGCGTATTAAAACAACAATATTTAATAAAAAAAAAAACAACAAATAATGAAATATTACGTGTTATTGACGAAATAGGGGATGAATATTTACGACGGATAAAAGCCCTAAAATTTTGGCAAATCAACGCCTGTTTATATGCCCTAGCAACGACAGTGAAGCATTATCTTGGTGATAGCAGAGATATTAACAAGAACAAAACACCACCAAAAATACCATCATATATAACTAAAATACAAAAAATGATTGCTGACCTACAACAAACCATAGGATATGTGACAATGCTCCTTACATGCAAACAAACACACAAAAAACTTCACTCCTCACCAACAAAGAGTGAAAAATAAAATAGAGACGATGTTTGGTAACAGTAGAACCAGAACTCTTCAATATAAGCTGATCACCGTCAAACAAGAATTGAAAGTTGTCAGCAAAAAACGCCGATACCTGAAGAAGGTGGATGAAAGAAAAGTGCTTAATAAAAGATTCAGACGAAACCAAATATCAGTCTATAGAGATATGAAGAGCAAAATAATAAGTGTCACTGAGACATAGATTCCTTTTGGAGAAAAATATGGGGTGAAAAGAAGAATTACAACCAAGATGCAGTGTGACTAAAAGAAATCTAAAAGAACTATTGCTCCTACACAACAACAAAAACATCCGAAATAAGTGAGGATAACCTGGAAAATGTGATAGGAAAACTTCTAGATAAGAAAACACCAGGAGGAGACATGATTGTCGGCTACTGGTACAAAAAACTGATATTCTATCGAATGTATCTTACCGACCTCTACCAACAAGTTCTTAGGGGAGATACACTTATACCAGAATGGTTTACATTAGCACAAACATTACTGGTCCCCAAGAACAAAGACACCCACTTGGCAAAAAACTACCGACCCATTGCATGCCAGAACCTGATGTATAAGATGTATACAGCCTGCCTGAACCTATTCCTCCAAAATCACTTTGAAAATAATAACATCATCACAGATGAACAAGCAGCTGGAAGGAAAGGGGTTTGGGGATGTGTTGAACAACTCTTAATCAACAAAACTGCGATGTTGGAGGTGCGGCAACTTGGGAGGAATATGGCTACAATCTGGCTGGACTACAGGAAAGCTTTCGATTCTGTTCCCTACTCATGGATGATAGAGGCCCTCCAACTTGCTAAATCCCAGACATTATTATCAGAGCCATTGAGAAGCTGTCTTCTTCTTAGGCTACTATCATAAACTTAAAGACAGAGAGGGGGGGGGGGGACTCTATTTTCACTGATAAAATAAAATAGCGCAGGGGTATATTTCAGGGAGACAGTCTCTCTCTGTGATATTATTTATCCTGTCATTAAACCCCTTGTCCTTTCTGATGAAGAAATGTGAAGGATACATCATTGGCTCACAGGAGTACAGAAATACGAACCTAACCCATAATTTCTTTGTGGATGATCTGAAACTCTATGCCAAGAACATGGATGGGATGAAGAAAAATCTTGACCTGGTTACAACATTCTCAAAGGATATACGAATGGGGTTTGGCCAAGATAAATGCTCATATATGACTGTAAAACGGGGAAAAACAACAACCCAATCTAGCAACATTGTCATCAATGGCCTAACTGTTTCACCGATATCTGATGAGGACTGCTACAGATACATGGGGATAAGAACATAATGGTATCTGTAATAAGGAACGCGTAACCAGGGTATACTACACCCAATTAAGAAAGATATGGTCATCGGAACTCTCTGCGCAAAACAAAACAGTGGCTCACAATGTATTTGCTGTGCCTGACCTAACACCAACGTTTGGACTACTCAATTGGACGATAGACGAAATCCGAGCAGTTGATGTTAGAACTTGAAAAATACTAAACAACACCGGAAACTTCCACATCAACAGTGACATAGATCGCCTCTAATTGAAACGTAAGCAGGGAGGCAGAGGCCTAACATCAGTCCAGACGGCATTTGAATGTCGTATCATATCCCTCCGACAACATCTACGAACCTCGAAGCGTAGGAGCCCGTTTCTAGAGCAAGTCTATCTGATAATAATATGAGAGTTGGGAAGGAACTCCTCGAAAGATATTCCCTGTGTGATAATCAAAATCTCACACCCAGGGAAGTCGCTCAGCACTATCGCAGTGAATCCATGGATCAAAAATTGCATGCTTATCAGCAAATAATCATGCATGGATATGTTACGAGGAAGCTCCAGAGTGAGAGTAATATAGATAAGAAAAGTAGTCTATCTTGGACCCACAACCGCTATATTGTCTCCTAATTTGAAGGATAGGCTTTTGCAATCCAAGAACAGGAAATCAACACGAAATACCTGATTCACAAAAGAGATAGGGATGCAGGCATACAGATAGATGTGATAACAAGTGCAAACTCTGCACAATTCACATCGTAGATGTCACCCACCTGTCCAAAGATGTCATCCCGGTACTATCTACCTATGAGGCATGATGTAGTGGCCAAAACACTGTTCAATGCAATCCGTAGAAAAGATAGCCCCGATAATAAACACATTAAACGCTACAACAATGTGGAAGACATCCACATATACATAATATGAAAGAGTACTGGTGGAATGTTCCAGTAGACATTCTCCACGGTAAATATGTCATTATAGCTAACCAAGCCAATGGGGGGGGGGGGGGAGATTTAAGTGGTCACGTGATCTACTATATAAATAGCAACCAAATTACGCTTACCGTTTTTTAAAGAACATGGCCGTAACTGAAACGCAATTGATGTTGGGGTTTTAATTCTTTATTTTGTTGCCATTGTTGTTGTTTAATCCCCAGCAAAATCTGATCGAACAGACTTATCACAATCAATCTAGCCATGACTTTTTATATATCAACGTTTATACAGTCAAATGTTTCCTTATTCTGATGATGTCATTTAACGGAGATTTGGTGGCTACTTTTAGCAGGTCAAGCGAACATGTTGAAACCTCTTTATTTCGTTTAATTACTCTTAACGACATCTTCTCAAGTTGTAGCCTTTTAATAAACCCTTCTCCATTTCTGCAATAGGCGGTTCTTCAACACTTTTTACGGCGCAAACTAACCGTTTCAGAATGAGAGGGAAGAAAGGAGAGAGAGAATCAACTCCAGAGTTTTCCATTTTTTACCATATTTCATTTTTACGATTTATTTTTTCTTACCATTTATCTCATTGAATATGTCGTTCTGCAGACTGGTGTCATGTGACATCGAGGTTTCTTTGACACCTCAATCCACTTTTATCTAGGTCAACCTCGGATTTTGTAGCCAGATATATTTGTTATACACATGATGGACTGATTGGTAGAGTAGCATTCTGGTGACAGGTTCGAGCCACCGTACTCTTTGTTGTTTTGTGACCTTCAATTAGATATGTCTCCACTATCCCCTGATTCTATCTCGATTATATTGTTGAGTTTATCGAAGGTCGTAACGTTGTACTCTCGAGGTCTAGTCAGGGTCAAGGTTTGGCATTGGTATGTGAATGTGGCAATGAAGATTGCGTTGATCAGCTTAGTTTTAGTGTTCATGCTATGGTGTGAGGAGTGGGGCAGTCTGGTAGCTGATGATATTGGCTTTCTGCATATTCATCTCAATCTTTCTGTTGTGTCTTTCTTCTCCCGTGAATACACTCCCTCGGTACTTCAACTCTTACACTTGTTTCAGTTTTGACAAAGGCTCTGTAACAGGAAGAGAAAATATGACGATTATGGGTGGATTTAATGGACGAGTTTTCCACGTAGAACACCATGGGAATCGTACTTTGGCGCTTATTGTGACACCACCGTACAATGCAATTACAATAGAAGGCAACAACATGTTCTCTGTGCAGATTACAAATTGTGGATCGCTAATACATTTTTACTAGAATAAACCAAGCCAGCTGCATTTCTGGTACAGATGAAATTATGTTAATGTGTAATTATAGATTGATTTTATTCTCAGGAAGAATTCCCCACAACCACCACATGCTGGTAATCTATTTATCGACTCCGCTTAGATGAAAGGCAAAGCTGAACACTACATGATTTAAAATCAAAGCGCAGAAAGTCAGGACTAACACGCAGGGCATTCTATCTTGTGTTTTAACTACTCTGCCATTTATTCCCCATAACTGTCTATTATAAGTCTACAGGCAAACCTAAACCCAGAAAACAAAAGGTTCAAAGCATTACTCATTTATGTGTCATTTAACAAACCGAATATCCATTTTTCTATTAGTTAGAACATGGAAGAGGAGTGACCTCCATTACAATTGCCAACTCATCTTGTATTGAAGATAGAGATAAGTTTTCAATTAGAATGTTCTAGAAGCTGATGTTTGTGTTAGATATATGGGAAGAACGGGATGAACGTAGGTTTGAGAAACTTGCTTAGCCAAGCTCTTGTTGACAATAATTTAGTAAAGGTCCTTTATATTTCGAGTTCAAATCCTGCCAAGGTTGATTTTGCCTTTCATTTTCCGGATCTAGAATATGAAATCCCAGTCAAGTCCCTGATTCAAATTATTCAACCCCCTTTCATTGCTGGTTTCGTGTCTAAATTAGAAACCATTATTATTGTATGCCGGATCGAATGCACATATTTTGCTTCTTTCCCCGTTGTTGATTAGTTTTGATTTGGGTTTAACAAGGATTTTTCAGCTTTGGATGGCATTTTTACAAGTATGTATCATATAAACATATTTATAAGGCATATGATTTTTTAATTAATTAGCATTCGTGAAAAAGAACTACGAACGTTATGGAATTCGAAGCATTAATTGGGTTCAGTTACATTTTAATGGCGTCGTTGGGTCAGTAGAGCAACAGCCACCGTCTCATGTGAAACAATAAATAATAAGTTGCCTATCTTGTTTGTTCGGCTAAACAACAAAGTACCAAACAACTAATATTTTTTCTAATTATCGTATTTAATTTTACTGTGGCTATTTCTTTTGATGACAACATTAGGAATAATCCAGCATAATTTTTTATTACATAAGTTCGATGTCGTTTCAAAATTCAATTTTTTATTCTAACTTAATGTGAAGAACAAACTCTAAATCACAATCAATATTTCTTTATAGAAGGCAGTATGCGTGGAGCGTCGGACAACATGCTTTATGACCTTTTAAGATGTGAGTTCAAATTTGACCGAGGCTAACTTTACCGTTCGTCCTTACGGGGTTGATTAAATAAAGTACCAATAATGCACAAGGGTCGATTTAATCGACTTTCCCCTTTCCCAAAATTGTTGGCCCTGTGCCTAAATCAGAAAACAATATTTCTTATATAGAAGGGTGGGGGTTTGGAAGAAGTGATTGGATGTCTAATAAAAGGGTTTAACGTGTTTAATTCTATCATCGCTTTACGTTTTAAGTTCAGATCTCATAGGGGATGGCGTTCTTTTTCAACCTTAAGAGGGTCGATAAAATATTTATATGCCAAGTATTGGGATCGGCAAATCTGCCAACCTCTAAAAACCCAAACTGGGAGTACCACGGAAAAAAGAAATGAGGCAAAATGGGGAGATTTTACATAATGAAAGCTATACCCGTTTTCACAAGAGAAGACATCTTTCACCCACCCCAAAATGGGTGAAAGATCTCCCCGTCAGGCGGGGAGAGTTGACAGGTCTAGGATCGGTCTTATGAACTGCTCGTTCACTCCAAATATGTGGTCTTATGTTTAAGTTAAACCCATATTTCTTACAGCGGAAAAGAACTTTAATCCTATACTAACAACTCTAAAATTAGTTACAACAATGTTGGATAAGCATGATTGAGCAGGCTTATGAACAACTAAAAATATTAACACCTAACTGTCGTATTTTATGTCGGTAGAGCGCCTGAATCATTTACATCTCACAGTTTTTTTGTAGGGTGGGGGGGGGGGTAATTTGAGACTATTGACACCACTCATAAGCATTGATTTTATATTGTGGCAGAAAAAAAAGCAACTATTTTTACAGTGAAAGATCAAACTGTAGTTAACAAAATTGTAGTTAACAAATTAAAAGACTTTATTGCCAGTAATTAATGGAGGTTATTGCTCCAGAAAATTCAAAAACAACTTTAGGTCATATATCAATAACAACAAGGATAATGGTTTCTAATTTAGGTACATGGCCAGCATTTTCGGGTCAGGGAAATTTCAATTATATAAGTTCCACTAGTTGACTGAGGTTTTATTTTATCGACACGTGAAGGGTGATCCTGACGGGATTTGAACGCAAATACTGGAACAAATAGCCTAAAACTTTTAATCCGTCACTGTAACTACTCTGTCACATACGCTCCCTTCCTCAATGTTTAAAAAGAAATACTTAGGGACTTGCGGCAATGTTAAAATCTATTATTTTCAATCCTCATATAAATAGGAAATCATTGCGCAAGAACTTTAAGTGTGCCGGAATTTATATACAAGATCTCTTTTCCAAAATGGAAACAAGTTAAGATGAGAACATAAAACTACAATGAAGTTTTGTTTTCATAAAACAAAAAAAAAAATATATATATATATATATATATATATAATTGTTTCTACTTTAGGCACAAGGCCAGCAAATACCCAGTGCATTACTGGTACTTTATTTTATCGACCCCGTAAGGATGAAAGGCAAAGTCAAGATAATCAACTGAAGAAGGCATTTTATATCATTAGTAAATCAATGAAATTGCTTTGTCTGAACACTATTTTGAAAGAATTACTCAGTTGAGGTTGACGTAGGATTTTTCAAGGATTTTATTCAGGTTATACTTTTAAAGGAGTCACATGAAAAGTGCAAATCATTAATCTGTCACAAATTATTTTAAAATGCTGCAATCACGGTCCAACATTAAAAGAAGCATCTATCTTCTTCTATAACACCGACCCTTGACTTTCGTGGTTAAACAAAAGTAACGAAACTTTTACCTGACTTACTCGAGAAGATAAATATAGCTTTTTAAACGACGCACGAAACTGACATTTAACTGAATGTGAATGTCAGGGACTGTTAAGTCACGTGATAAAGGTGCTGCAAAAAGACATAATATCTTGATTGTTTCAAATTCACAAGCTTAGTTTCAGCAGTGTTAAGGCAAGAAGCTTTAGAAATTCCTGATAATTCTCTTAAAGATAAAAATACTGGTAAGCAAATATCACAGTCTCTACATTTGTATGATATACAATCGATTTTTTTTTAAGTTTTAAATTTCAAGTATCTTTTTAAAAGATTTTTTTTTATTTTTTATTTATTTTGTAAAATCTTTCTCGTTAATGATTGTGACTAATGATTGTGGTTATTTTTTGTTTTTGTTTTATACTCGTTGATTTTTTTTTCTCCTAAAACTAAGATAACGAGACACCGAAATAATTGTTTCTACTTTAGGCACAAGGCCAGCAAATTACCCAGTGCATTACTGGTACTTTATTTTATCGACCCCGTAAGGATGAAAGGCAAAGTCAACCTCGGCGGGATTTGAACTCAGATCGTAAAGGCACGTAACTATGCTGGAAAGCATGGCGTCCGACCCTCTACCGATACTGCCAATCCACCGCCCCTACACCGAAATAATACACTATACCTTGTTTAGTGGAACGTACTTTTGTCTGAATTTTTAGAGCAGAGCAATAAACAGAGCAGTAACAGCATTAATATTTCGTCAAAATATTCATATCATCCTCACGATGACGACGGCGACAACGATGATCACAGGTACCACTACCGACAACACTAATCATAATTTCTATCGTCTTCATTAATATTCTTATCAGCATTAATATTTACTTTCGTTACTCTCTAATTAATCAGAATATGAGGGTGACTACAATGCTAAAATGTAACTGCGTCAAGGTATATGTTGTTGTTGTTTAGCCCCAGGTCAGATCTCATTATGCAAAAAACATTCCATCCGTGATCATTGCACCGTTAAGAAAGTATCGCCGTTGAGTTTAATGTATCTAGGAGTACATTAGGTCGGATACGAATGTCCCCTCATATTTTTAAAACTAATGCACATGACTAGATGGCAATTTGGCTGGTGTTTCCAACAAGTCGATCTAGGATGTAGAGATCTCTAGCTGATCATCAATCCATAATTACATATTTATGATAAGAAAAGTTAAAACAACTACCACATTACTCCAATAGTATGTGATTATATCTAAGTCTAAAATCTGTCTTAAGTCAGAAGGCTCATTTGGCCGGTGCTTATCCGGGTTTCATGGCGTGAAACGTCTGAGAGTACAAGACTCCCCACTGGACAGGACGCCAGTCCATCGCAGGGTTAAACCCCCAGCTATTGCTGGTACTCATTTTCAGCTGAGTATACTGGATCAACGTGAAATGAAGTGTTTTGCACAAGAACACAACACGCAACCCAGGAATCGAACCCACGACGCTAAGATCGTAAGTCCAACACCCTTACCACTAGGCCACGTACCTCCACGTGTGATTATATATATATATATATATATATGTGTGTGTGTGTGTGTGTATATATATATATATATATATACACACACATATATATATATATATTTTTGTTGATGCAGAGATGAGAGTTTTTTTTTTATCTCAAATTAGGCCTAGTATAAAGGAGATTACTCGTCAACAAAAAGCTCATACCTTTCATTAAATTTGTGTACTTTAATCATATAAGTTATTTATGTTATATATTATTTTTAACGCACTATTAGTCGTGAATACACCAACACTCCAACACACACACACATCAACCGTCACATATACACGTACATAATATTTTTCCGCTACTGACCAATTACAACCACAAGACTCACGTGGGTACAAACATACACACATAGACACAATCTTCCGACACACACACATACACGATACATTAGACACAGACATCCGTAAAGACAATAGATACAAGTCACATACACACAGATGGTCACACATACATGCCCGAACATATACACATACACACACAAAAGCTTCCCTCTACAGATAATACACAGCCACCAATACACACACATACGTACACACTCACATACATCGAAACAATAAAAAAAAATAATTTATTAACTATATATAGCTATTATTGGTCCATTCACACCACCATGGGCTATATAGCGCGCGTGTCTTCTCTTTCCACCAATTGCGTATATTGGTTATGTAATATATTCTTAGAAGTGTGGATCATATCGTTGGTCCACCTTTCACGGTATGAGTCTACACTTTATTTGTGGTGAAACATGCTATAGAGCATGTCCAGGTGTTATAGTTATTATCGGATGGTTTGTACATTTTAATTTATTGTTTTAATTTATCCTTTCCTTTCGTTGAAAATTTGTTTCACTCTGGTGGTATTCTATCCCCCATGATTGAACACATACCTCTTTGTGTATTTTTCTCTATATACGGTCTTATATATATATATATATATATATATATATATATATATATATATATATATATATATATATATATATATAAGGAGACACAAACACAAAGCAGGCTTTGTTTATAAACGGCTAGTGAATTTGAAGATTAGGTAGTAACGTGTGCTTACGCCATATTTGACTAAATAGAGTTAGTCTGTTAGTTGGGATTTTAAAAGACCCTCTGAATGGAAAAAAAGGATGAGTATTGACGTACATGGGACACGAACCCACATCTTTGGTTTGCCGTGTACGTCATTACTTATCCTTTTTTCCATTCAGAGGATATTTTAAAATCCCTACTAACAGACGAATTCTATTTAGTCAAAAATGTCATAAGCACATGTTACTACCTAATATATATATATATATCTACAGCCGAAGCTTCGATTTTACTAAACTTCCATTTCATATATATATATATATATATATATATATTTATTAAAATAACAGATTAAAGTTTAAGCAAAGAATCGCTGCTTTCACCCTTAACGGGATCTTCTGAAGATCCCGTTAAGGCTGAAAGCAGTGATTCTTTGCTTAAACTTTAATCTGTTATTTTAATAAATATTTGCTCTACGGTTCTTATATATTTGATATATATTTATCCTTATCGAGCCCTCTTTGGATTTTAGTCTTCAAATTTATTATTATTACTATATATATATATATATATATATATATATATATATATATACATATATATATATCCAGGGAGTGTAACGCGGAGTTACTGTAGGTTCACCCGGGTGAGCACCCGATGTTTAGGTTCACGTCAGTATCGAGTTGTAGAGCTAGACAGAGCTGAGGTTAACTTTGCCTTTCATCCTTACGGGGTCGATAAAATAAAGTACCACTAATGCACTGGGTAATTTGCTGGCCTTGTGCCAAAAGTAGAAACAATTATTATATATATATATATGTGTGTGTGTGTGTGAGTGCGCTGTGTCCTTGAATAAGACACTTTATTTTCACGTTTCTCCATATCACTCAGCTGGCAAAAATGAATTGTATTTGTAATTCGAAGGATCTGCCTTGTCACATTATGTGTCACGCTGATTCTCCCTGAGAACTACGTTAAGGGTACGCGTTTTTGTGGAATGCTCAGCCACGTCCACGTTAATTTCATCAGCAGGCTGCACCGTTGATCGTATCAACTGGAACGTGCATTGTCGTAACCGACGGAGTGCCGCTATGTGTATGTACGTAGGTTATTATTGCCTAGGGCGGTGGATTGGCAGTATCGGTAGAGGGTCGGATGCCATGCTTTCCAGCATAGTTACGTCCCTTTACGATCTGAGTTCAAATCCCTCCGAGGTTGACTTTGCCTTTCATCCTTACGGGGTCGATAAAATAAAGTACCAGTAATGCACTGGGTAATTGCTGGCCTTGTGCCTAAAGTAGAAACAATTATTGCCTTGGTGGGAGTTGTCACATCTAGGTGTTTTGCCTGTATTTTGTGAATCAGGTATTTTGTGTTGATTTCCTGTTCTTGGGTTACAAAAGCGTATCCTTCAGAATGGGAGCCAATATAGCGGTTGTTGGTCCAAGATACCAAGACTTTCCTTCTCTATATTACTCTCACTCTGGAGCTTCCTGCCAACATATCCATGCATGATCATTTGCTGATAAGCATGCAGTTCTTTATCCATGGATTCACTGCAGTACTGTTGGGCAATTTCCAACTCTCATGATCTTATCTGTTTCATGTAGACAGGCTTGCTCAGTAGATGGAGGGATATGGTGCGACATTCAAATGTTGTCTGGACTGATGTTAGCACTCTGCCTCTCTGTTTACGTTTCAAGTAGAGGCGGTCTATGTCACTGTTGAGGTGGAAGTTTGCGGTATTGTTTAGGATTTTTCGAGTTTTAACGTCTTTTGCTCTGATTTTGTCTATCGCCCACTCCAGTATTCCAAACGTTGATATTAGGACAGGCAGAACAAACACATTGTGAACCACTATTTTATCGTGCGCAGAATGTTCCGATGACAATGTATGCATATATGTATGTATGTATGTATGTATGTTCTTCTGGTTTTATAATTTCACAAATGTTTGCCAATAGAGAAAGAGTCGGTTTCTAATATAGTTACAAGACTCTCCCATTGGAATTTACACATCAACTAGTTAGATATGCATGCATGCATGTGTGTGCAGGTATGGATGTTATTGTATGTGTGGATGTGTATGCTTTGAGTTGTATGTGTGCATATGTATATGCTTTGTATCTGCAGTATTAGATGCAACATTGTATATGCAGTATTAGATGCAACAATTTTGGAATGTTTTACATATTTTTACTGTTCCATTAATGGATTGTACTTGTAATTTCCCAACTAGTTGTGTTCTTTCTGTTCCTCTGAAGCCCAGCTTCTCAAAATTTGTATTGAGGTAGTTACTAACATATCCCAGTGCCCCTATAATCACAGGCATAAATCTGAAGGTGTAATCAGGGTGGAGTATCTGCAGATTTCTCATCAGTTCTGCATAAATATTCTCCTTTTCGCTAATCTTTGAAATTATATTGGCATCTGCTGGGCAGCTAACTTCCACTACTGTGCATACCTTCTTTTCCCTATCCCATATCCTTATATCTGGTCTGTTATGCCTGCATTTGATTGGGATTTTTACTGGAACATTCCAACAATACTCTTTCATATGTATATCTTCCACATTACTGTAGCTTTTAATGTGTTTATTATCGGGGCTATCTTTTCTACGTATTACAATCTACAGTGTTTTGACCACTACATGATGCCTCATATGTAGATAGTACCACGATGACATCTTTGGACAGCTGCTTATAACATTGGTGACATCTTCGATGTTAAATCTGCAGAGTCTGCACTTGCTTTCACATATATCTGTTTGGCCTGCATCCCTATCTCTTTTGTGAATCAGGTATTTTGTGTTGATTTCCTGTTCGTGGGTTACAAAAGCGGATCATTCACAGTGGGAGCCAATATAGCGGTTGTTAGTCCAAGATAGACTACTTTCTTTATCTATATTACTCTCATTCTGGAGCTTCCTGGAAACATATCCATGATAAGCATGGAGTTTTTCATCCATGGGTTCACTGCGATACTGCTGAGCAACTTCCCTCGGTGTGTGTTTTTGATTATCACACAGGAAATATCTTTCGAGGAATTCCTTCCCAACTATCATGATCTTATCTGTTTCATGCAGATAGACATGCTCGAGAAACGGGCTCCTACGCTTCGAGGTTCGTATTGTCGGAGAGATATGATGCGACATTCAAATGCTGTCTGGACTGAAGTTAGGCCTCTACCTCCCTGCTTACGTTTCAAGTAAAGGCGGTCTATGTCACTGTGGATGTGGAAGTTTCCGTCGTTGTTTAATATTTTTCGAATTCCAACATCAACTGCTCGGATTTCATCTATCGTCCAATTGAGTATTCCAAACGTTGGTGTTAGGACAGGCACAGCAAACACATTGTGAGCCACTGTTTTACTGTGCGCAGAGAGTTCCGATGACCATATTTATCTTAATCGGGTGTAATATTCCCTGGTTACGCGTTCCTTATAGGATATTTTCTCATCTATCCCCAGGTATCTGTAGCAGTCCTCATTAGATATCGGTGAAACAGTTAACAAGGTCAAGATTTTTCTTCATCCCATCCATGTTCTTGGCATAGAGTTTCAGGTCATCCACAAAGAAATTATGGGTTAGGTATATATTTCAGTCCTCCTGTGAGCCAATGATGTATCCTTCACATTTCTTGATCAGAAAGGACAAGGGGTTAATATCATGATAAATAGTAGCACAGAGAGACTGTCTCCTTGAAATATACCTCTATGATATGCTATTTTATCAGTGGAAATAGAGTCCTCCTTTTCTGTCTTTAACTTTCGGATAGTAGCCCAAGAAAAAGATAACTCCTCTATGGCTCTGATAATAATGTCTGGGACTTTAGCAAGTCGGTGCGCCTCTATCATCCAAGAGTGGGGAACAGAATCAGAAGCAGTCCAGCCAGACTGTAGCTATATTCCTCCTAAGTTGTCGCACCTCCGACATCGCAGTTTTGTTGATTAAGAGTTTTTCAGCAAACCCCCAAACCCCTTTCTTTCAAGCTGCTTGTTCATCTGTGATATTATTTTCATAGTGATCTTGGAGGAATAGGTTCAGGCAGGCTGTATACATCTTATACATCAGGTTTGGCATGCAATGGGTCGGTAGTTTTTTTACCACTGCGTGTCTTTGTTCTTGGGGTCCAGTATTGTTTGTGCTAATGTCAACCATTCTGGTATAAGTGTATCTCCATTGACAACTTGTTGGTAGAGGTCGGTAAGTTACCTCCGACAGAAAAATCAGTTTTTTGAACCAGTAGCCCGACAATCATGTTTCTTCTTGGAGATTTCCTATCACATTCTCAAGGGTATCCTCACTTATTTCGTATGTTTTTATTGTAGTGTGGGAGCAATAGTTCTTTTGGATTTCTTTTAGCCACACTGCATCTCGCTTGAAATTCTTCTTTTCACCCCATATTTTTCTCCAAAAGGAATCTATCTCTTTCTGGGATGGGGTCTCAGTGACACTTAATATTTTGCCCTCCATATGTCTATAGACTGATGTTTGGTTTCGTCTGAATTTTTTTATTAAGCACTTTTCTTTCATCCACCATCTTCAGGTATCGGCGTTTTTCGCTGACAGCTCTCAATTCTTGTTTGAGGGTGATCAGCTTATATTGAAGAGTTCTGGTTCTACTGTTACCAAACATAGTTTCTATTTTATTTTTCACTCTTTGTTGGTGAGGAGTGAAGTTTTTTGTGTTTGTTTGATGTAAGGAGCATTGTCACATATCCTATGGTTTTTCGTAGGTCAGCACTCTTTTTTTTCTATTTTAGTTATATATGATGGTATTTTTGGTGGTGTTTTGTTCTTGTTAATATCTCTGCTATCACCAAGATAATACTTCACTGTCGTTGCTAGGGCATATGAACAGGCATTGATTTGCCAAAATATTGGGGTTTTATCCGTCGTAAATATTCATCCCCTATTTCGTCAATAACACGTATTATTTCATTATTTGTTTTTTTTTTATTAAATATTGTTGTTTTAATACGTTCAGCAAGACAAATGTTTATACATGTTCAAGTTCTCTCTGGAAGATTTCGTTGAGGGAAATTTTCAATTGTTTATACTTTTGATTATTATCATTATCGATAATATTTTCCACAACACACGTGGTGTCAAATTTCTTAGATTATTATTATTATTATCGATAGTGTTTTCCACAACAGTCGAGGTACTCTCAGATGGTATACGTGGTGTCAAATTTCTTACAGGCATAGTTGTTTCAAGGCACTGTTCGACCTGGCTGCTAGAAAGTCTAGTAGCATAGCGACCTGTAGCACGTGCTGTTGATTTCATGTTTGTTGTGGGGGACTTACAATTAATAAATTAGTAAAAATATCTTATTTTTACGTCCAACAAACGTCGCTTGTTGGCGTAATTGTTTCGCTGTGAAGTGATTTAGCTCTGGGTGTAGCTTCAGTCTGTTCATATAGCCAACAGAGGGATTTTTTTTTTTTTTTACATTTTATAACAATTAATTAAATCATCAAGTTCGCAACTCCAAGAGAAATGCGATTTATAATTTCGGTTTCTTCTGTAGCTACAACTGAATAAATTTTCTTTACCTTTTTCGTTGTTTTTCTTCGGTACTTCCTTAATGTTGTTGATGTTGTTGTGTTCAGCCATGCTGTTTGTAGCAAATCCTTGTAAGATTTATTATGTATTTAGTAGGATATATCTATGAATTCGAATAAAAGTGTCTTCAATCGATATAGTTCGAAGAATAACCAGTTATTCAACATGAGTGGTAGTTGTGGCATTACTGTCGGAGATAGTATTCATCTTAAATTTAATGAATAGTCTCCCACACCAAAATATGCGACAGATCGCGTTGACTGACTGTCAATGTATGTATGTATGTGCAAGACATTTTAGATCATTGGCTGGGCTAAAAAGCCACATTCGATCGCAGCGCTGTTAGTTGCTATCGTGTGTGTGTGTGTGTGTCTGTGTAGATATGCTTATGTGTGTGCGTGTGTGTATATATATATGTATATGTATATTATTATTGTTGTTGTCGTTATTATTATTGTTGTTATGATTATTATTATTATTATTGATATTAATGTATGTGTGTGTGTGTATATGTGTATGTATATGTATATATATATATATATTTTTATTTTTTTATTTATTATTATTTTTTTTTTTTTTCTTTCTCCTCGAGCAATGGCCATACTCGATAACGAGGGGGCAGCCATCATGTATGTATGTATGTATGTATGTATGTATGTATGTATGTTCTTCTGGTTTTATAATTTCACAAATGTTTGCCAATAGAGAGAGGGTCGGTTTCTAACATACACACAAAAATCAACATCAAATAGGTAGATATGTCTGCATGCCTGCATGCATATATGTGTAGGTATGGATGTTATTGTATGCGTGGATGTGTTTGTTTTGAGTTGTATGTGTTCATGTGTATATGCTTTGTATCTGTACATGTTTGGAATGTTTTACATATTTTTATTGTTCCATTTACTGATGGATTGTACTTGTAAATTACTAACTAGCCATATTCCCTTTGTTTCTGTGGAGCCCAGCTTCTCAAGATTTGTATTGTGGTAGTTACTAATATATCCCAGTGCCCCAATAATCACAGGCATAATACTGAAGGTGTAATCAGGGTGGAGTATCTGCAGATTCCTCATCAGTTTCATATGTATGTATGTATGTTCTTCTGGTTTTATAATTTCACAAATGTTTTACCAATAGAGAGAGAGTCTGTTTCTAACATAGACTCAATACTCTCTCATTGGAATTTACACAACATCAACTAGTTAGATTATGTATGCATGCATGTGTAGATATGGATGTTATTGTATGTATGGATTTGTATGTTTTGATTTGTATGTGTGCATGTGTATATGCTTTGTATATGTACATGTGTATATGCAGTTATTAGATGCAACATTTTTGGAATGTTTCACATATTTTTACTGTTCCATTAATGGATTGTACTTGTAATTTCCTAACTAGTTGTGTTCTTTCTGTTCCTGTGAAGCCCATTTTCTCAAGATTTGTATTGAGGCAGTTACTAACATACCCCAGTGCCCCAATAATCACAGGCATAAATCTGAAGGTGTAATCAGGGTAGAGTATCTGCAGATTTCTCATCAGTTCCGCATAAATATTCTCCCTTTCACTAATCTTTGATATTATATTGACATCTTCTGGGCAGCTAATTTCCTCTACCGTGCATGCTTTCTTATCCCTGTCCCATATCATAATATCTGGTCTGTTATGCCTGCATTTTAATGGGGGTTTTACTGGAACATTCCACCAGTACTCTTTCATATTTTGTACGTGGATGTCTTCCACATTGCTGTAGCTTTTAATATGTTTATTATCGGGGCTATCTTTTTTACGAACTGCATTGTACAGTGTTTTGGACACTACATCATGCCTCATAGGTAGATAATACCGCGATGACATCTTTGGACGGCTGCTGATGACATGCTGGTGACCAGATCTTTCTTAATCGGGTGTAGTATTCCCTGGTTACGCGTTCTTTATTACAGACACCATTATAGGATATGTTCTCATCTATCCCCAGGTATCTGTAGCATTCCTCATCAGATATCAGTGAAACAGTGAGGCCATTGATGACAATGTTGCTAGATTGGGTTGTTCTTTTTCCCCGCTGAATAATATCACAGAGAGACCGTCTCCCTGAAATATACCCCTGCAATATTTTATTTTATCACTGAAAATAGAGTCCTCTCTCCCTGTCTTTAACCTTAGGATAGTAGCCCAAGAAGAAGACAGCCTCTCTATGGCTCTGACAATAATGTCTGGGACTTTAGCAGATTGGAGGGCCTCTATCATCCAAGAGTGGGGAACAGAATCTAAAGCTTTTCTGTAGTCCAGCTAGACTGTAGTCATATTCCTCCTAAGTTGTCGCACCTCCGTTTTGTTGATTAGGAGTTGTTCAGCACATCCCCAAACCCTTTTCTTTTCAGCTTCTTGTTCATCTGTGATGATGTTATTATTTTCACAGTGATCTTGGAGTAATATGTTCAGGCAGGCTGTATACATCTTATACATCAGGTTCTGGCATGCAATGGGTCGGTAGTTTTTTGCCAAGTGGGTATCTTTGTTCTTGGGGACCAGTAACGTTTGTGCTAATGTCAACCATTTTGGTATAAGTGTATCTCCCTTAAGAACTTGTTGGTAGAGGTCAGTAAGATACCTCCGATAGAATATTAGTTTTTTGTACCAGTAGCCGACAATCATGTCTCTTCCTGGTGTTTTCTTATCTTGGAGTTTTCCTATCACAGTCTCAAGGGTACCCTCACTTATTTCGTATGTTTTTGTTGTAGTGTAGGAGCAATAGTTCTTTCGGATTTCTCTTAGCCACACTGCTTCTTGGTTGAAATTCTTCTTTTCACCCCATATTTTTCTCCAAAAGGGATCTATGTCTTTCTGGGATGGGGCCTCAGCGAGACTTATTATTTTGCGCTTCATATCTCCATAGACTGATGTTTGGTTTCGTCTGAATCTTTTATTAAGCATTTTTCTCTCATCCACCTTCTTCAGGTATCGGCGTTTTTCGCTAACAGATCTCAATTCTTGTTTGAGGGTGATCAGTTTATATTGGATAGTTCTGATTCTACTGTTACCAAACATCGTCTCTATTTTATTTTTTACTCTTTGTTGATGAGGAGTGAGGTTTGTTTGTTTGTATGTAAGGAGCATTGTCACATGTCCTATGTTTTTTCGTAGGTCAGCAATCTTTTTTTCTATTTTAGTTATATATGATGGTATTTTTGGTGGTGTTCTGTTTTGTTAATATCTCTGCTATCATAAAGATAATGTTTCACTGTCGTTGCTAAGGCATATAAATAGGCGTTGATTTGCCAAAATGTTGGGGTTTTTATCCGTCGTAAATATTCATCCCCTATTTCGTCAATAACACGTAGTATTTCATTATTTGGTTTTTTATTCACCATTGTCATTTTAACACGTTCAGCAAGAGATATATTTATACATGAGTTAATTTCTCTCTGGAAGATTTCGTTGAGGGAAATTTTCAATAGTTTATACTTTTGATTATCATTATCGATAGGGCGGTGGATTGGCAGTATTGGGAGAGGGTCGGACGCTATGCTTTGACGTATAGAGTTACGGCCCTTGCCATTCTGAGTTCAAATCCCGCCGAGGTTAACTTTGCCTTTCATCCTTACGGGGTCGATAAAATAAAGTACCAGTAATGCACAGGGTATTGCTGGCCTTGTGCCTAACGTAGAAACAATAATCGATAGTATTTTCCACAACAGTCGAGGTAGACTCGGATGGTATACGTGGTGTCACATTTATTCGATTATTATTATTATTTCTTCGATTATTATTATTATCGATAGTGTTTTCCCCAGCATTCGAGGTAGACTTAGATGGTACAGGTGGTGTCAAGTTTCTTACAGGCATAGTTGTTTCAAGACGCTGTTCGACCTGGCTGCTAGGAAGTCTAGTAGCATGGCGATCTGTAGCACGTGTTGTTGATTCCATGTTCGTTGTGGGGGACTTACAATTAATAATATTTATCTTATTTTTACGTTCAACAAACGTCGCTTGTTGGCGTAATTGTTTCGCTGTGAAATAATTTAGCTCTGGGTGCATTTTGTCCCAGTGTAGCTTCATTCTATTCATGGAGGGATTTTTTTAACATTTTATAACAATTAAATAAATCATTATTAAGTTTGCAACTCCAAGAGAAATGCGATTTATAATTTCGGTTTCTTCTGTAGCTACAACTGAATAAAGTTTGATTACCTACTCTGTTATTTGTCTTCGATACTTCCTTAATTCTTTTGTTGATGTTGCGTTCAGCCATGCTGTTTGTAGCAAATCCTTGTAAAATGAATTATGTATTTAGTCGGATATCTCTACGAATTCGAATAAAAGGTGTCTTAAGAAGGGATAGTTAGAAGAATAACCAGTTATTCAACCTGGCTGTAGATGTGGCATTACTGTCGGAGATAGTATTCATCTTAAATTTAATAAATAGTCTCCCACACCAAAGTATGCGACTGATCGCGTTGACTGACTGACTGATGACTGTATGTATGCATGTATGTATGTATTTATGTCAGGTCACCAGTTGGTGCTACTGGTAACATGTGTCCCAGTACAACCTGCCTCATGGTAGGGTCGTTGGCGACTAAACTGGCAACCCCACCAAGGTTTCTTGGTGAGGAGGGTGACTTTGGACATCCTGCAGGACTAAAAACAAAACCTGTCAAAGGGCAAAGGAGCTCTTAAGAGTCAATGGCCATCCAAAATCACCGGGAGAGATTACCCCTTAGCCTTTGTCAAGGCAGAATTCTAGGAGAAGGAAAACTCTGATATAACACCTGCAACCCTGATGGTATCCAATGATGTTGACTTGTTCTTCCTTTTGGTAAATATCATCTTGGTTAAGAGAGTGGGACTGGCTTTGTGCAGTGCCTTTGCTCACTATAAAAGCTTCACGGCACAAGCATTGCTTTATATCTGGAGATCTCTCTGCACTTGTCGTTACATGGTACCATGGGCCCAGCACTATGTGTCAATAATTGTCACAAGTGTAGTGTTTGTACCAGAGTTTTCAAGTCGCTGGCTAGACTAAAAAGTCACACTCGTTCAGCGCATCGGTAGGAGTTCTCCTACATGGATATAAAGTAGTGGCCGTACTCAAAAACGTGTTGGTAGCCACCATGTATATGTATGTATGTATGTATGTATGTATGTATGTATGTATGTATGTATGTATGTGTATGTATGTATGTGTGTATGTATGTATGTATGTATGTAAGTATGTAATGTCGGGTCACTCTTGAGTGCTACTGGTAACATGTAACCCAGTACAACCTGTCGAATGGTCGTGTCGCTGGCGACTAAACCGGCAACCCCACCAAGTTTACTTGGTGAGGAGGGTGATTTTGGACACCCTGTAGGACAAAAAACAAAACCTGACAAAGGGCATCCGAAAGTGTGTAAATATGTATATACACATGTACCGCGCGGTTAAATCACTGGGAGTGAAGGACCCCTAGCCTTTGTCAGGGCATTCTTCTAGGAGAAGGCAACTCAGGAAACTGGGATAACACCGATATAAAACTTGTGGCTCAGTAGTTACCGATGATGTTGATCTTTTCTTCTTTTTGGGTTATTGCTACTGCCGCTCAGAGAGTGGGATTGGCTCAGTGCACAGTCTTTCCTCACTTTAAAAAATATCTTCATGCACAGGCATTGCACGATAGAATTAATTAATAATTATTAATAATGGTATAATGTGCAATGGCCATACTCGATAACGAGGGGGCAGTCATCGTGTATATATGTACGTATGTACTAAGATATTGTTATTTATTAATGTCTTCCACACAATTATTTTACTTCCAGTTTCATTCAACACAGCCTCATGACGATTTCTTTAACGTTTATTATATATTATATTTTACTTATGGCACCTTCGATTGGCGTCCACATATTCGGTAAGTTCCAACTTTTTATAGCTTTTTAGTTTATAGAGTATCTAGTTATTTTGACGTTGTTTTGTTGCTTCTGTTGTTTAGCTCCAGGTTTGCTCTGGTTCCGCTGTTCTAAGATTGAAAGTGTTCCATATCAAATTACCTATGAAGAAATTTTTCTTGAAATGATGTGACTATACGGAAAATTCAATTACCGTGAGAGAGACAGAGAGGGAGATAAATAGAGAAAGAGGGTGAGTGAATGAGAGAGAGAGAGAGAGAGAGAGGTGCGGGAGGCAAGCTTCAACAAGTTTCGTGGTAGATTCACATTTACTCTAGAAAGTTATGTATTTCCTTTAGAAATGTCGCTACTAATAATAATTGAAGAATTGTAAGACCTGTTCTTGGTCTGTAAACTGAGCAAACCATTTCATTTAACTTATAATTGCTTTGTGACAGTATGAGCATCATTTCTATCTCTTTATTTCTTTCACTCTCTCTATCTCTCTATCTCACTCTCTCACTCTCACTTTCTCCCTCTTGATAACACCAGTTAGGATGACCAAAACATTTGATTACTTTCACATTCAAATCCAGAGAAAAATAATTTAAAGAAGATATCTTTCCGTACATTCACATCGTGATCTCAATTATAGTTTTCCAAATAAAACTGAGAAAGATGATGAATTTAATTACTAAGTGTCAAATTTTTGAATCAGTCAAATGTCATATTTATACCATACATTTGCAAAATACTAGATTGCTACATGTCCACGCCTTGATCTGGTTAACAAATGAGATTTGCTCTCGTCAAACTGATTCTATCATATCAAAGGGGTAAAAAGTATTTCAATATTGTTTAAATCTGAATAGTTAATAGTCCATCTTGTCTCCTCAACAGAAATTCACCTTACATGGAAAACATAACACGCGATTCAAGTAAAATATATAGACTACATTATTTAAAGTATATATCTCTATTTACGACAATAGAATGATTTGAGGGAAATTAGGTTTCTGTTTCTAACAGGTCGAATGACAGCTTATAACATTTTGGTCAAGAAGACTCAAATGACTGAGGTTGGCTATCCCTCATAATGATGAAGATATCCAGAAGGTGTAGGTATCCAAACTTTTAGTGGACAGCATGAAAAAGACAACAGAAAGATAGTCCTCTGCTCCCCATTCTTATCAAGACACTTAATGCACACATCAAATATGTAGAGGAAATACACCAGCAGCAATGAGGTTTTGTGTGGCATTTTTGCCTTTCCTATTGATTCAAAAGTTTGGTTTTTACTTGGAAAATTATTGTCTATGTTACATCACAGCTGCACTGCAAGCACAACTGACAACGGATACAAAGCTTGCAGTCTGTTTCAAGCTATGTCAGCATTATCTCATTGCTGTACTATGTATAGAACAACAAGGAAAGCGATGGGCCCTTGTTGAAGAACAACATGGCTTAAGGTTCGACAGTTTCACTGGAAGAGTATACTTCACACCCAAGTCAACATGAATAGTTCATTGACCAGTTCCAATATTTGGATATGTGGATATCCTCCGCCTCCCTCCCCCGGTTTCCGCTGACATTCTTTCCATTGGAAATGTACCTCCCGACATTCTGGTTTACACATTTTAAAAGTAAACTTAGAAGTTAAAGAATTCAAAGAATAAAAGATAAAATATTGTGTTCAGTAATAGTTGCATATAAAATAAAACTATTTTTATTAAATCATGTTCTCATTTAATATGAATTAACGATATGACATTTACACAATGAAGTTATGAAATATACAATTCAAAATGGACAGGTAGTATCAATAAACCAAGCGTACTAGAATTGTGTTTTATTTCTTACATGGAAACTAACTTTTCATCGAAAGTCTAATTGTGGTATTTTCGATAGAATATGCCTTCACAACGATCAATTCGAGATTATTGTTAAAGGATCAATGCCTACCCTCTTACAGATTTGAAAAAGGGGAACACATTAAATAATGTAGCTCTTGATACAATATCTGAAATAAATATCACTGCTTGAATACTTTTGATTATAAGTGTACACAAACGAGCATAGTTGACTGAGGGTTACATAACAATAACTCTAGATGCTTTAAGATAAAATTGTCAATAGTTCTTCGACAGTCCAATGGATTATGAAGCATATTAACTATGAATGCAATGGAGGTGAAACATGATCGCTTTCATCCAAACAACAAAAGCGCCTTGATGGCACCTACACTCGCCTGCTTCGACGATTTTCAGAACATAAGCTGGCGACATCCGACTTTGAGAGAGATATATGCCGACATCCCACGTATATCTGTCGTTGTACGTAAAAGGAGAGTAAGATTTTCTGGCCACTGCCATCATGCTACCTATGAGGCTGTGTCCCGATTAGTGTTTTGGAAACCACAAGCAGTTATTAATAACAGGGGGGGGGGGGGGCACAAGCTCTCCTATTCCGATGTCATGTCCAGAGATTCTGGTATTGAAATCCAGGATTTGGCAGCGGCAATGAACGACAGACCCACGTAGAGATCAATTGTTCAGTCGATTTCGACTGAGGCCGCCGGGTGATGATGAACAACCGGTGCATATATATCTATAGCTTGGAGCAATTAATTTTAAATGCACAAACGATTTAATCATGGGTCTACTCAATTCGACGAAGTAACAACAATAACAACAACAATCAGCTAAACAGCCAGTCAACACTCAACAAACCCTATTCTTCTCTGCCACCTCTTCTGCATTACAATGGTTTATTTTGATTAACTTGTAAACTATACACAACCCTGCTCAGACCAGCTCAAACCCACGTATGCTAATAAAAGAATACGCACACTGTTGTTCAACCTGCTAGAAATAGCAACCTAAATTTCCTTCAAATCACACCCTATCGTCATATAGAAATAACTGACACATTAAATGATATATTCCTAGATATAATTGTTTCTACTTCTGGCACAAGGCCAGCAATTATCCCAGTGTATTACTGGTACTTTATTTTATCGACCCCGTTAGGATGAAAGGCAAAGTTAACCTCGGCGGGATTTGAACTCAGATCATACAGGGAGGTAACTCTATGCTTCAAAGCATGGCGTCCGACCCTCTACCGATACTGCCAATCCATATAATATGACTAGAAAAGACGTGATGGTCACAGAGCTGACCTCGAGTTAAGCCACCACAACCCATTCAATCGATAACTATATGGCACTACACGTCTTCCTCGGAGTAACTCACAGAAGATACTCTCTTAGATAGGAGAGCCTGAAAGAACTATAAGAAAGTACATTCTCAAAATACGAGGGATCCTATACGCAGTCGTCTGACCTGTTAGAAACAGCAGCCGAATCCTTCTAACATATCAAAAAGGAATGACACATTTAATGATGTAGTCCTATATATTCTACTTGAATAAATGACTAGGTTTTCCGTAAGGTCTAGTTAAATGGATTTGACTTCCTTTCTATTATCCTCTCTAGAAGAAATCGGCTGTAGAGCGGATTGGCGTCACCAGATTTAAAATACCCATGATTCTATCACCAGTTACGAATCCATATGCGCATGAAATCTGAGGGAAAAGTTTACCGCTCATAATAATTTCCAAGACCTCCAAGACAGGTGGGATGGAAGGAGGAAAATATCTTCAGTAAAAACCTTTGGTCTGAATGCTTCCAACAGATTGGGCTTCGTTTAAAGCACCCAGAGGCTTGGTAGTGGAATGACGGGTAGAGTATATCATCCATATTTAGTTTACTACCCAAATTATGTATTTGATCATAGATTAACTTGATCAAGCCTGAGCTGGAGCGAAAGAACAATGCTAACAGAAACGACAAACTAATGACATGAACTTTCTTTTGTTTGTTTACAGACTGTCCATCAGGATGGAAAACATTTATTAACCAATGTTATAAGTATGTCACATATCCACGAAGAAATTTCCATGATTCAAACCTAGCATGTCGGGTAATGTATATTTTGTCGAATACATCTGTTGTTTCTAATTTTCTAATTTAACTGTAACGTCTTAATATATTTCACCTGTTAAGTAGTAGTAGTAGTAGTAGTAGTAGTAGTAGTAGTAGTTGCTGTTGCTGTTGCTGCTGCTGCTGCTTAGCTATTGTTATGTAACCCTCAGTCAACTATGCTCGTATGTGTACACTTATAATCAAAAGCATTCCAGCAGTGATATTTATTTCAGATATTGTATCAAGAGCTACATTATTCAATGTGTTCCCCTTTTTCAAATCTGGTAGGCATTGATCATTTAACAATAATCACGAATTGATCGTTGTAAAGGCATATTCTATCGAAAATACCGCAATTGGACTTTCGATGAAAAGTTAGTTTCCATGTAAGTTTGAGAAAGTTCCAGAAGTGACCATCCCATCTTCCATATATTAGTGTTTATATTGTTGTCGGATATATCACCACACACACATGTAATAAATCAATAAATTTTGTAAGACTCTCAAATTAAAAAATAAAGACAATATAATAATTTAATGTTATATAATAATTTAATGTTATAGTTTCAATATATTCCATTCTATTTTTGTTATGGCGTTTTCATGGAAGAGTATGAAGGTAGTTTCCTTCGGCTGTTATTTCTACATACATGACACCATGTTGTCGTCTACTTACAGAGAAGTATTCTACAAATGCCTGGCCAGACAGAGCCTAAAGATCCGGAACAAATACTGCGAAAAATGTTATCTAACATTTGAACAATTCCGCCAAACCACCATTCTGAATCAGTTCTATATTTAATCGACTCCTGAAAGATGAAAGGAACTTAGCAGGATTTGAACTCAGAATGTATATCAAGAGCCACAATAAATACCACAGAGCATTTTGCCAGTCGCTCTAAGGATTCTGTGAATTTGCTGCCTTATATTATTAATATATCAATTGTATTCCTCCCTCTAAGAACGTTTTGTCCTGTATCAATGTTAGACTATATTATAGCACTCGACTGTTGTTACAGTTTTGCAGTTAATTAACTCGTTGGACTGTGGAAGGGTAGAGTATGTGTGTATATGTGTGATGTCCGAAATAATATCTTCCACTTCCAACTAACTTAGCCTCCGCCTCTTGGTCCCTGCTGACAGGATGGAGAAAACATTGTCCCAGAAGACGGTGAGGGAGACGTGCTAGAATAGCTACACCAAGTCGCGGGACTCACACCTTCGGATAGCCAACTTCACTCCGATAGCAGTGAACAAGGATGTGGTCCGGGCAAGAACGTCAGAAGCCTCCACTGTTACAGACTCTACAACAAAACTATGAGAGCGGTCGACACTTGGACATTTTACCCTCCTCAGCGTGGCGGGCAGCAGAGCCTGGGCTTGTAACCGAACGCACCAGGCTGCTACCAGAGAAAGTGTGACAAGATGTAGCATCCCAGAGGAAGGGCCTACCCACGTGGAACGGAGAGATTGTTAGCATATGTAAACTCCTGAAACAAAATGCCTTATATTATAGTGAAATGTATATCTTTTGGGTTGAGCTTAATAAAATGAGTAATATGTTGAAGTCAATTCCCTCGACACTTCAATATTCCGTCTTTTACACATTTTGTGTGGTCTTGTATCAACATAATAAGTCATTAGATAGATAGATAGATATTCATCAAAATAACTACACACATGATAATTATGTGGGATGTGTGAATTAGTACAAAATTTAAGGGGACACATTTTCTGTTTCAAATTATCCTTTTTTCTGTCGCGGGCCAGAAAAAAGGTCGTGGGCCGCATGTTTGGGACCCCTGCTCTACAGTGTCATATCCATATGAGAAGCAACCTTTCTAGACCTGCAAACTAACAACCGAAGGTGGTTTTTAAACGCTTGTGGTATTAGCAATTAACTCTCCATTACCTTCAGTTTCTCTCTTCCTCATCAAATACCATTAGTCTGCCCTCCGTAGAGCCACCGAGGTTAACTTTGCCTTTCATCCTTACGGGGTTCGATGAAATAAAGTACAAGTAATGTACTGGGTAATTGCTGGCCTTGTGCCAAAAGTAGAAACAATTATTATGCAGTAATTATGCAGTCGGACGCCATGCTTTGACGTATAGAGTTACGGCCCTTGCCGTTCTGAGTTCAAATCCCGCCGAGGTTAACTTTGCCTTTCATCCTTACGGGGTCGATAAAATAAAGTACCAGTAATGCACTGGGTAATTGCTGGCCTTGTGCCTAACGTAGAAACAATTATTATGCAGTAAAAATACTCTCCACAAATATTTATAGTCTATTATCCATTGTTTAGATCTATTTAACCGTAGAAGTATCAATGAAGGAAAGAAGTCTATCTGTGAACCCTCCAATATGTATTTATCTTCAAGATACCAAGCATACATGGAAATAGTTCGTTATTCAATAGCTTCTTGCTTGAATGAGTAATAAAAGCTAAATACACTTTTATTATTAACTAAGTTACGCGGTGGATTGGCAGTATCGGTAGAGGATCGAACAACATGCTTTGCGGCATAGAGTTACGGCTGTTTGCGTTCTGATTTCAAATCTGGCCTAGGGTAGCTTTGCCTTTCATCCTTACGGGGTCGATAAAATAAAGTACCAGTAATGCAGTGGGATAATTGCTGGCCTTGTGCCAAAAGTAGAAACAATTATTAACTAAGTTACGAGGGCGATGGATTGGCAGTATTGGTAGAGCATTGGACACCATGCTTTGCGGTGTAGAGTTACGGACCTCTGCGTTCTGATTTCAAATCTGGCCGAGGTTAGCTTTGCTTTTCATCCATACATGATCGATAAAATAAAGTACCAGTAATGCACTGCGGTCTATTTAATCGACTTTCCCATCCCGCAAGATTGATGGTCTTGTGTCTAAATCAGTAACCATTACGGACCTTGTAGTCAATAAAGAAATAATTCTTAACTGAGTTAGTGTTCTTGTTTAAACGCAGGTCAGCTCTGGTTGAATATATCTATTATAATAGGCCTTTTATCCGTCTTTTTCTTTATGGGGATGTCACGTTCAACGAAACCCTCTGTTTACGACTCTTTCTACAGCCCAAACTCAATAGCTAATAAATTAAATTATGTTATTAGATTACATATGATCATACCAGATTACACTTCTGACTATATTTCAAAAGGGAAACAACAATGTTAATGTAAAAATGAAATAAATATATAAATTCTTCATATATGTGCCATATTTGACAGAAAGAGCAACATAATCTATGCAATAATATAAGGTAAATATTTCAAAACAGCATTCTTTAAATAAGGTGTAAATTGCAAACACTTGAATAACTGGCTTGATTCTAATTCCAAGTGCTTGTCCATTAATGGAAACTGGATGCGTTTTGCATTGCTTCCACGTCGGTCCGAAACCAGCCTATTAAAAGGTCAAATACACACTAGAGTCCTTGTCACTCCCTCCCCTTCCCGTTCTTTTTTTTTCTTTTTTTTTCTCTTTTTCCACTATATTTTCCTATTCTTTTTTTCTTTTGTTTTGTTTTCTTTTTTTATTATTGTTGTTATTACTTTTTGTGTAGTAAAAATCACTGAACTGGAAGAATGTAAGCAAGATGACTGTTGCGAAAATATTAAGATATGGTCTACATTGTTTTGTCATTACAAGTTGGGATTGGCTTTATTGGCAGAATCGATAGAGAACTCCACAGTCTAACTGAGATATTTAATTTCATTTTTTATACTGCAAGATCAAACTCGCTGAGGTCGGTTTTACTATTAATTCTTCTGGTGTCAACAATTAAGTACGAGGGAAGTACAGGTGTCAGTATAATCAACTAGATCCCTTCCCCTCAAATATGTCGGTTTGTATTTATGTTGGAAATACGTATTGTAAACTTTGACTTGGTATATTAAGAAGGTTGACAAATCTCACTTTTAATATTGCCATAATTCCTTTCAAACCAAAATTCTATTAATATTGTTCTGAATTCAAATCTGGCCGAGATCAACTTTGCTTTTCATCCTTCCGAGACAAGTACTGGGGTCGATATATTTCACTTTTACCTTCGCCCAAATTGTTGGCCTTGTGCCAAAATTAAAAACAATTAAAGGGAGATTGTTTGGAAAAATCATTAGAGCATGGGACAAAGGCTTCTGTGTTCAAATCTCGTAGAGATCTACTTTGCCTTTCATCCTACCGAGTTCGATGAAATATAGTACCAGTCAAGGACTGAGGTTGATATAATCGAATTTCACCATCTCCCAAATTACTGACCGTGTACCAATGCTAAATAGAATTATTGCCATCAACATGGCACAAGTAAATCTAGTACCTCAATCTTCGGCGATGATTCAGTGCTAATATTAATGTCCTTACACTGTTGAAGGTGCCACAGCAATTTTGAATTCGTGTCGATCCTACAGATTTCAGTGATTCTGCACACCCTCCTTAAACAAATGAAAACACGTGAACACAGTGTGGCAAACCAGAAAATCAGTGTACCGAATTCTTACAACGATGAAATATACTTACACGTAATACATAGCTACAGTTATACACAGAGAAATAGCCGAACTTGATATATTGGATACTAGGCAATACAAGTGATATAAGACAAGTTGACGTGGCAGAGACATGGATTGTTGCATAGTTGTTCTGCGTTCTCAGGTCAAATCCCGCAGAGGTCCATTGTCATCCCACAGATGTCATCTTTTGGGGCTCAATAAAGAAAGTACCAACCCAGTACTGTTGCAGCCTTCTAACTGTCACATTCTGGATGTTCCCCCTGTTCAAAAGAGGGAGTGAGTGTCGAGCGGGTATCTGTGCCTGCGCATGGGTGTACAGGCAGCTAACACCTTTAGCGAAAACATTGTACATTCTATCAAGTCATACTCGATTGCGAATGACGACTGTAGTAGCTTTTTTACTTACTGGCGGCCATATGATATTATCCGCATGATTCAACAACTATTTGACCATCAAGTCAGCTTTTTATCAATTCGGCCAATTTCAGTTCAATTGTAACACACCATTAAATAGTTCAGTGTTTGACCTTTATAGACAAATATGAAAGTATATACGGGGTCGCTTGATCTGCTGGAAATGGCGTCAACATCTTAAAATCACTCCACTTCGGACTTATTAAAAATTGAAACCATATAAATAAACAGTGTTCTCTCGAAGATCGAGACGAAGCGTGAGTATATCTGAATTCAACTGCCTGTCACCTACCTCGGAGCTTTTCTTATCACTTTACCGGCCACTAACCACTGTTTTCTGTCCTTTGATGTATTTTTACCCGACGCTTTCATTGACGGCATTTGGCTGTTTTAACAGCTATTCTTGTTGAGTTTTTTCATCTTTCTAAGAATTTAAACTAAATAATTTCCTCTGGGTTTCTTTGATTTTTACAGATCGATGGCGCAAATTTAGTTGAAGTTGATGGCATTGCTGAAAACGAATTTATAATAAGATCAATAAAAAAGTATTCTCGAAGGTACGATTTTCTATTTCGATTTTTTATTATCAATGACGTTGTTAGGGCGGTGGATTGGCAGTATCTGTAGAGGGTCGGACGCCATGCTTTGCAACATAGAGTTACGGCCCTTTATGATCTGAGTTCAAATTCTGCCGAGGTTAACTTTGCCATTCATCCTTACGGGGTCGATAAAATAAAGTACCAGTCACGCACTGGGGTTGATTTAATCGACTTTCCCCTCCTCCAAAATTGCTGGCCTTGTGCCTATATAAGAAACCATTATTAATGATGGTGTTACTGCTGTTTAGTTATAAGTCAGTCTAGATTAGACGAACTTATGGTTAGTTGCGTTCCAGCTATGATCATCTTGCCTTTGTTTAACGTATAATGTAACTAGGACTACATTATATCCGATACAAAATACATCTTCCTTTTTTTAAAGACGGTGGGTGTGATTTGAGGAGGATTTGACTATCATTTCTAGAAAATGGATCTCGTGGAAATCTTAATATTTTGATATCATTTTATGATTAATAGGCAGAATCGTTAGCGCATTGAATAGAATGCCTTGCAATACTTTTCCGATCCTCTGCATTCTGAATGCAAATCCTGCCAGCGCCAATTTATCCTTTCATTCTTTTGCGTACGATAAAAAAGTACCAATCTAAAATGGTGGTTTGACGTAATTAGGGTTTACTGAGTCTTCTTTTCGCCACCTAATAGTAATAATAATAATTGTTTCTACTATAGGCACAAGGTAAGTAATATAGGGGTAGAGGAAAGTCGATTAAATCGACCCCAGTAAGTTACTGGTGCTTTATGTTATCGACCCCGTAAGGATGAAAGGCAAAGTTAACCTTGGCGGGATTTGAACTCAGACCACAAAGGGCCGTAACTCTTGCTGCAAAGTAATAATTTGTAACATATGCAAAAGATCAGATTTGTTTTTGTTTGTTTTTTAGGAGTTGTGATAGTCGATCAACTTGAGCTTAGTACTTCATAACTTCTTTATTTCATGAACTCCAGAGGGAGGAAAACAAATTTGACTTCTTGTCCTCCCGAAGTAGATAAAAAAAATGTCATTCAGGTACTGAGATCAGTTTAATTGACTCCTCCTTCTCAAGAACGTTTCTCCAAGCTCCGATTTCTCCATCACTGCAAGATGATGAGTTAGAACAGTCGCTTGGAGCCATTGATCAACTCTGTACTGGAGAAAGAAGAACACTTGTTATCTCGGTACTCCACTTTTTCAAACTCTAATGCTGAGGATAAGGTGAATATGTGTATTTCTTCCCCTATGACCAGCGATGCTGTCATAAGCGTAGGCTTTTCGTCTGTAGTTTGCGTTTCAGAGGTTTTTGCTTCCTCTACTTCTGTTAAACTCTTCTTTTTACTTCTGGGTAGTAAACTTTCAAGTCATTTTTACTTTCACATATTTTGCAAACGAGTCTTCAAAACTGCATGATCAGTCTGATTGGTCTCTTTCTTTTTTTAGCTGCCACTATAGGATAAGCATCTTGTGATAATCGTTTATCAATAGTACGTGGAGATCCATGCAGATCCTACCTGACCACATGTTGTTGCAGGTCACTTCTGCGATCATCATCCACTATAAAGTTTACAAATACCTAACTATCACTAATATTTCTGGTTGCCACCCTCGCATTTCTCTTTCCCACATACTGCCGTGTTAGCATGGAGCCAAACATATGATTCCTGACTTACTCGACACATCATCTCTCTTAAATACTAAAAGTATGCTTCTACATTACCTGCCAAAGTAAAAGGTATACACATACTGTCACAAATCATTCAAGGTTCAATCTAATTCTTCATTTGAGGCCATATGGAAACTATCTCATTTGTTGTAAAACATAGCTGTGTCACGTTCCGCTTAGCTTTTTCTTGAATCATATTCTCAGGCAAAGGGATACTTCTTTTTAGGACATACCACGTGACATGCAGTGTTTTCAAAAGGTGAGTTGTTGTTATTGGTTCTCTCCTTGCTGTTCATTTTGTATTAACGTTCAAACCAACATTTTCAACATTATTTTTTCCTTTCGTTTTATGTGTAACTCTTTTCAATCCAAACTGGGTTTGGCTTTACCTTCCATGTCTCTGGTATCCTTGTTTTTCACCCACTTATTCCTAGGAGGGTTGTGGGGGCATATTCCTTAAGTGCGCCTTCTTGCGAGATCTGTCAGATGTCAGAAGAAACTGTCTCCAATTGATCCGGCTGGATCACAAGGTATGACCGTCCGAACTCGTGGATCTTATTCAACCATCTTAGTCGGGGTGTAGCCCTGGGTCTCCTGTCGGTTGGTTTTTCCCGTAAAATCTATCCAGCGATTCTTTCTAACCACATGCCCATAGTATCGGAGCTCTGATCTCTCAATTCGGAGAAGTAATGGTTCTATCTGGAGTGACTCTCTGATCTCCGAGCTACGCACTCTATCGAGCAACGTTACTCCACAGGCCCTTTGGAGAAACCCTATTTCGGCTGCTTGTACTCGCGACCGTATTCTTTCGGTCATTACCCAAGATTCATGACCATAGGTTGGCACGAATACAGAATTGAAGAGAGCAAATTTGGCTTTTACACCTACCTCCCTTCTTCTGATGACCGAATGCTAAAGCTGCTGCATGATTATATTTCCTATTATTCATGCATTTTATTCAGCCTTCTGTCTTTAATCATTCGTGTACACATTTGGTTCAATGGAATTCCGCTCAATTGTAGAGTGCACTGCACAGGCTGCTTTGAGAGGACGAGAGTCTCAGTTTTCGCAGCATTCATTTTCATATCAAATGTGCAGCATTTGTTAGCTCCCAAGAAAATTCTCACGACCCAGTATTATATCCTAATCTTCGTGGGTCTGAAAAATAGGTAGTGATAATCCCATTGTTCAAAAAGGGAAACAAGAAATATAAAGACAAGAAAGATAGATACAATTATAGAGGGATCTCCTTATTAGACCTCCCCGGTAAATCTATGTTACGTATTTGGTAAAGAGGTGTAGGGATATTGTCGAGTTCAAGGTAGCTTATGATCATTGTGGTTTTTGCTCCGGACGCAGCATTGCCGAATATCTATATATTAATTTCAATAATGTCAGTATCCCGTGTGTCACAATTCTCGATTATCATTGGTTCATAGGTTTCAAACGACTCCGCCCACCTCAACGACGCCAAACTTAGATTAATATGCATAATGCCAATGAGGGAGTGAGAGGGGAGAGTAAGAAACAGAGAGGCAAAGTGAACGCTGTAACTATTACCATGTGTGTCTGTGTATGTACGTGCGCCTACGTTTATGTGTGTGTGCGTGCGTGCAGCGTTCCACAGAAAGTAAAAACTACCAACATGTGTGAGTGTGTGCGTGTGTAAGTTTGCGTGCGTGTTCGCGTTTCCATGCGTGTATGTGTGTGGCGTTCCACAATCGCCACGCAGTTTATCTGTCTGTGTGCCTGTCTGTCAGTCTAACATACACAGAGTTGTGAAGGGAGTAAAGAGGGACCTTTCTTTACATTGCCGAACATCTTTTATATTTATTATTGTGTCATTTTTTGACAATTGCTCGAAATGAATACTGATAATAAAAGCAATTCGACTTTATCAAACAGTGAACTACAGCGGCGACAGTGTGCAGCCAGCAATGAAGAAAAACGGGCCGAACAGCGCCATCGGAACGCCGAACTTCAGATGAGATGGCTGATCAACGCCAACGAAACACTGGAGCCAAGAAGCGACGGTGTGCTGCGATGGTTGAAGACGAACTCGCTGAGCATCATCAGCAGGTGGCCAGAATTCAGCAGCAACGGCGTACTGCGATGGATGAAGTGGAGCTGGCTGAACAGCGCCAGCGCAATACAGAAGTTCAGAGAATGTGTCGCCAAAGTGCTCCTCATTCCAGTAAAGAAGCTAGAAGGCAAACGAATGATAATAAAAAATGGATCATGGCAACCGTGTCATTTTCAGATTGGTGGACGAGCAGAGTGTCCACATTGTGGAGCATTGCTTTGGAGGCACGAAAAGACGTGGACCACAATGTGCTGTCATAAAGGAGCAGTTCAACTAGAACCCTTGCGAATGCCGAAAGATGAGGAGTCACTGGAGTTTAAAATACTAAGTATGTGGGGTGATCAAGGAGACCGAGGTAGATTACTGCGTAAATATTCGCGGCAAATTAACAATTCATTAGCTTTAGCATCGCAGAGAGTTAGTGAGATGTTTGAGAGTGGAGCATGGCAACCGAATGTAGTCATTCAGGGGTTTTGTATCATTGTATCGGTAATTTAGAAGATACCCCAAGAGAGAGGCCTCGATTCGCTCAAATTTACGTTAACGATCCAGATTATAGTGAATCGGAGGAGGATATCAGGATCGGTTGGATGAAGTTGCCGGGAAATATAACTGAACTTGAACGGCAAAGGCTAAGTGATTTGACCCGTGATTTGCAATCATGACTTAGACAGTGTAATCCTTATGTTATGGATTTCTTGTTGGTGGCTGAACTGCAAAGTGTTCAGCAGCAAACATTGGTGATTAAGGCCGAACGGCGATATAATGCCCCTGAAGGATTTCGTGAAGTTGCTGTGAGATATCGTCCTCAATCGCAGAGATAGTGGTCTCAAGACTCTCAATGAGTCAAATAGGGCATACGATCCATTGCATTATGATCTTTTATTCCCAAAAGGTGAAAATGTATGGAAAATGTCTGTTCATTTAGAATCAGCATCATCAGGGAGGCGGCAATAGTAACAATAATTCGATTCGCAACTTTTACGCGTTCCATTTGAACGAGATGAATCAATAGAGAATTGCGCTATTTCAAGCCAGCAGATTGTTCCAGGAATACTGTTGTATGGCATTCGCAAAGATCGAAAACCAAAGGCTAAATTATATAGCTACACATCAGCAACATATCACAGCTGAATTGTATAATAATATATTCGATGATGCCAATTACAAGCAAATTGGTCGACGCATCATTTTGCCATCGTCGTTCATCGGCGGTCCGAGATATATGAACATTCGCTATTAGGATGCAATGGCTATTGTCAGAAAGTTTGGAAAGCCAGATTTGTTTATAACGGTTACATGCACTCCTGAATGGGCTGATATTAAGGATGCACTTTTGCCAGGACAACAGCCAAAGGACCGTCCTGATATTGTGGCAAGAGTATTCAAAGGATATCTGAAAAAGATAATGGATGATGTGGAAAAAGAGGGAATCTTTGGAGGTATAGTTGCTTTTACATACGTAATTGAATTCCAAAAAAGAGGATTGCCACATGCACATTTGCTGATCATTTTACATAGGGATTGCAAATTGAGATGTGCTGAGGATGTCGACAGCGTTGTGTGTGCTGAACTGCCGGAGAATGAGGCACTACGCAACTTGGTGGCAAAGTCAATGGTGCACAACCAATGTCGAGTGGCAAATCGGAAAGCGTCTTGCATGAAAAATGGCCAGCAGTAAGCACTTTCCGAAATCTTTTGTCACGAACACTTCCTGGAACGATGGGGATGCTCATGCCTCATACAGAAGACGGTCGCCTGCCGATGGCGGTTTGGTCGAAAATGTAAATGTATGGTTGTGCCATACAATCCATATTTGAATATGAAATATCGTTGTCATATTAATGTGGAAATTTGTAGCTCAGTGAAAGCTTGCAAATATATATTCAAATATGTTTACAAAGGTCATGATCGGGCAATGATCAATGTCAGGAATGAGGAAGCGAACCAAGGAGAGGAAGTTGGCAGGTTCCAGGATGTTCGCTCGATTGGATCTAACGAAGCTTGTTGGAGATTATTCGATTTTGATCTCAATGAACGCAAACCCAGCGTTCAGAAACTGACGGTTCACTTAGAGAATAGGCAAATGGTCTGTTTTCAGGACACTAGAAGAGGTGTCGAAAGAATTGCTAACGCACCACCACCTAAGACGGAATTGAGTGAGTGGTTCAAGCATAATATGGAACATGCTTTGAACCCGGATCAAAGGCAACTCTACTGCGATTTCCCTTCGCACTATACGTGGGATAAGAAGGGAAAGAAATGGAATGATAGAAAACAAAAGTTGAGATTCATGACCTTTGTAATGTCCATCCGGCATCTGGTGATGTGTTTTATCTCCGAATTCTGTTTCATAATGATTATTCGAGAGGTAAACAGAACTTCGCTGATTTGAAAATAATCAATGGCGTAGAATATGAAACATACCAGGCTGTGTGTCAGCATCTGGGACTCCTTCGGGATGACGCTGAATGGAATAACGCCATGGAAGCTGCAGGAACAACACAGATGCCAGCTCAAATAAGGTAGTTGTTTGTCACGATTCTAGGATTCTGTAATCCTGCCGATCCAAGAGAGTTATTTGAACGCCATTGGGGAATTATGGCTGATGATTTTAGGCATCATCTTCAGGTCGATGATGAAAATTTGATGAAAGCTATTGTTTTGCTCAATATTGAGCAACTGCTTGAAGTTCATTTCAAATGTTTAACAGATTTCAATTTGCCGATTCCTGATGAAGAAATGCGGCAACGTGTCTTAGCATTGAACATGAGATTGCAGCTTAGACCGTTGCCACTCGATCGGAGGGAACTATTCCAGTTTGATACACTGGAACAGCAACGTATTGTGGATGAACGTATGCCAATGTTGACCCAATATCAGAGGGAATTGGTCGATGGCGTTCTCCACTCGATTTCCACTAATGAGCAACTTTGGGCTTTCATAGATGCTCCAGGAGGCACCGGAAAGACATTCTGTTTCAACACTATGTTATCGGCAGTCAGAGCTCAGAGGAAGATTGCTCTCCCCGTGGCCACCAGTGGGATCGCTGCCACTTTGCTGAGTGGTAGAAGGACTTTCCACTCATGCTTTATGGCTCCATTGGTCTGGATGAGTTGAGTGTCTGTAACATTACAGGACAAAGTGAACTCGCGTGCCTTATACGCAATACGTCTCTGATTATTTGGGACGAGGCTCCAATGGCACACAGATATTTGCTGGAGGCATTGGACAGAACTTTGAGAGATATCTGCGGTAGTAACCTGCCATTCGGTGGTAATACTATCGTTCGTGGTGGCGATTTCAGACAGGTGCTACCAATTGTTAGGAATGCTCAAAGAGCGCAAATTGTCGATGCATGTCTGAAAAAGTTCCCGTTGTGGCGCCATTTCAGAGTTTTTCGATTACACGATAATATGTGAGTTCGTATGTTCGGGAAAAACGAAGAGGCTAAGGCATACGGCCGATGGTTGATGCAGTTGGGAAACGATGAACTGCCACACGTTGGTGATAATCAGACTGTAAGAATCCCAGACCATTTGGTCATGCCACTGGACTGCCAAGCATTGTTTGACTTGGTGTTCCCTAATTTGAATGCTTTTTGGCAGAATATCTTCTGGATATCGGAACGCGTTATTCTAACTCATACGAATGCAACGGTCGATGAAATAAATTCACAATTAGCCGGAATGTTTCCCGGAGAGGAATGATTGACCGTCAGTGCGATGCAATGGAGCCTAATCAGCAGAACAATATGGATGTTCCGACTGAGTATCTGAATTCACTTCAAATACCCGGATTTCCCCTACATATTTTGAGGTTGAAAAAGGGTATGCTTAGAAATATCAATCATAAAATGGGTCTTTGCAATGGTACCAGATTGATTGTTGAGAGATTGATTAACGGAAGAGTTTTAGAAGCTAAACACCCAGGCAGAGAGAAATCGGTTCTCATTCCGAGGATCATGCTGAGACCAAGTGAAGATCTGCTGCCATTCATTTGGCAAAGGAGACAGTTTCCCGTCAATTTGGCCTTCTCCATGACTGTCAACTAGGCACAGGGACAGACTTTCAAGCGAGTCAGTGTCTACTTGAATGGTCCAGCATTCAGCCATGGGCAACTGTATGTTGCTGCATCTCTAGTGTGCGATCCTGATGGTATAACATTTGCAATTGATACCACTAACAGAGGAACAGCCCTGAATAATAATGTCTATAATGAAGCATTGAGCTGTTGTATGCATATCTTTAATGCTATCAATAAGCGACGTAAATGATTCGGACATTGGTGTCCTTTGATCAGTATTGTGAGCTTTGACAGAGTTATCATTTATGTTCTATGTCATTTAATGTCGTTATGAGCAATAAAAACAAACAAGTATTGGTAAAAATTGCTTTCACTGCTATGTTGCGCAATAAATACCAACAAGTATTGGTAGAAATTGCCTTCACTGCTATGAATATTCGACGTAAATGATTCAGACATTGGTGTCCTTTGATCAGTATTGTGAGCTTTGACAGAGTTATTATTTCTGTTCAATGTCATTTATTGTCGATAATGAGCAATAAAAATCTACAAGTATTGGTAGAAATTGCCTTCAAATTTATCGCTTCTGATTGCAATGGTAATAAAACCTCATCATATGCTGTGTCTGGCAAAAAGGTTGGATCCTATGGCCGGCTTGGGCTAGAGTAATATTGAAAAACGATTCTATTTTCGAAGTAAAAGGATCCGCCATTTGGAGTTCAAACCAGGCCACCTCCCCGAGTTGAACTCTGGGCAACATTGACTGTCTATTACTCAGTGGCTAAGAGCCTGGACATTACTGAATACATTTTTGTGTCATATAATTTGTTGTTTTATTATTATAGCTGACCACTTATAGATAAGCATGTTATCCATATCCATATTAATTTGGCATTTGTATAAACCATTTCAAGTAAATAGGGACCTTTTTTACATTGACGGACATCTTTTATATTAATTATCTATATCTATATCTACATATAATATAAAAGCTTGGAACTTCCATCATCCTTTTGAGAAATGTGGAACAACCACGTCTATGCAAGGATACACGTTTTCCAGTCAGGCAGAAAATGAACCATCTCCTAGAGGTCACTATTCTAGGTGGGAACACCTAGAATTGTTCATATACTATGCACAAACGGTACAACGAAGAATCTGGTATATATGGAAGATTTTTTTTACTGTTTTATGTATCACACAGACACCACTGACTCGCCTCATACTGTAACCAGACAAACATCCAATACAGTCATTTTCTCTTTTACCTGTTTTCTCTTATCATCTGTTTACCCGGGCGAAGCTGGGTACGTCAGCTAGTATACTTACATTGCGATAAGTCTTTGGCAAATCGTGGGAGTATTGCGAAGATGTGCATGTTTGTTTCGAAGACCTCAAAATGGCATATGACTGCGTTCCACGCGACTTGTTGTGGAAGGTTCGATGGACAGCTTCTTGTTGCCCAAAAATCTCTGTACGAATGTCCTAGTATTTGTGTTCGGATAAATGGTGCTAAGTCGAAACCATCTCTTTGGTGATCATCCAAATTTCTTCTTTTTAATTGGCCTAGTGTCTAAGTAAAAATAATCAATAAATATAAAATATATATGGAATGTTACTGAACAAAAGGAAATGGATAGAAATACTAGGAAGCTAATGACTACCTACAACATGTTCCACAAGAGGAGTGATGTTGATAGACTGTACTTAAAGAGATCTGAAGGTGGAAGTGGTCTTATCAGCATAGATGACTGTGTTCAGGTGGAGAAAAGCAGTCTGAACAAATATGTCTGAGAGTAGTGAACCAATGCTCAAAGTTGTACTGAAGGTGAAGATAATAGACTAGGGGATGTCCAAGGAGGTAATAACAACAAAGAGGAAGAGCAACCTTCATGAAAAATCCCTCGTAGCACCTTCTTTAAGAAAACGGAATTCAGAGATTGACAGATATGGAACTGGTTAAAAAGAGGAGACCTTAAAAAATCTACAGAAGGAATGCTAGTAGCTGCACAAGAGCAAGCCCTCAGAAGCGGGTGAAACACCATATTGACAAAAAGGAGGCTAGCTCACTGTATAGGGTATGTGGAGAGAGAGAGGAGACTGTGGCTCACATCGTATCCGAGTGTAAACACCTAACCCAGACTCATTTTAAAGGCTGGAGACATGATATAATAGGAGAGGTGATTCACTGGCATTTATGCAAACTAAACAATTTACTACATTCTAAGAAGTGGTGTGAGCATAAGCCAGAATCTGTGATAGAAAACAATCATGTGAAGGTGCTATGGAATTTCACGATACAGACAGACGGGAAATTAGAGCACAATAGGCCTGACCTGGTGGTTTTGGACAAGGAAAAAAGATCGTGCCTGATTGTAGATGTAGCCTGCGCCTTTGACACAAGAGTGCAAGAAAAGGAGGAGAAAATTAACCGATACCAGGATTTAAAGTAGGAGTTAAAAAGGATTTGGGATTGTCATGGGATCAAGGTCGTTCCGATAGTCATAGGAGCACTAGGTACTATCTCAAAGAGTTTTCAAGGGTGGTTAAAGAACATTAGTCCAGCCCCATTTTTTGGAACACTTCAAAAGGCATGCTTGCTGGGAACAGCAAGAACCCTCCGATACGTCCTGAATACCTGAGGCTGCAGGCAGCGGCTTGATGTTCATTTCAACAAACTTTCCAGTTAAATAACATCAATGACTGAGACTCCAATAATAATAAAATAATATTAATAATTATTATTATTATTATTATTATTATGGGTGATATAAAGCTGTCTGCTACAAATGAAAAACAACTCCAAACAGTGCTCCAAACTGTACGCGAATTCACAAAAGAAATAGGTATGTAACTTGGATTAGAAAAATGTGCTCTGAAGAGAGGGAAATTAATGAAACGCAATAGCATCATGTTAGATAAAGAAACAGAAATAAGAGAACTAGATCAAACTGAAACATATAGATACTTAAGAATAAACGAACTAAATAAGATTCGCACATACAGATGACAGAAAAGATTAGAAAAGAAGACTACAGAAGAATTAATACTCCAAACTAAACTAAATGATGCAAAGAATAAGGTGATTGGCATCAACACTTTAGCAGGCCCAGTAATGAGCTACAGCTTTAATATTCTGAACTGGACACTAAAAGAACTAGCTGAAATAGATTGAAAAACAAGAAAAATAATGACTGCATTTAGAATACACCATCCAAAATCAGACGTATAAATATTATACCTACCAAGAACACAAGGAGAAAGTGGCCTTATGCAACTTTCTTATGAAATATGCAAATCTCTTATGAAATAACTACTGTAGGACTACAAAAATACCTAATAAAAACAAAGGAAAGCTAATACAGATAGCCCCGAAACATGAACAAAATAAAAAAAAAATGTTCTTGGTCTGCAAGGAAGCCAACACATTCAAATCAGAAACTGGACTAACAGATAATTGTGAGGAAAATGAAAGCAAAGAAAAAACAACAATAGAAATTGTAAAAGACATAAAATTTAAATTGAAAACTGACATCCACAATCTCATGTTAAAACGATGACAAGAGAAATCCTTACATGACCAATACCCCCCAAAAACTAAATAGAAAGGAAGTAGACAAAGAAAACACACAAAACTGGCTCCGAAGTACTGGACTAAAAGCTGAGACGGAAGGATTTCTAATTGCAGCGCAGGACCAGAGTCTACCTAACAGAAATTACCTGAAGTACATAATTGTTTCTACTTTAGGCACAAGGCCAGCAATTACCCAGTGCATTACTGGTACTTTATTTTATCGACCCCGTAAGGATGAAAGGCAAAGTCAACCTCGGCGGGATTTGAACTCAGATCGTAAAGCATGGTGTCCGACCCTCTACCGATACTGCCAATCCACTTCCCCTTGCCAATCCACTGCTCCTTGCCAATCCACTGCCCCTGAAGTACATAATGAAACAAAGTACTAGAAGTAACTGTAGAATATGTGGAGATAGGGAAGAAACAATCAATCACATAGTCTCTGGATGCCCATCTCAAGCCAAAAAAGAATATATCCACATACATGATAGAGTTGGGACCTTCATACACTGCAAATTATGCCAGCATTATGAAATACCAACAGAAAAAAGATGGTACACACCAGAAGAAGTCTCAGAGAATGAAAAAGCAACCATTCTCTGGGATATGCCAATACATACAGACAGAAAGATCAAGGCCAACCGACCAGATAGTATAGTCAAATACCACATAGAATAAAATGCCTTCTAATAGATGTATTAATCTCCACAGATGACAATATATCTTCCAAAGAAATAAAGAAACTCTCCAAATATAAAGATCTAACAATAGAAACAACTCGAACGTGGAAAATGAAAACAGAAACAATACCTATAATAATAGTTGCTCTAGGAATGATAAAAAAAACACACAGACAAATACATAGCGAAAACCCCAGGACTTACAAATATATACAGCATACAAAAGATAGCACTACTAGGCACTGCACGTATATTGCGGAAAGTACTATCAATATAATAGAAACAATTGTTTCTACGTTAGGCACAAGGCCAGCAAATACCCAGTGTATTACTGGTACTTTATTTTATCGACCCCGTAAGGATGAAAGGCAAAGTTAACCTCGGCGGGATTTGAACTCAGAATGGCAAGGGCCGTAACTCTATGCGTCAAAGCATGGCGTCCGACCCTCTACCGATACTGCCAATCCACCGCCTTTAATAGAAACCTATATAATAGAAACAATATGAGCAAAAACTACACTGCTCATACCCAAGTCGCACAGAGCTGTGCTAGGTAAAGCAGTAATAATGCGCAATAATAATAATAATAATAATACGGGATGGCGGCCGTCGGGGAATAACCGTGTCTCTAGGGGAGGACAACTCCTCTAGTCTTGGTTGACACTCGTCCTAGGAGTGGTAACACGAAATGATTACCCCTTGGCAGTTAAGGATAAAACGCAACAAAATAAAGCCAATGTCAAATGATAAAATCTCATACCGGATCGGCCGTCACCCGGGTCAAAAAGGGCCGCGTCCCTCAGAGAAGAACCAGACTGGGGTCGAAAAATCAGCTAATGATTTCAAGCCTTCCCATCAATTCGGAGCTGGAGACCTCCCATAACCGAATGCTCCTACTGTTGGCCCTCCATACTCACCACCAAGAAACCCCCTCAAAAAATGAGATGAAAATGGTCAAGGGAAGACAATAAAGAAGTCCTTGAGGCTTTCTACACTGCCATGTACTACCCATCAAATAGATCGAATACAGAACAGACGTATATCAACTGGAAAAAGAAACATCCCGAAAACAGAGACTATATTGACAGTAACAAACTAGCTAATATACGAAGAAATATTGTTAAGAAAAAGTTACTAACTGATATAGAAATTGATCAGATCAAGCAATTAGCGCAAAGTCAGCGAAGGGAAAATGAAACATGTGTCAGTGAAAACGAAGTAAATTGTAACACTTCAAATTCCAGGGTTGGGGCGGAATCACTGACAGCAGAACAAATTAAAGAAAGGATCGAAAAAGTGGAGGGAGTGCATACTCAAGATGAAACTCAAAATTAAAACAATGAGATCGTAAATGATTAAGAAATGAATGAGAATGAACTCGCCAACTTGAAGAATGAAATTATGATCGAATGGATGAAAATGAAAAATCTGACATGGGGGAACGAGACACTCTCCCTAAGATCCAGAACTCCAAACAAAACCAAAGGATAATACGCAAGACTAACATAACTCTGAAAAACATTATCATCATAAATAAACTAAACATTACTGATCTAAATCATCTCTATTATGCATCGGCTAAAGTCACCACTCACTTATGTGGAGTAAAAATGAAAAAACAAAGGAATTCCCACAAAAAACCTACTTGGCAAGAGAACATCAATCGCCAAATAAACCTTCTCCGATCTGACATACTGGATCTGCAAACTACAAAGTAGGTGAACATGTTAAACAAACTAAACTTAGAAAATTGAAAAGAAAATACAGTATAAACTCAACAAGTGACAGAGACATGCTAATAGAAACAAACAACCAAAGAAACTACAGAAAAATTGGTAAGTCAACAATAACTGCTAAATCAATACCACCCGAGGAGGAAGTGCAAGAATTCTGGGAAAAGATCTGGGCCGAAGAAAAAGTTCATAATATACATGCCCCATGGATAGACAGACAAATGAAAGATACAGCTCACCTTGAGGAACAAACATGGGAAAATATAACAGTTGAACATCTGCGTTTAGCTCTTAGAAAATCCAGCAAATGGAAATCTCCAAGGAAAGACAAAATACCAAATTTTTGGATAAATGCCTTCACAGAGTCTCATGAGCTGTTAGCCCAAATTTACAAGGAAATGGTTAAGGAGCTAGAAAAGATACCATCATGGCTAGTTAACGGCATTACATTCCTACTTCCGAAGAATGATGAGACAAACAATCCCAAAAATTACAGACCGATAACTTGCTTGACCACAATGTATAACATTTTAATATCAGTCCTAACTGAATATACATATGATCACCTGATAACAAATGATATATTTCCCAATGAGCAGAAAGGGTGTAAACGAGGCTCATATGGCTGTATGGATCAGCTTTTGGTTAACAAAATGATACTGGAAGATTGTCATAATAGACACAAAAATCTATCAATTGCTTGGATAGATTATAAAAAAGCATTCGATAGTTTGCCACACAGGTGGATTGAAAAGTGTTTAGAGATTTTCAAAATATCTCCAGTTCTCAGGAGGTTTCTGTCATTCACTATGAAGACATGGAAAACGACACTCCTTTTGAATAGTGAAAAAAAATCACTGTAAGCTGGAGAAGTTAATATTAATTGTGGAATTTTTCAGGGTGACTCTTTATCACCGCTTTTATTCTGCATCGCACTTATACCATTAAGTAAAATGCTCAATGAAACAAAACATGGATATAAAGTCTATGACAAAACCATTAATCACTTGTTCTATATGGATGACCCGAAACTATTTGCAAAAAATGATGAGCAATTGCAAGGACTATTATCCACTGTGAAGCAGTTCAGTGATAATATTAAAATGGAGTTTGGACTAGACAAATGCGCCAAAGCCACGTTCACCAGAGGAAAGCTGCTGAGAAGTTCAGACATTAATCTTGATCGGGGAAATGTGATAAGAGAACTTGATCAAGAGGAAACTTACAAATATCTAGGTGTTTGTGAAGGAGACGGAATCAAGCACTCGACAATGAGGGAAAGGATAAGGAAGGAATGTTACCGCAGAGTAAGAGCAATCTTAAGAACGGAATTGAATGCAAGGAATAGGATCGATGCCATAAACACGCTTGCCATACCAGTAGTAACCTACAGTTTCAATGTCACATCAACTGGTCAAGCACAGAGATCCATAGGCTCGATACAAAAATTAAAAAATTCTTAACCATGCACAGGATGCATCACCCTAAGGCAGATACAGATATAATATATATATCTAGCACAGAAGGAGGACGTGGATTAATCCAGTTAGATATTGCTTTGAAAACTGCAACAATTGGATTATCTACATATCAAAGGGAATCACATGTTTGGATGATCAAACTCGTTTTGAAACATAAAAGCATCAAAAGATCATACTCCATTACAAAAGATGCACAAAGATACAGTAATGAACTACAAATTTCAGAAGTTCCATTTACTGCTGAAACGAAAAACACAGAAAAAGCAAAGCAGGTAAAAGTAACTGCAAAGAAAGAACTGCTACAGAAACTGGCTAAGCAATGGCAAGAAAAGCCTTTGGAAAAACCTATGGAAAATACCCAGAAAGAACTAATAATCCTGATGTTGACAAAACTTTAACCCATCAGTGGTTGGCATCCTCTGGACTGAAATCAGAGACTGAAGGACTGATTATATCAGCAGAAGATCAGGGTCTGCCAACAAAAAATTACCAAGCCAACATAATAAAAAAATGGATGCAACCCATTATGCCATGTATGTAAAAAAAACAACCAGAGACCATTGATCATATAATTTCAATGTACAGTCCTATAGCTCAAACCGAATATCTAAACAGGCATGACAGAGCTGCACAATATATACATTGGATAATGTGTAAGCATATTGACCTGCCCCATCAAAAGAATTGGTGGGAGCATCAACCACCTCCCATACTTGAAAAAGTTCACATCTCAATCTTGTGGAACTTTAGCATCCAAACTGACCGAAAAATAGATGCAAATAGATCTGATATAATACTGAAGGACTGTAAAAAGAGGGTATGCCTGCTAATTGATATGTCTGTTCCAATAGACAAGAATATATCTATAAAAACATTTGAAAAATTGAGCAAGTATAAAGACCTGGAGATAGAAATTGGAAAAATGTGGAAATTGAGAACAAAAACAATACCAGTGGTTGTAGGCGCTCTATGAATGATACCTAAGGGGTCTAATGATTACTTATCGCAAATCCCAGGAAACCCGCATATAGGAGAAATACAAAAGATATTACCAATGGGAACTGCCCATATACTAGGGAAGATTCTGTCAATATGGGTACATCACAAGTCTAAATACCTAAAGATGCATGTGTGTGTATGTATGTTCTTTCTTGAATATGGCGGACCTTGTTGTCTCTTGACGTCACTGGTTGTGACTTGGTGAAAACTCGTATGAACATAAAGCAAGATAAATGCAACTATAATAATAATAATAATAATAATAATAATAATAATATTTGATCTTAGTTTGCAGTGGTACACAGGTGGGATCGTCAACCATAATACATCAAATTCATTTATATGGCAGAGATCTCGCAGGCAAATATCGGATAATTACTTTTGGATTGATGAAATAGAAATGCAACAAAATGGTTCTTCTATTGTCTATGGACAAAAGGGTAAGACATATCTATCTAAATCGGTTAAATACAAATAGAATCATCCGAATAGATTACACACACACACACACACACACACACACACACACACACACACACACAGTTACATTTAATTAGTAAGCATAATATGTATGGAGTAATATATATATATAAATACATAATAAGAATATTGTATATATATTAAGAGAGAGAGAAATATATACATATATATACACAGCACTAGTAGATAATTACCGTTTTTTTCCTAATCTGTTTCAAAAATTAAAATAGAATAACTTATTTTCGCGTTGTGAGTAAGGCATTATAACTATTGTAACTATTGTAAGGATGAAAGGCCGAGGTTGACTTTGCCTTTCATCCTTACGGGGTCGATAAAATAAAGTACCAGTAATACACTGGGTAATTGCTGGCCTTGTGCCTAAAGTAGAAACAATTATAACTATTGTTTAAAATCCATCTTCTTTAGGTTTCAGTTTTAAGCTTCTTAAAGAGTTTTCTTGGTGAATTTATTTAGAAAGATAAATTCACCAAGACAAATAAGATATACGGTTAGGATGTAACACCTATAATGTAGATAATTGTTAATTCATAATTTCAATTTGTTCTTCACATGAATGTGATATTTTAGTCGTATTGAAACGTGCGTAGAAATCAAATAGTAATCAATAATTTCATACTCTTGACTTTTTTATAATTTTGAATTTTAAATGCTCTCCTACCTGAACCGGCCTTAACAACAGGATATTTTCACTGTCGATAATTTAATCGTCCAGTTTATACTCCCGAGAAACCGAGGACAGTAATATGCATTGGACTTCTCTCATCTTACCAAAGAAAATAGTGAGGTACCTCAATATAGTCACATATTTTATATATATTCTTATATATATATATTTTTTCAATATGGTCTATCTTTGGTGGTAGGGTTCGTACCATAGATAGAACTCAATATTCCGCTGAGTTAATCCCTTAGATATAGAGTCTGATGCAGAGACCGTCTTCTTGGAAGAAGGCGGTCTAATCCAACCTATATATGAGGTCTGATAGTATACAGTTATATAACTGCTATAGATCAGACAATATGTCAATATGATCAACCCTCCGAAACATCGTAAAATAATGATATGAACAGGCAAAAGTATCTCGACTTTTTTGTTATTTTCATTAAATTAATACCTACTATATATATATATATATATATATACGTGGGAAAGTAAAAAATCGGAGAATAGACCGTTAAAACATGTTTATTTAAAACAGCACCTACGTACGTTTCGCCCAGTTGGACTTCTCAAGGGCATAAATAACCAAAAGTGTTCCTTACATTGCTCGGAAAGAGTTTGGGGGGTTAAATTCACATCAAGGTTCATTGCTCGCAAAAAAAGTTATTTTTGCGAGCAATGAACCTTGTTTTAAAGGTCTATTCTCCGATTTCTTACTTTCCCACGTGCTTACGTTCTGCTAACTCTCTAGCCCACTAAATATTAACACTTCGAATATTTAATACTGCCGGCACTAGTATCGAGCACCTTTGGCATACGCTACTTAGCAAATAACTATATGTATCACCTATCCTCCCCTTTTTCTCTCTCTCGATACGTAAATACTGTATATATATATATATATATATATATTAAAATAACAGATTAAAGTTTAAGCAAAGAATCACTGCTTTCACCCTTAACGGGATCATCTGAAACTAACAAAGTCAATCTGTGAACGCAGAAGTGAATATTTCAAAAAACGTTGCAACCGGAGGAAGACAGGAAGACGATACTTTGGTTCGTGGAAACGTTCCGTCGCAAAAAGAACGGGAAAAAACGAATATAATACGTCATTATTTGGAGCGGTGGAGCCCTTTACGATCTGAGTTCAAATCCCGCCGAGGTTGACTTTGCCTTTCATCCTTACGGGGTCGATAAAATAAAAGTACCAGTAATGCACTGGGTAATTGCTGGCCTTGTGCCTAAAGTAGAAACAATTATTTGGAACGGTGAAAAACAATTACACGCAAAGACAAAACCACGTTTATAGTATAAAAGAAGTCGTAGACTAATATTCTATTAGGTGGTGCATAGAGACGTTCTCTGGCAATGAACGGAAAAAAACGAAGATAATACGTCATATGTGGAGCGGGGAGAACAATTGCACGCAAAGACAAAACCACGTAAATGGTATAACTGAAGTCGTAGACTAAAATTCTAACTAGGAAACCGAATGATTCTCGGCTTCAGAGTTAAGAATAAAGTAAATAAAATACAGAGGTAATAGAAATTAAATAAATACATACACGCATCCATATACGTACATACACAAGCATACGCGAAAACACTCGCCATAGGTATACAAATACACGCACGTACACAGAAATAAAAAACCAAAAAACCCGCACACACATACAGAACCCATGCAACGCCTGTACCCGCAAGCAAACGAATGTATACACCAAATCCACATAAAAATATATATATAAATATATATATATATGTGTGTGTGTGTGTGTGTGTGTGTGCGTGCGTGCGTGTATACATATAATTAAATAAACGTATATTAATAAATAAATACGTATCTAACAAGCGCACACACATACCTACATGTAAATACACATATGTTCGGAGACGCACGTCAACCAAAACACAAAGTACACATATACACACACCCTACATTCGTACGAACCCGCATACACACACAGACGCAAAACTCAACTATACACATAACCAAAGCATATGTACCAGAATATATAATATATACGCCATAACATATACAATCAAATATACGTACGAGAAAGTATACGTACCTACATAAAAATACAGGTAATATATACTTACCTGTTTCGGCTTGTAAACATAAATTGCACAAAACTTTCCTGTATTACAGCCCCACATTATACCTTAACGGATAGTACGAACTATACGCGGATATTTTACGTCGTGATGTGGTAGCTAAGTATATGTTATGTTTATACCATTACTTATTTGTATAGGTAAGTATATATTACCTGTATGTTTTGTGAAGGTACGTATACTTTCTCGTACGTATATTTGATTGTATATGTTATGGCGTATATATTATATATTATGCTTTGGTCATGTGTATACTGGAGTTTTGGGTCTGTGTGTGTATGCGGGTTCGTACGAATGAAGGGTGTGTGTATATGTGTACTTTGTGTTTTGGTTGACGTACGTCTCCGAACATATGTGTATTTACATGTAAGTATGTGTGTGCGCTTGTTATATACGTATTTATTTATTTATAACATCATCATCAGGTCGAGCTTGCTCGGCTTTCTACGACACCTTTCCTCCATCCATCTCTGTCTCTCATAGCGTTTGCCAGTTCCTCCGCAGAGCATCGAGTATCGTCCTCAAGTTGCTTGACGTATGTCCTCTTGGGACGACCAGCGTTTCTTGCTCCATGAGATGGACTCCATAACAACACATCACCTGCTATGTCTTCCTTGCTGCGCCAACAGTGGCCAGCAAATCTGAATCTCTGTCCACGTATTGACCTGCTGATAGGTGGTATATTGCCATAGAGATCCTTATTTGTTGGGTGTTCCCTCCAAGACACGTTTAAAGCAGCACGGAGCATATGTGTGTATGCCCCGTCTAGCTTTTTCTCCAGTTTCGACGTTAGCGTGCAAGTGATAGAGCCATAAAAAAGCACAGATTCCACAGCAGCTCTGAAGAAATTCTTTTTCAGTTTGGCCAGTAGGTTTGATTTCCATATTTTTTCCATTGCATTCAATGCTCACCAGGCTTTTCCCAGTTTGATGTTAACATCATGTTCTGTGGAGGCGATATAGCTACCCAAGTATTTGAAGTCGTCAACTTGCTTGATTATATCGCCGTTTAGACTTCGCATACCAACTGAGGAGTCTTGGCTCAGGGAAATATATTCTGTTTTGCCTGCGAGACATAGAGTCCGATTTCCTTTGCAACTGATTCGATGCTGTGAAATAGTGATGTTGCATCCTTAAGGTAGTCAGCAAGGACCGCTAAATCATACGCATAGTCAGCATTGGTGATTCTCTGAGCTGCATGGCGTCTACACTTTCGCTTTGTCTCGGCCAAGATACGATTAGATACGAGTGGATAAAAAGAAATCTGCAAGTGCTACTCCTTACAACTGGGCAGTTCTGAATACCAATCCTGAAACTTACAAAACCTTTGTAACCCAACTGAGCAACCGATTTTCTGCCCTACAAGACTCTGCGCCAGCAAAATCGTCAAATTCTACATTTAACCACTTTCAAATGGCATTCAAAGAGGCAGCGGTCGACACAATCCCTTTAAAACCCAATGTTAAAAATCGAAAACCCTGGGAAACAGAGGATGCGCCAAAAGCGCAAAGAGTTGCGAAAAGCTGCAGAATTGAAAGACACTCAACGATCTCCAGAAAACATTAGTAACTTCAATGCTGCTTGTACAGCACTGAAAAGTGAGTATGAAATTGAGCAAGCCGAATACATGCAGATAAAGATCAATCATATCTCGAGTACTGTCAGCAATAAGAAGTCTGCTGAAGCCTGGAAAACTGTCAATGAAATTACTGGCAGAAAAAGTAGTGACAGAGTCAAACTGAAAGCCTCCAGCTAAGACGAACGTTTAAAACTGTGGCAACAACATTTTCAGAACCTACTTGGCAAAGCAGCACAGATCATCGAAGAAGAAATAATACCAGTTTTTATAGAGGAACACCAAATACAGAAAGGTCCTTTCACTATGGAGGAACTACAGAAAACAGTGAAAAGTATTGGTAACGGAAAAGTGTGCGGACTCGACGAGATCCCAGCTGAAGTGTGGAAGGTACCTGAATTTCACCCAATCCTACTAGAGTTGTGTAATGGTGTCTATAATCAAGACCCCATAGATAAATGAACTGAGGCATGTATACTCCCTTTTCCCAAAAAGGGTGATCTTGGAATGGCTAAAAACTACCGTGGCATAACACTATTGGCAATTGCCGCAAAGATATACAATCTCATGCTGTTTGACAGAATAAGACCTGTCATTGACTCTTTGCTGAGAAAAAAACAAAATGGCTTCCGCACCAACAGATCAACATCAGGGCAAATACTTACTATTCGGCGTATGTGGAAGGCGTAAAAGCCAAAAACCTCCTAGCAACTCTCCTGTTTATTGACTTTTCAAAGGCATTCGATCCCATCCATCGTGGGAGGATGAGAGAGATACTTCTAGCCTACCTCTTGCCAAAGGAAACAGTAAATGCCATCATGATGTTATATAAAAACACCCGCGCAATGGTGCGCTCACCTGATGGAGATACCAACTTCTTTGACGTCATTGCAGGAGTACACTTGCACCATATATGTTTATCATCTGCCTCGACTATGTATTGAGAAAAGCCCTGGACGAAAACTTATTTATATACGTTTATTTAATTATATGCACACACACACACACTCACACACACACACATATATATATATATATATATATTTTTTTTTTTTATATATAATTTTATGTGTATTTGGTGTATACATTCGTTTGCCTGCGGGTACAGGCGTTGCGTAGGTTCTATATGTGCGTGCGGGGTTTTTTTTGGGGGGGTACGTTCGTGTATTTGTATACCCATGGCGAGTGTTTTCGCGTATGCTTGTGTATGTACGTATATGGATGCGTGTATGTATTTATTTCTATTACCTCTGTATTTTATTTACTTTATTCTTAACTCTGAAGCTGAAAATCATTCAGTTTCCTAGTTAGAATTTTAGTCTACGACTTCAGTTATACCATTTACGTGGTTTTGTCTTTGCGTACAATTGTTCTCCCCGCTCCACAGATGACGTTTTTTTTTGTTTTGTTTTTTAAGTATAAAGAAACTTTATTGTGTTGTATCAGATGAAAGAATGGTATTTAACTAATATTTTGGTACGCGATGGGGCCCACCCACAGCCCCGGCGGACAGAATGGAGAAGGCGTTTCCCCGGAGGACGGCAAGGGAGACGCGCTGGAAAAGCCACTCCAACTCGCGGGGCTCACACCTGCGGCTGGCCAGATCAGCGCCTATGGTGGTGAGTAAGGAGGTAGACCTGGGGCCGAGGACACCAGAAGTTTCCACTGCCAGGGGAACGACCGCAAACCTGTCGGAGAGCGACTGGTATTTGAGGAGTTTGGCCCCCTCAGCGCGGCGTGCAGCAGAACCTAGGTCAGTCGCCGAAAATGCCATTCTCGGTGAATCTATCTTTATTTGTATATATATATATATATATATATATATATACGTTTATGTATTTGTTCTGCACGATATTGTTATATTTGCGGATGATCATGTCAATATAGCTAATAGAAAGAAACGCACGCACCATATAATTTTCATTTTATCTTAATCCTTATTGTTCAACAATGAACAACGAATAATAAACATAAAGGTAAAGTGTAAATTATATGGTGCGTGTATTTCTTTCTATTGGCTATATTGGCAACATTATCATCCCCAAATATAACCAATATATGTGTGTGTGTGTGTGTGTGTGTGTGTACGTTACCACGAACCAAAGTATCGTCTTCCTGTCTTCCCCCGGTTGCAACGTTTTTTGAAATATCCAGTTCTGCGTTTACAGATTGACTTTGTTAGTTTCAGAAGATCCCGTTAAGGGTGAAAGCAGCGATTCTTTGCTTAAACTTTAATCTGTTATTTTAATAAATATATATATATATATATATATATATATATATATATAGAGAGAGAGAGAGAGAGAGAGAGAGAGAGAGAGAGAGAGAGAGAGAGAGAAAATTGAGGTTGGTAATGGCACATGGAATATATAAGAGACAGAATACTTTTTTGTGAAAAAACATAATTTTATAAGGTAAGGAAATAATAAAGGGTATAATTTATTATACCCTTTATTATTTCCTTACCTTATAAAATTATGTTTTTTCACAAAAAAGTATTCTGTCTCTTATATATTCCATGTGCCATTACCAACCTCAATTTTCTCTATAACCTTCGTTTTGTGTAGAAAATTACACTTTTCATATATATATATATAGTATTTCAGTATGCATATGTAGATGTACATTTTTAACTTAATTGTTTAAGCGTCAGTCATACAAAAGTGTGTTACAAACGAAACGAAATTTAATTTCGTTTCGTTATTTGTTTTTATCGTCTCCGCTGAACCGGTGCGTACTCACACTCTATGCAAATTAGTCTGCCCACTACTAATTTTCATAGAAAAAGCATATAACGATATGTGCTTTTACAATTCTCCAGAAAGGCCGGTAGATAGGTAAATATTGCTGATGAGTTGTAACAACAACGAAACTAGTTCAATATTCCTTGTCTGGCTTTCTGGAGAATAGGGGGAAGGTGTTCCCCCGAAAAACCAGTATGACTCTAAAAACCGGTTTGTCTGTGTGTTTACATACAGAATAGCTGGGCCGCTCACTGTAAAGCGACCAGTGAAAGACTTGGTACACCTACATATGTATACGTGTGTGTATTCATATACACACTAGTATTTCAGTATGCATATGTAGATGTACATTTTTAACTATATATATATATATATATATATATAACAAAGAGGATGTGGTAGGATACCAGGTGGACCATAACGCAGCAGATTACTCAATATTTAGTGTAGTAGAGTGGGTAATAGGAAAAGAGTCAGGACCCCGACGGTTGAGCTCCGGCCGTTTCGTCAGCTAGATCTTTTAATTTTAATATCTATATTTCTAAAACAGAGAATGTCTGTCTGTCCCCCAAAAACTCGAGAACCACCCAACCAATGTTTTCAAACTTTACACATGTAATACTTATGTTCGTGTGAGTGTTTTGAACAAACAATATTTCAAATTTACAATGCCCTAGGGATCGCATTAGGCGAAAAGCCGCATATTTTAGGCTTTAAAGGCTTTTTTGAGGCATAACGGAACAATAATCCAGGCGATTTCTTCAAAATTGGCATTACATGTCGTTTAAAGTGTTTTGAGCAAAAACGATTTTCTAAAGTTTTGCCCCAGGGACCGCATTAGGCGAAAAACCGATTTTTTAAAAGCATTTTGGTTGCGTTAGGGACTGTAACCTTAAAAGTATCCAACTAAATTCCTTCATGCTCTCCACCACTGCAGTCCCACATGCTTACTGCTCTGTAACTATTGCTCTCATTGTACCATAGCACAACAAATACATGTTCGGTTTGTTGAATGCCTTTTTACTTAACCCTATCGTCTTGGCTTTCGTGGGTTGAACATTTTACTGTCAGGCACCCAATTAAGTTAAACCCCTGGTAATCTACGACGATTTCTTTTATAAGCACAAAATGTAGACACCATCCCCAGGCCGAGGTATTCCATACTTCTCTGTACTGTTTCAGAAAGGAGGGATAAACATGCCAATCTATGTTTAGAATCCCGAGCAACGCCGGGCCATTCTGCTAGTATATATATAAAGATCGAAGGCCATAATCAGTTGATTCCGTTATACATATTTCACTGAAGACTATCAATTATGATAGCCTGAGCTCCTCAGGTGGCAAAACCTATAAAACCTGGAAAACATTAAAAATTCCTCAAAACATTCTAAATTAAAAAAATTCGAAACTTCATCGAAAGAAAATTATTTTCTTGATACAGGGAGACGACTGTACTTGTGGATGTTGTTTATTCGCAGGAGCTGCCCCGTGAAGAAACAACATCCACACGTCGTCTCCCTGTATCAAGAAAATATTTTTTTATTCGAGGAAGTTTATGGATTTTTTTAATTTACTGTTTCAATGAAATAAAGAACCAGTAACGCACATGAGTCGAATTAATTGACTTCCTCTAATTGTTAGCCTTGTGCCTAAATCAGAAACCATTATTAAAAGGCATTCAAATCACGCCGAGGTTGACTTTGCCTTTCATCCTTACGGGGTCGATAAAATAAAGTACCAGTAATGCACTGGCTAATTGCTGGCCTTGTGCCTAAAGTAGAAACAATTATTAAAAGGCCAGTGGGAAGGCAATCAACTGGCAAAGTCGTTAGAGCGTTAAACAAATGCGAAGCAGTATGCATTCCGTCTTTTTACATTCTGAGTTCAACTCGAACCGAGGCCAACTTTGCCTTCCTTCCTTCCGAAGTCGTTGAAACAACGTACCGGTCAAGTCCTTGGAACGATTTATTCGACTTACTTCTTCCGTCAAGAATATTGGCCGTGAGTCTATATTAGATATCAAAATAGATTGGCAGCATCGTAGAACCTCGGACAACATACTTAGTGGTATATAGTTACGGATCTTTACGTTCTGAGTTCAAATCCCACCAACGTTAGCTTTACCTTCCATCCTTATGGGGTCAACAAAATAAAGTAACGGTAATCGACTTTCCCCTTCCCTTCAAATTGCTGGCCTTATTAAAATGCCTGTGGTGTATCGGAGTTGGTGTGATTGACTCCACCCACCAAAAATAATCCTGGCTTTGTGGATTGGAAGAATCGATAGAAAATTGAATAAAATGCCTTGTAGTGTTTATTTCCGGTCCTTCCGTCTTTAGTTTAAGTCATGCCAAGATTGACTTTGACTTCTATCCGAAATTGATATGATGATCTTCCACTCAAGTACTGTGGTCAATAAATTCGATTGTACCATTCCACCAAATGTGAAGATCTGTGCTAATGTAAGAAATTATTATTTACAGGTAATACCGCCGGCTGGTCAAGGTCACTAGATACTGCCCATCTTGCTTATATCTGTGAAATATCCCGCCAGGAAGTCTATCGTATTGTTAAAAAAACCCGTGACTACGGTAATGTTCTTACTTATTGAAATACACACTCACACATGCTCACAGTCTCTCTCTCTCTCTCTCTCTCTCTCACTCTCTCTCTCTTTCTCTCTCATTTACTCACTCACTCTCTCTCTCTCTCACTTACTCACCCACTCACTCTCTTTCTCTCTCTGTCTCTCTTTACTTGTATACAAATGTATACAAATATGTATGTGAATTTCGTATATCTAAAGATATACGGTATGTTTATAAATAAACATTTTGAAAGCCACAGTTATGAATAGAAGACTGGCGGTTAACTGAATGGGGTTTAACTGTCGATGCATTTCGAACTTAATCGTTCTCATCAGGACAATGATTCCCTCTTGCTACTACTGGACTTTGAAACAGGCGAAAATATGTAAATTTTCATCTTTGTAAATGGGCTGATTAGCCACATTTGCATATGAAGCTGTATAAGTTGGCTCTACAAATAGAATTTGAATTTAGATTCGACATAGTTGTATACATATATGTATGTGAATTTCGTATATTCGTATATCTAAAGATAGTTATTGCCCTTGGTTCTGCTGGACACCACTCGGCGGCGCTGATCTCCGGCCTTCTATGCATAGCTTTCAGAATGTTTTTTTTTTATAAACATACCATATATCTGTATATAGCTACGTCGAAGCTAAATTCTAGTCAAATATATATATATTCAGTATTCGTGAGTGAATATCAATAATATTATAATCTCTTTATATATAAAATTCTTTATCGCTCTGTCTGTCTGTTCCTATGCATTCTCAAATGGCTCGACCAAATGAAATCGAATTTTACAAGGTAATAGTATTAGACCCCGACAGTGTAAATATGTAATTTTTATTTTCATTTGGATTAAAACAATATATTTTATCTAAAATAACCTTTCTATTGTGAACTATAGTAAACCACCACCATGACGACGAGCACGATGACGCCACATTGTATATGGGTGTGTATGTCTCTGTGAGTGTGTGTGTGTGTGTGTTTGCAAGTTCGTTAAAAACGTTATACCTCAGATATATCTATATATATAATGTTGTATTGCTGTCTGTTTATACACGAACTACTCCTACGGTTTTGGAGATAGACCTCCATAACCATATATATCCGGAAACTACATTGCCCAGGGTACTTGGATAAGTATATTTCATTTTAATGTTTGCGCTGAAAATTTTTTCCATCCCATTTATATGAAATTTAAACCATAAGTGAATGACAAGATATGATGCCTATTCACAAAACTTCAGCAAATTTCAATAATATTAAGACACCCCAATGGGGTTAAACCCCCTATTAGGGTTCCTCGGAGGAAGAAACCCCCACTGAAAATGTTTTCCCTTCTATTTATATGAAATTTAAACCATAGGTAAATGACAAGATATGATGCCTATTCACAAAATTTCAGCATTAGGGTGTGTTAATATATTTGAAATTTGCTGAAATTTTGTGAATAGGCATCATTAAATTTCATATGAATCGAAGGGAAAAAGTTTTCAGCGGGGTTTGTGCCCACGAGAAACCCTTTCATTAGAATGAAATATACTTATCCAAGTACCCTGGGCAATATAGTTTCAGAATATATATGGTTATGGCGGTCTATCTCCAAAACCATAGGAGGAGTTCGTGAACAAACAAACACGCACATAAACAGACAGGAACTGGCATTGATAAATATTATGCTGGGTCCGTCAACTCATTATATATATATATATATACATTAATTCAAAATATTAACAAAAATAGACATTCGTGTGATCAAGTATATTTTATTATACATATTTCAGAGGTACTGAACTATCTTCAACAGTACGTCCTCATCAGATAAAATAAGATGATGCATGACATACCCTGACATAGTAGATGGTTAAGATTCAGTCATGGTAGTGAATATGATATGACAAGACTCAATATTTATATACCTTAAGATTGAGACATGAAAAAACTTACATATAATACAGAGGGTGCGTGTGAGAAAGCTTAAAAATACATAATAGCAATTTTCATAACTGTTAGAGATTCAAATAATTTAAATTATTAAAGAAAGAAGAAAGGAAGAAGAAAGACAGGGAGAAACAGATGAGGAAAAAATATAGTTACTAGAAGTATAGAGAGCAAAAGAGAATTGATCAAGGATAGTGAGACAAAAGGGGAATAATTTTTATAGTATAAAGCATAGATAAATATACATTTGGGCATAGCTTTGTGAAAGAGTAAACTCGAATCTTTGAATTATCTAGAAGTATCCATCTATCTAAATGTTAAATATATCTTGGTGTAATTATATGAGGGTTTAATTTCGAGTCCTCAATTAATAAGAAATATATTAACAATTATTTATACACCATATATATCCAAACTTATTCGGCTGACCGTTAAATTTCAAATTCCTTATGTCAGTTCAGAATAATGGATTAAACTAAAGGTATAATATTTCAGGCTATAAAAGTTTATAAATATCTATATTAATATTAAAGTATACTAACATATTTAATTTATAAAATCATATTTAAAGTATTTTCAAACATGAGAAAGAAACTTAGTATTTTCATCCACACGAAGGCAAACCATATTAAATTGTGGATTGGCAGTATCGGTAGAGGGTCGGACGCCATGCTTTCCAGCATAGTTACGTCCCTTTACGATCTGAGTTCAAATCCCGCCGAGGTTGACTTTGCCTTTCATCCTTACGGGGTCGATAAAATAAAGTACCAGTAATGCACTGGGTAATTTCTGGCCTTGTGCCTAAAGTAGAAACAATTATCTTATATTATTTTCCCATACTAAAATAATTCTCACTATATAATTTAGAAAATAATTACAGTTATAACTTTAAAAATTAACAATTAGAATGCCCTAAAGCATCTAAAGGCCTTATAATTAAACTTAAAAAAGTTATTATTAAATTTGATATATGGATTTGTCCAAATATATACAAAGAGCATATTGTCTAAAGTTCAAGACGATATTAGTCAGTTATACATAACACAATATAATATAATATAATAAATAAGTTACTGTTAATATTGTTACAATTATAGTTTTAGATCAATTATTGTATCTTAGGATCATATAATACATATATACTATAAAAAATTTCATGAATCATAAGGAAACGAACCAGATTCAAAATAAATAAGTAAATTGTTTGCGATCATATAAGTGCCAAATATTTAAGCTATATTATTTAAAATACAAGAAAATGTTTTTAAAGGATCTATATAGTAGTATAGTATCACATTTAAAGTGTCTGCAAATATGAGAAAGAGAAAACTTAAGATTTTCATTAAGTGTTTCCAATCTATTGTAAAACTAATTCTTTGATTTATTCATTGAACTTGTTTAACCTTTAAATATATTCCACCCCGCTTCACACCCCTGCTTTCACATCCCTCCCCTGCTTTCACCCAACGCCCACCATGCCCAGCCTGATATCCTTTCTCCACCAACTACATAATCGCCTCAAACTTTTCCTCACCCCCCTCCTCCCACCCTGCTATCTCCCCTCAGCCCTTCAACTGTCCTAGCTTCTCTTCGCCAAAACCCTGCACTCCAGCCACATCCATTTCCTCAGCCACTGCCTCCGCATCCACCTTATCCCCCTCGGCTTCCGTCTACACTTCCACCCTTCCCCCGCCGCTTCCCCCTCCACGCAACATATCCTCACCCGATCCTCACGCCTCCTGATGCGCAACTCCATCCGCGCCTCCCGTTCCACCCTCCGCCAACTTGACCACCAACTGACCCCCCACCCTCCTCCGCCTTAACTCCACCTGCCACCCCCTCCTCGCCCAAGCCATCCTCTCCTTCATCCAAAACCTCAACCACAACCTCTTCTCCTTCCTCAGCTCCACCAAAGCCCGCAAGCTACACTCACTCCTCCCAACCACCCCCATCCACCACCACCCGCCCATCCCCATACGCCCCCCAGTCTCCCCCCTCCCTCGACCCCCCCCCACACACAAACACATCTAAACCCCACCAATTGTTGTCACCATACCCCCTGACCTCCCCCTCTCCGCACCTGAGCGCTCACTCCTTAGTAGAGGCCTTCGCTTCATACCCCACACTCCGCACAGCGACGAGTTCCGCACCCGAACGGAAGTCGAGCGATTCGTGCGACGCACGAAGCTATAGGCACATTTCGGCCGAACGCCACCGGCTCCGGACGCCCCAGACCCGTTTCTCGCCCTGGGCCGACGACCATCTTCTTGGACGCCGGCCCCAGGGCAATTTAGCACCCTGGACGCGTTCGTCGATGCCAGCCGTAGCGCAGTAAATCGTTTCGACTTCCGCCACCGTTCCAAACGGTACAATATCTCACGGGGCGAACTGCTCGCTCTCCGCTCCCTCCGTAGCCGAGATGACATCGTCATCAAACCGGCGGACAAGGGAGGCGCCGTGGTGGTGTGGCGCGCGGACCTCTACACGGCCGAAGCCCTCAGGCAGCTCTGTAACCCCCTCTTCTACCGCCCTCTACCCTCCGATCCCACACCCTCTACCAACAACAAGTCTCCTCCACCATCCAAGACCTTATCGCCTCCTCCCTCCTCCCCCCACCGCTTCCCACCTCATCGTCCGGTGAGTTAGTTAGAAGCCAAAGCGTAAAGGCATGTGCTCAATGTGCAATATGCTGTAGAAAGCAGCTAGGTGGCTGGGTTCATGCAGAAATTAGGTGCGCAGAGCTGGAAATACTCTATCCTATCTAAACACTTCACCCCCCACCCACCCCCACCATAGATATTACAAACTCTTTAATAAAAATAACATTAAAATCTCATTCTCCACAACACCTAACCTAGCTAGCCACATCGCGTTCAGTAACCATCATAATCTAAGACAGTATAACTCCTACACCGCGGTACCACCACCCCTATCAAATACACCACGCCACTACACCAATAATTACTCTAGTAGCACACTTCCCCCATCTAATCCTTCTAGCACGGACCTACCGCTTAGGTTAAACAACCCTACTCTCACTAACCGCAGAAGCAACTGCAACTGCCGTTACCCCAATGCATGCCCATTAAATGGACACTGCCTGACACCCAACATAGTCTATAGGTGCACGGTTAAGACTGCTTCGAATACCAGCTCTTATATCGGGTCTACCTCTAACCCTTTTAAGGTACGCTATAACGCGCACTCTTTTTCCTTCCGAGACCCTAGCAACAGATGTTCGACATCTCATTAAAAACCTTAAATTAAACAACGTTCAACACTCACTAAAATGGGATATCGTGGCTAGGGCCCAATCGTTCAATGGACGAAGAAAATCTTGTGATCTCTGTATTACGGAAGCATATTACATAACTCTATCACGACCTCTACCGATTAACAATAGAACGGAGGTAACTATTAGCTGTCAACATCGAAGGGCTAATTCTGCGCCAATAGAATTTTTGACCCAACTTAGTCATGTAGCCCCATTTTTACTTGTAGCTAATAAGTTAAATTGCTATGAACAAATCGATAATTATAAGTTACCTCCCCTACATTGTCTCTCAATTAAAAACAGATTTAAAAATTAGCACTTAACTATAAACACCCACAATTTCTAATCTCTCGAGAAGTTACTTCGCCTGAAACCACCCTCTTATTGGTAAGGTAAATATGCCCTTTGGCAGCCATCTTGTTACCCATAGGCAGATCTCACACAATGCGGCCTCGACAGATGAATGCTGCTTGATTATGGCTGACAACTGATGCAACCAAGACACCATAGTAAAAACCAATATATGGAACATTATATTATGTAACATTATCTCATTATTTTAATCTATATTCCTTTGAAGTTCCGATGAGCCGCTCTATCTTTTAAATATGTTAATTATTTTCAACTGAACAAGATCAATTATGATATATAGTCATCTGATCCAGAAATATTATGTGGAGTAACGAAACAATTGTAAGCGGACATTATTATTATTAATATTATTATTATTATTCTCTATATTCCTTAATCAAACTAAAATATGTTGACAATCTTTTAATAATGTCTTCCTTGTGAAATGTGTGGTCTTGTTGTGCTTAACTAATGAATATATATATATATATATATATATATATATATGTATATATATATATATATATATATATATATATATATATATGTATATATATATATATATATATATATATATACATATGTATATATATATATATATATATATATATATATATATATATACATATGTATATATATATATATATATATATATATACATATGTATATATATATATATATATTAATAAGAGGAATTCCAACTTTGTCTGATTTACTCGTTTTATTTACAATCCTTTAAAATATATATAATGGTATTATAATGAAATAGTATGATAGAATATTAAATTCTAAGTGTTAATTGAACAAGTACTTTCATGCTTTCGCAATCTTCAGGTTCATGATATGTGGTGACAGTCGAGTTTGCAATTTTCAACTGTAATGAGATGGGTAAATTTCCTACCTTTTATACATTTTATACAGAGAAAAGTGGCTCCAGAATGCAAAGCCCTGTAAACTGTATTTCGACCAATCAGTGTGTAGTTTCACTGAATTACTACAGCTGATTGGTTTAAGCGTCACGGCTGGTTGAGCATGCTAACGACCAATAGTCATATCCAACGTATCAATTGTTTTGCTTTTTTGAAATGATGAAAATAGCATTTTCTATTAATCATCACCATCAACATCACTTTTATTATTATTATTATTGTTGTTGTTGTTGTTGTTAGTGGTCGTGGTCATAGTGGTAGTAGAAGTAATACCCCTAGGCGTTATTATTGTTCATTTAGCTTGGGTTTGAATTTATCAATAAAATTCTTTTCTTTGATTTTTCTCTTGATTTCATTTGGGCTGTGTAATTTGTAGAATGGGAATATTATAAATATTCCCTGACCACATGTTGCCAGGTGGCCGCTTAGGGGTATCTGACGGACATTTGGGTCTCTGATTTGTTGACGGTGTACCCGTGCACGTTCCGATAGTGCATTTCCAGTTTGACCGACATATAGTTCTTCACAATTCGGGCATTTAATGCAGTAAATTAGATTTCTGCTTTTGCAGTTCATATTTGCATTTGTGAATATTTTTCCAGTTTTTGTTTTCATATATTGACCGGCGTGTATGGATTGACATGTGCCGCATCGATTATCATTGCATTTAGATACAGTGAATGATTGGTCTTTGTTGTTAAGGTCAAACTTTGCTTTTGTTAGCAATTGCTTCAAATTTTTTGGCTGTCTTTTACTAAGAGTCAAAGATCGATCTGTGATTAAGCCTTTTAATTCATTACTTTGAGCAATGATCGGTAGGTTTGCTTTGGCAGTGTTGAAGATATTCTGGTGACATGGGTTGTGTGTCATTATAAATGGTATGACCAGTTCTTGGTTTCTTCTTCTTTGGGTTGTTCTAAGTTGTTGTATAGGTATTTTTATAGCCCGCTGTATGCCATTTTCTATAAGTAGAGATGGGTATTTTTGTTTGAGCAAAAATTCTCTTAGTTCTGTTAGGCGTTTGTACCTGGTATTCGTATCTTCTACAATGGTACAAATTCTTCTGGCTAGGCAGTATGGGATGTTGCGTTTTGTATGAGGTGGATGGCACGACTTAAAATTCAGATATTGATGGGTGTCTGTGTGTTTATAATATATATCCGTGGTAATGGTGGTGTCGTTTTTGATTATCATTATATCTAGGAATGGTAATTTGGTCCTACTCATCTCTTTTGTGAATTGGAGAGATGGGTGTAGGTTATTCAGGAGGATATTGAACTCATCCAGAGTATCTAGAGATTCTGTCCAGATGATGAAACAGTCGTCAAGGTATCTCTTCCAAGATTTTTCAATGTACTTTCTAAAGTCAGTACTATATTTTTCCTCTATTTCTTGGTAGAGTTGTTGTTCTAAGTATCCCATTACAGAGTTCGCGTAAACGGGAGCAAACTTCGTTCCCATCGCTGTGCCTCTAATTTGGATGTAATTCTTTCCATTGAAGAAGAAAGTGTTGTTTTCCAGAATAAGTTTAACTGCGTCTAATATAAATGGCGCTGTGAATCTAATGGGAATCACTTCTCTATGTTTTTCCACCCAGTATTTAACCGCCTTTATTCCTAAATCATGTGTAATGTTGGTGTAAAGGCTTACCACATCAAAACTGAGTAGAAGTGAATTCGTTTCCGTGGTTTTGGGAAGATGGGACAGGAAGTCGATATCATCCCGGATGAAACTGGGTATGTGAATACATAGTGGTTTCAAAATAATGTCAACAAAATTGCTTAGACGGTGAGTGGGGCATGTTGGACCAGCTATAATAGGTCTAAGTTTTAAGTCTTTTGGGTGTAATAATTTAATGTACTCACTGTTTTGTTCTCTTACTGCCAGTTGTATTTCTTTTGACTTGTGAACTTTCGGTAGGCCATACAGGTTGCTGGGTTTCGGCTCAAAATTGGTGATGTAGTCTCTTTCCTTATCAGTAAATGAGTTGTGGTATTTTGAAGCCAGGTTGTTGATCTTCTTCATGATGTTGTGGTCTATATTTGACGGTATTTCATGATAGAATGTTGTGTCTTTCAGTTGTTCCTCAACCAAATCCTTGTAGTATTCAGTATCCATTATAACAACTGCACCCCCTTTATCTGCTTGTTTAATTATTATTGTTTTATCATTTTGTATACGTTTAAGTGCAGACATTTCTGATTTGTTAATGTTTGGCCTAACATTAGTATTATGTCTAAGAGGAAATTTAGACAGGATGTCAATGTATTGGTCGAGATAGATATTTCTTCCTTTTGGCGGAGTGAAATTTGATTTATTCTTTACTAGTGATTCATCACTCTCATTATTTTTATCAGCGAAGAATTCTACAAGACGTAATTTTCGACAGAATTCTTGGGTATCCTCCTTCAGTTCTTGGTGGTTGACTGTTGGAGTCGGTGTGAATTTCAGTCCTTTTGACAGAATTTGCATTTCATCATTGTCAAGATCTCTTTTAGATAAATTAATTATTTTAGGATCTACGTGTACAGCTGTTTTGGGTATGTTTCCTCCTGGAGTTTTTCTTTTTCCGGTTTTTGTTGTCCTGACGTTAAAAAATGAATTTTTCTCTGTTCAGGATTTATATTCCTGTTGGTGTTCGCTTGATGAACTTTTGGTCGTGATATTATATTTGGTTTCGTTATGTATTTTGTCCTATTTTTGGTATTCTGTATATTATTTTTCTTCCTGTTAGCATTATTTTTAACAATCTGGGAAAATGACCTAGGTTTGCTTTCAGGTTTAGATCGTTTTTTCGTCCAGTTTCTTGTGGGCAATCTCTGTTGAGATCTTGAGAGTGATCTGGTTATTCTACGTTTTGTTTCCACATTCCTTGTTGGTAGTCTCTGTTGAGATCTTGAGAATGATCTCCTGGTTTTACTACTTCTCATGGTCTGGTCAAAGGAATACCTATCGTGTTTGTGCTTTTTGTTCATGTTGTGTGCGATAGGGTGTTTTTGTAGAAAAAGCGAAGAGTTATTACCGTAGTTCTTCTTTGATTCAAGGTAAGATGAGTGTTTGTGTTGGCACGTGTTCTGGCGTATGTTGTGTTGATGAGATTGTCCACTTTTAATGCTTTTTCTCAGGGTTCCAGAGTCTTTACCGTAATTTGCAGCATATTCATCGAGAAATAATTGTTTCTGCTGCCATACCTTTCTTGATTTGTTTTCTTCTTTTGAGATATCTCCGATCCATAGTTCTCGTAGTTTTTCAGCTATAATACCAGTCGTTAGCTTTGAAATTTCAACTTCAATTTGGTCATCAATAGCTTCATATTTGGCTTTGTAGCGGGATTGTTTACATTCAGAAATGGAGATGTCGGTCCTGAATTTTGTCAATGTAAGTTCCCATCGGAGTTTTGTTTCTTCTTCTGGTTCTCCTGCAATTTCTGTAATTAGGTATTTACGAGGGAGTATGGGTGCCGTTAGAGAGAGCCATTTCGAATGTGTTTCGACATATTTTTCGCATCTGTATGCTTTCCAGAAATTTTGTTTTCTTATGTTAAGGAATTTTTTCCATGTCTTCCACATTTCTTTTCTTATTCGATGTGTTTTGTTTTCCAAATTTCTTTCGTTTATTTCTGACATCCAAGGGGGTTGTGGTAGGCTTTCTCTTGTATCTTTGATAACTGTTGGTATAATTTCAGCTAAATTCTTAATTTCAGAGTTTATATGTTCAGTTATAAGTTTTCCGTCTGTAGATTGTTTTTCTATTTCCTTTAAAATAGAGGATTGTGTGTCCATCATCGTGATAAGTGTTGATAATTTCGATGATAACTCTTCGCTTTTTCTACAAAAACACCCTATCGCACACAACATGAACAAAAAGCACAAACACGATAGGTATTCCTTTGACCAGACCATGAGAAGTAGTAAAACCAGGAGATCATTCTCAAGATCTCAACAGAGACTACCTACAAGGAATGTGGAAACAAAACGTAGAATAACCAGATCACTCTCAAGATCTCAACAGAGATTGCCCACAAGAAACTGGACGAAAAAACGATCTAAACCTGAAAGCAAACCTAGGTCATTTTCCCAGATTGTTAAAAATAATGCTAACAGGAAGAAAAATAATATACAGAATACCAAAAATAGGACAAAATACATAACGAAACCAAATATAATATCACGACCAAAAGTTCATCAAGCGAACACCAACAGGAATATAAATCCTGAACAGAGAAAAATTCATTTTTTAACGTCAGGACAACAAAAACCGGAAAAAGAAAAACTCCAGGAGGAAACATACCCAAAACAGCTGTACACGTAGATCCTAAAATAATTAATTTATCTAAAAGAGATCTTGACAATGATGAAATGCAAATTCTGTCAAAAGGACTGAAATTCACACCGACTCCAACAGTCAACCACCAAGAACTGAAGGAGGATACCCAAGAATTCTGTCGAAAATTACGTCTTGTAGAATTCTTCGCTGATAAAAATAATGAGAGTGATGAATCACTAGTAAAGAATAAATCAAATTTCACTCCGCCAAAAGGAAGAAATATCTATCTCGACCAATACATTGACATCCTGTCTAAATTTCCTCTTAGACATAATACTAATGTTAGGCCAAACATTAACAAATCAGAAATGTCTGCACTTAAACGTATACAAAATGATAAAACAATAATAATTAAACAAGCAGATAAAGGGGGTGCAGTTGTTATAATGGATACTGAATACTACAAGGATTTGGTTGAGGAACAACTGAAAGACACAACATTCTATCATGAAATACCGTCAAATATAGACCACAACATCATGAAGAAGATCAACAACCTGGCTTCAAAATACCACAACTCATTTACTGATAAGGAAAGAGACTACATCACCAATTTTGAGCCGAAACCCAGCAACCTGTATGGCCTACCGAAAGTTCACAAGTCAAAAGAAATACAACTGGCAGTAAGAGAACAAAACAGTGAGTACATTAAATTATTACACCCAAAAGACTTAAAACTTAGACCTATTATAGCTGGTCCAACATGCCCCACTCACCGTCTAAGCAATTTTGTTGACATTATTTTGAAACCACTATGTATTCACATACCCAGTTTCATCCGGGATGATATCGACTTCCTGTCCCATCTTCCCAAAACCACGGAAACGAATTCACTTCTACTCAGTTTTGATGTGGTAAGCCTTTACACCAACATTACACATGATTTAGGAATAAAGGCGGTTAAATACTGGGTGGAAAAACATAGAGAAGTGATTCCCATTAGATTCACAGCGCCATTTATATTAGACGCAGTTAAACTTATTCTGGAAAACAACACTTTCTTCTTCAATGGAAAGAATTACATCCAAATTAGAGGCACAGCGATGGGAACGAAGTTTGCTCCCGTTTACGCGAACTCTGTAATGGGATACTTAGAACAACAACTCTACCAAGAAATAGAGGAAAAATATAGTACTGACTTTAGAAAGTACATTGAAAAATCTTGGAAGAGATACCTTGACGACTGTTTCATCATCTGGACAGAATCTCTAGATACTCTGGATGAGTTCAATATCCTCCTGAATAACCTACACCCATCTCTCCAATTCACAAAAGAGATGAGTAGGACCAAATTACCATTCCTAGATATAATGATAATCAAAAACGACACCACCATTACCACGGATATATATTATAAACACACAGACACCCATCAATATCTGAATTTTAAGTCGTGCCATCCACCTCATACAAAACGCAACATCCCATACTGCCTAGCCAGAAGAATTTGTACCATTGTAGAAGATACGAATACCAGGTACAAACGCCTAACAGAACTAAGAGAATTTTTGCTCAAACAAAAATACCCATCTCTACTTATAGAAAATGGCATACAGCGGGCTATAAAAATACCTATACAACAACTTAGAACAACCCAAAGAAGAAGAAACCAAGAACTGGTCATACCATTTATAATGACACACAACCCATGTCACCAGAATATCTTCAACACTGCCAAAGCAAACCTACCGATCATTGCTCAAAGTAATGAATTAAAAGGCTTAATCACAGATCGATCTTTGACTCTTAGTAAAAGACAGCCAAAAAATTTGAAGCAATTGCTAACAAAAGCAAAGTTTGACCTTAACAACAAAGACCAATCATTCACTGTATCTAAATGCAATGATAATCGATGCGGCACATGTCAATCCATACACGCCGGTCAATATATGAAAACAAAAACTGGAAAAATATTCACAAATGCAAATATGAACTGCAAAAGCAGAAATCTAATTTACTGCATTAAATGCCCGAATTGTGAAGAACTATATGTCGGTCAAACTGGAAATGCACTATCGGAACGTGCACGGGTACACCGTCAACAAATCAGAGACCCAAATGTCCGTCAGATACCCCTAAGCGGCCACCTGGCAACATGTGGTCAGGGAATATTTATAATATTCCCATTCTACAAATTACACAGCCCAAATGAAATCAAGAGAAAAATCAAAGAAAAGAATTTTATTGATAAATTCAAACCCAAGCTAAATGAACAATAATAACGCCTAGGGGTATTACTTCTACTACCACTATGACCACGACCACTAACAACAACAACAACAACAATAATAATAATAATAAAAGTGATGTTGATGGTGATGATTAATAGAAAATGCTATTTTCATCATTTCAAAAAAGCAAAACAATTGATACGTTGGATATGACTATTGGTCGTTAGCATGCTCAACCAGCCGTGACGCTTAAACCAATCAGCTGTAGTAATTCAGTGAAACTACACACTGATTGGTCGAAATACAGTTTACAGGGCTTTGCATTCTGGAGCCACTTTTCTCTGTATAAAATGTATAAAAGGTAGGAAATTTACCCATCTCATTACAGTTGAAAATTGCAAACTCGACTGTCACCACATATCATGAACCTGAAGATTGCGAAAGCATGAAAGTACTTGTTCAATTAACACTTAGAATTTAATATTCTATCATACTATTTCATTATAATACCATTATATATATTTTAAAGGATTGTAAATAAAACGAGTAAATCAGACAAAGTTGGAATTCCTCTTATTAATATAATCTTCTATACACAATCATACACACCCGTGTATATTTACCTATCTATATCTATATATATATATATATATATATATATATACATATGTATATATATATATATATATATATATATATATATATATATATATGTATATATATATATATATATATATATATATATATATATA
>OZ024740.1:241560831-241565831 GCA_964016885.1 Eledone cirrhosa | reverse complement strand
AATAACAAAGAGAATATAGAAAAGTAAGAGTGGTGTCTGAATTAAATGATTGGGCGTCCTAAATTTAAAGCTCTATAGCATTTAAAAAGAAAAAGTAGAATGGAATGGGATCATAAGCACCCTAGCCGAGAATTTTGAAAAGGAAAAAAGACTGATGTTTTAGAAGAAACAAGTCGGAAAGAGAAATATATGATTGATTTATAAAAAGGATTAAGGAAGAGATAGTGATTGCATCATCATCAATATTACAACCACAGTCAAACATTCCTGACAAAGTCTCTCTAATGTTTGTATCGTCTAAGAGTTGATCGATGAATGTTCGAGAAGGTCTTCATCTACTGCATCCTCTGTGAGTTGGTTCCCACAATAGTGGTTTGTATAACTTCCTGCTCAAGGTACAATCAGTATCACTTAGATAGACGTAGCTATCTTCTGTCATTAAGGAAACCACGAGTCTAATAGTACCTTGAGCTGATTGATCGCGAAACGCGGATTACACGTGAATATACAATATGATGCTATTTTTATACCTCGTTCCTATACGGGGCCTATAAAATAAAGCACCAGTAATGCACTGGAGTAATTGTGTGCCTTGTGCCAAACGTAGAAACAATTATTATGAGAAGACGTCTTATTTTAGGAAGATATATTATTGTGAGCTCCACAAGGTAGTGCAATTTTTGAAATTTTTCGTTCGTATTAATTGTTATATTCTTTTTGAAAAACGGCGGTTAGACTTCCGTCTGTGCCCTGTGAAGGGGAAGACTTTATAATATTTGGGCGAAAAGGCCCAAATATTTGAACTTTGTATATTTTTTGCGTATTTAAAACAAATGGATGAGACACGCTCCCTTCAATGCTAAGTCTGCCGTCTTTTGATAGTGACTAAAAAGTTGAGAGGAGGGATACTACAATTATGGACCAACAACGAATTTAGCAACACCACATGAACAGCAATAGCAACAATGAAACAAGTGAAGAAAACAACGGTAACAACAACTCCAAGAGCGACAAGGTAATTAAAAACAACAACAACTGCACCAAAAGCAACACCAATACCAACAACAACAACAACAACAACAACAACAACAACGAAGAGAAAAGGAGGTGGTAAACCAAAAATGACCACCAGCAACAACAACAACGTGAACAACAACTCACTTGCGGCTGCGGCTACAAAAACCAAACTTTCTTTCAAGTAGGATTTTCGGACAAGGAGCAACAGTTGACCCAGGCATGGATACTGATTATGCGAGAAAGATCATTGGCCAAACTAACCATCACGGTCGGCGCAACAGCAGCAACACAAAGAAAGACTTTGCATTATAGATGTATTTCGTTGCAGATCCGCAAAGCGGAAATCGCCACAAAGGCGGAAGTTGAAATTGCACTGAAATGCAATCAAAATGATATAGAGTACAAAGCAAGGGCAAGACAATTCGGAAACATATTGGTGCTGTTTAAAACCAAGGCCCTTACTATTGAACATTCTGTGATCCCTTCTAGAACGAACTGCATTGTGATTTACCCGTCCCACATGGGCAGAAGTACTGTAATGGTCCGCATTCCCAGCATCCCGCTAGGAATGAACTATGGTGACGCCTGGGATGTGTGGTTCAGGATGGTACCGACAGTACACTCATATAAATTAAAAAACAGCTAGAGAGAACGATTTCGGGATGGATTTGGAGATTCCTCTCCAAATCAAACCGAAGCAACTCAATAACATCCCCCGCCATGTGCGCCTTCAGCATGGGTCCACAATACAATTGATCACTGAAGTCAGAAGGCCACACTGCTTCGTCTGCGGCGAAGCAATACATCTACGAGCCTTCTGTCCTCAGCTCAAAAAGGCAGGGGGCCGCAAGCCTCCGTTGCTGCAAACGCCAGTGCCGGGACGAAAAGCTCCACCAACACCGACACCGGCAGTAACACCATTCGAAACCACCACCATCACCACAAGAAATAAAATCAACCCAGGGGGAAAACGTGGAATGATCTCCCATTCCCCCTCCCATCAAAAATACACACATTGTCACAAATACAAACACACACACATACACCTCGTCTTCTAGTGGCGATGACGAGGAAGAACCAATGAAAGCCAAAAAAGCAAAAACGAAAACACAAGAAAAACACGAAACTGCAAACATCTCACACACACGATCAACTCAAACAGCAGATGCCTCACTCACAACAAACACTCCCACAACAACACCAATACCAAGACGACCACCACCACCACAATCCCCAAACGCAAACAACCACAACAAATACAAGAACACAACAAAACATTAAGATGGGCGAACAAGGATTTGATGGCCCTGATAGTACGAAGGCAAGACAGAAAAGGAGGGAGAAATATTCAACACCAGCACTTTACCTGAGGACCTCATGTATGTCGCTCGGTGCATGCAAAGAAATTAGGAAGAGCTTTCCTCGGGACGTGGGAACCCTGAATATGAAACTCAAGATGTTAGAGGGGTTCCCAAAGGAAACCCCACCAATCATGGAGGCTGAACCACCCGACCTCCACAAGCCACTGGGAGGTAAGTAAACATTTCCTCTTCTCCTTTAGCCAGCCAACATGGCCATCCTAAGAGTAGGGTGTATAAATGTTCATGGCATGGCGTCGTCCTGGAAGCAGGGTCACCTGCCCAACGACCTCAGGCTGCTAAATATAGATGTGATTGCCGTCAGCGAGCCCAGAATTTCTGATCCGCGCGAATTAGTCACCATTTTCGACGACTATCTGACCTTCGCATTTCTTAGTCAGTCGGGAATAGGAGATGGGGTGGCAGTGCTGTTTAGGAAAAGCAAGAATATCGAGGTAAAGTCGATCTTCTGGGACCTGGACGTGAACAATAGCGCAGGCGGTGCCTTTAAACTGGTGACAGTCTACGCCCCGACAAGGGCTGGACGACAAGACTTCTTTTGGCGCCTGGAAGCCTTTCTGGGAACGTCTCGTCCTATACTTTTGGCGGGGGACTGGAACCGCATCTTGGACGCACGCTGGGATTGAGTGGGAGTAGCTGATAGGAGCGGGGAATGCAGAAGCTCAAGTACCCGATCAGTCAGTTCCAACTGTCTGACAGGTACCGACTAGATTTCCCCAATGCGCCAGTGGGGACTTGGATCAACCGCATAGGCTCATCTAGATCGTATATAGATGGGTTTTTTTCATTTGGACAATAGATAAGAATAGTATAGATTATCCACACTTTCAAACAGTCGCCTATTCAGATCACAAGTTTCTGATCCGTATGGTCGACCTAACTAAAACACGCAGGTTACTGGACACCTGGTTACTGGAAGCTGAACACGTCGTTTCCGGCATGTAAGGCTTACAGGGACCGGGTCAATAATTTAGGCAAGCAAAAGTTGACAGAGGAGGTCGCCAACAAAATTTTGGGGGAGTTACTCTCAAAATAGAGATTAGAGTAATTACGATAGGTTTTAACAAAGAAGTAGCGTTAGTGAACTATAGAATGAGGGGGGAGCTGGTAACAAAATTAGACGAGGCTATTTGTAGTGGCATTACAACTGACGTGCTAGGAGTGAGAATGGCATTAGAAACATTTCTTCAATGCAAAACACGAAGGTTGCATTGTCAGAGCTAAGACGCGTTCTCTGAAAAACGAAGGAATCAAAGTTATTCGATGCGCTCGCGTGTGGTAACAAAATCACAATTCGGTCTTTGACGGACCGAGACGGATGTGAGCTTCCAGGAAGATGTGTGAGGCCTTTCGCCAGCACTTTGCTCGACTCTTCGTGGGAAGTGTGTGTGTGGGGGGGGGGGGGGGGTTAGCATACTTCAATCCCTACCTCGACGGCCCACCGCGTCTCTCGCCAGCCGATGCTGAGCGCTGCCAAAGACGAATAACTTCAGCCGGGATTCGGCATGCTCTATTCGGCTGCACGGTAACTTCGGCCGTGATTCGGGATGCCCTAGATGGTCTGTCCTACGATCTTTACATAGATATGTCAGACTTGTTCTCTGATATCCTCGAAGCGTTCAACTGCAACTGGCAGCAGAACGGAAGTATTCCCAGTTCTGTGAGCCGGGCGTAGTGAAGTTGATAAGGAAAGACGAGAAAAAGAGGGATACTTTAGACACTTCAGGTCCATAGCTCTGCTAAACACAGAGTTTAAGATTTTGGCCAAAGTGTTAGTGAAGAGATTGGCACTTGTCGTAGAGGATTTGGTAGGGGAGGGACAAACTTGCGCAATTCCTACTAGATCCATACACGAGTCTCCACCTCGTGCGATATATCATAGACAGGGTAGGGTGTAAACCAGGCTTCGGTGGGACTCTGATCAATTTAGATCAATCGAAAGCTTTCGATTGGGTCGAAAATCGATAGCTGGAGGCTGTCCTTTAGGCAGCTGGCTTCGGTCACGTTTTCAGAGGCTGGGTCGCTGCAATGCACAACAGCATCTGTTCGGTTGTTAAAGTTAATGGCCATCTTTCGGAACCGTTTCAGATCTGCCGATCGGTCCCTCAAGGGTGCCATCTTTCCTCCCTTCTGTACGTATTGACCCTCGGGCTTTTAATGCGGAAGTTGGTGCTATTGTAGGGCATCCCGCTCAAACCGGGATGTGGAAAAGCTGTGAACACCTCGAAATTCGAGGTAGTCGCCACCTGCTTGGGGCAATATGAAAGGTTGACGGGTGCAAAACTAAACCCGGAAAAGTCGGTGGGCTTGCAGCTCGGCACCTGGAGAGGTAAGACCATGCCGTCCAACAGCATCATCGGGCGCTGGACGGACGAACCGGTAAAGTTTCTCGGTATTTGGTTCGGTTTAGACCTTCAAATGGATAAGAATTTGGACGAGGTTACGAACAGATTAGCCACTCTCACCCTGAGATAGACCGAGAGGAAGCAGTCCCTGAAAGATCGAGCAGAGGTGGTGACGCGTCCTTAGTGTCTGTCATCTACTACCGCCCGACCGTCGTGTCTTGCTTCCGTTCGCGCCTCGCCAAATTGGAGCAGCTCCTCT
>OZ024740.1:241543684-241546184 GCA_964016885.1 Eledone cirrhosa | reverse complement strand
TATATATATATATATATTTGTATATATATATATATATATATATATATGTATATATATGTATATATTTATATATAGTATACTAGGGAAAGGATCAGGGGTGTATAACACTCCACTTATCCAGCAGGCAGTATAAGGTTAGCTCAATGTCTGATGTCAGAGCCGTGATATAATAAATAACAAAGAACGCCTATAGCATATGCATATCTTTACTTGCTAACATTGTTTCATCCGCACTATAAGTGGGACTCATCAGAGCATAAAGGTTAATTACATACCATACAAGCAATAACAAATCCAAGACATTGAAGAATGAAAAATAATAATAGACGATAAAGGATATTAAGGAAGTAAAAGTAAAAATAAAGATAAGAATAAAAATAAAAATAAAAATAAAAATAAAAATAAGAATAAGATAATAAAATAAACAATGAAAAATAAGCAATGAAAAATAAGGGGTGCTATCAGTCACAGTTGGGCGGGGTGCTGTCAACATATAGTTACATACAAGCATACACATGGATAAGAGAACAGACAAGAGTAGATAAGATAGATGGGATTAGGTAAGAGTAGGTAAAAAATAGGTGAAAAACAGACTTATAATATATATAAGAAAATATAAAGAAATACATAACAAACTTACATATAAAATATAAAATATACAGATAATAGTGATACAGGGTAAGGAATGAGATAAAATAATATAAAATTAAAATTAAAATTATATAAAATAGAACATAATATAATATAATCGTAAAATAAGATAAAATAAGGTAAACTAAAATCAAATAACATAGACTAAATTAAAATAATATAATATAAGATATAATTAAATGTATAATTAAATGTAATTAAATGTAATTAAATAAATAAATAAATAAATAAATAAAAATTAAATAAATAAATAAAATTAAAATTTAAATTTAAATAAATAAATAAATAAATAAATAAATAAATGGAGTTAAATAAGTAAATAAATAAAATTAGATAACATGAAATGAAATAAAATAAAATAAAATGAAATAAAGTAAATTGAGATAAGATATATATTTTTTTAGAATATATCTCTTGAATATATCAGGGGCCCACGAAGGCACTAAGTGTCACAGTTATGTGTATCACTTGACCATTTTTTTAAAGTATATTTCTTGAAAACATCAGGGGCCCACGGAGGCACTAAGTGTCACAGTCCCCAGTATCACTTGACCATTGCAAGGCAATGGAGGCGATCCAGGTTGGGCAGTCTCAAAAGTTCACTCGAAAGTCACGGGTGTGCATTCACACAGTTGAGCGGTGGGATAATCACAAACCGGTTCACACCCGGGCAGGAGTCCAATGGTCAGAGAGAGGTGCATCGAAGGAGGTAGAAGAATTCACGTGCATTAGCAAGCGAGGTGCAGGCGGGTTAGCCAAAGCAAGCAGACACAGTTGTAGCGCATACAAAAGATATATAAAAGGACAGAAGATATATAAAAAATAGCTTCAAGAGCCATTAAGTCACCGCATTGGGACATCACAAGATTGTGCACATCAATATGTTCAGCACGTATATGCACATATACACACCACATGCATATGCAGAGACGGTATACATATATATATATATTTTTTTTTTTATATACAGACATATACAACCACCTACACCCATACACATATAAATGTATACACGGACACACACGCACACACACACAGCGTAGGACACCCGGGTCAAAGCTGATATTAAACACCGAAATACCACATTAGACCAGACCCACCACCACAGGTAATACATTCAAAATAAATACATACGATGAGATGTAGTAAAATAAAGTTGAAATCCCACGGAGATATTCATGTCCGCACGTGCCATTGCCCGATTCAAGTGTACACAGACCGTTAGTAACTACGGAGGGCTATCGGGGCCAAAACGTTACTTTCGGGATCATAACAACGACCGTTAATATATGGAAGGCCGATCGTGCTAGAAAGACTACAACCCCGGGCAAGAGCTCCCAGAGGTCAGCCTGTAGATCTTAAACCACAGAATATGAGGGCAACACGTACATGCGCCACGTATCCACTGCTTACGGCGGGATGGCACGGGTCCGCCCACAGTTACAGGCTAAATTTCTATTAGTGCAGCCTAAATCGCAGTACACGCTTTACATAAATACATTACATCACAACTCATGCGCATACAGAGGTACAGATCAACAAGATATACGTCAGGATAGACCCACCAATGCACCAATGGTGGGTAGGCGAGCGTGGATGGGTTACATCCACTGTGCCAAACAGGGGTGCTTATTAACATACACACCCGCTCACCTGCACATCCCAATATCCAGATCAATATCCTCCCACAGGCATACGTATACATTCACCGACTCGTATACATAGACGACCAACAATAGGAGACAGTTACACACAGTCAGAGACAGTTACACAAGACAGCCCAACTGGAGGAATAAGGAAGTGCTAGCTAACAGGTTTAAAGTAGAAGAAAGAGCTTAATATCCGGTGG
>OZ024740.1:241536184-241538684 GCA_964016885.1 Eledone cirrhosa | reverse complement strand
GGTTCGTATCTATAGTAATTTTAAGGTTAAGATTAGCAAAAGTACTAATTAAATCTTTACGGAATTTATCAAGATTATGGCCGTTGGTGGTATGAGAAACTGCTAATCCGTCATCACGGTATAAACCGATATTATGGGACGGAAATTTCTCTTTGAGTGTGTGGAGAAGGAATAATCCTACTAAGTCGCACACATCCGCACTGTCATAGGAACCCATTGCAACATCGAAAGAGTTTTCAGGGTTTGACTTTTTAACCCAAATATTATCATTAGTAAAAAGTAAAGTTTTTCTAGCATGAAAGATAATGTCCTCTTCTAATTTAGAGATATTAATGAAGGGTCTTGCAAAATCTAAGGCATTAGTTAATAAGGAAACAGTAATAGAAGGGTAAAAATCGACAATATCAAATTGGGTAAATCTACACTTATTTTTACCTTGTATATTATTGAACCAAGAAATAACAGAGGAAGTATTTAGCCACTGTGAAAGGTCAGTGTTAGTTCTAATTTGGAGAATTATTTTTCTTAAGATTTTCTTACTAGCAAGGCCAACCTCGGATTTAGCCGGGTTAATCAGTCTACAACTAGGTCGATTAGTAAAGTCCAATTTATGGTCTTTAAGGGTAATATATTCTTTACGCTTAGCTAAGCTTTCAATCCGGTTATCTATTTGTAAAGAACTAGCTAGTTCTTTAGCTTCTTTATTGATAGTATTGTAGCTATTATTATTAGTTAATTGATATTTATTGGTAATACTATTAGTTAAAAGTTGGTTATACAAATTACTATTAACTTCAAAGAGGTCTTTAGTTTTATCAGAAAGAACGAAAGTGTTTGTAGAATTTCTAAAATTAGAGATATCGTTAGAAAGTTTAGTTTGAAAGTTATTATTGTACTTACGAAATTTGATATCACTAATTAGATTAACGAGGTCTAATTCGAAGTTGGCCATGTCTTTAATTCTAGGTGGATATTTACGGGATTTAATGTCAAAATAATCTTTAGTATCAGCACTGAATAGTCCATCGTAAACCATTGCCTTCCATCTCATTCTTTTAACGACTTGTTCGATTTTATCAATGAGGATTTTGGTGTAAGTCGTGTTGGAAGGAGTGGGTATATTTTTGATAGAATAATCCAAATCATAAAGGTCCATGGTGTATGTTGGTTAAATTCCTGAAAACTGTAGAGTGCTCAACTAATCGGGCTGGAAAGTGCCAATCGTATATGTAATATAGAATATGCTGCGATCAATCCCGGTTGGAGCTGTATAAATCAAGTAATTCCATCGGAAAAGTCCAGGAAAAAAGAGTAGGCAACAGAGCACGATCTGAGTTCAAATCCCGCCGAGGTTGACTTTGCCTTTCATCCTTACGGGGTCGATAAAATAAAGTGCCAGTAATGCACTGGGTAATTGCTGGCCTTGTGCCTAAAGTAGAAACAATTATGTAATAAACAACATAAGGCAATTATTCCATTTACCAGTGGTTTCTTAAAAGCAAAAGGTTTTGCTTTCAATCATCAGAACGGAAAAAGCTGGTTTGTTTATTGAATTTGGATTACAAAACCAAAAATGCAATCTATATGAAAGTGAGGCTGGAGAAGGGAGAAGGAAAGGAAAAATAAAATAAAACTACGCATGCAAACACACACACAAAACTATCCTGATGTCTTCCAAAAGTAACGGTTGCATTTTGAAAGGGTACGTCAATGTTTATTTATAAAACTGGTATATATTGTATTTTGTCTGATGAAGAAATACCATAATTTAACATGGTATCCTTGAAATATGTATAATGAAATAAATATGGTTTTATAAATATAGTTTCCATTTGTTAATATCGTATATATATATATATATATATATATATATATATATATATATATATATATATATATATATAAATGGAATAGAATGAAACGAAATTTCATTTCTCACTCTTAGTACGGCACTTACTTAAATGTAAGTATGTATGTATACGTACATACATATATGTATACAGACGTACAGTAGCATGTATATATATATATATATATATATATATATATATATATATATATATATATATATATATATATATATATATATATATATATATATATATATACATACAGGCACACATATATATATTCACGTATCAGTTTACCGAACATTTATTATAATGATCGCTTTGTTCGTTTGTAAACAAACGAACAGCCTGATTTACGCCGTACAGTGTTAGGAAAACACGTCACCTTTTTGATCAACACTGACACATGACGATGTACTAGTTTTAAGCTTGTTAGCTATCGTCAGCACCGTATACCTTTCTGCCAGAGATACGTGCATATATATGTTCCTGTATGTATATATATATATATATACATGCTACTGTACGTCTGTATACATATATGTATGTACGTATACATAGTTACATTTATATATATATATATAAATATTTATATATATATTTATATTTATATATATATATATATATATATATTGTTATACTTTGGGAGG